>CM069862.1:93201219-93633719 GCA_036172795.1 Pelodytes ibericus | reverse complement strand
TATCACTCACTACTCATATATATATAGTATATATATAGTAGACTCACACTATATAGTGATAGTATACACTCTACTCACTATGTATATATATATACACTCTCACGAGTAGAGTATATATATATATATATACACTCTCACACTGTGAGTGAGTATATATATATACTCACTCATATGAGTATGAGTGAGAGTATATATATATATAGACTCTCTATATATAGTGTGAGTGAGTAGTATATATATACTCACTATTATATATATATATATATAGTACACACACGTCAGTGAGTATATATATATATACTCATATATGTGAGAGTGTGATATATATACTCACTATATATATATATTCTATATATATATGAGATATATACTCACACACACTCACTCATATATATATATATATATACACACACACACACACACACACCACACACAGATATATATCACACTCACTCACACACACTCACACACACACACACTCACACCCCCCCCCCCCCCCCCCCCCCCTCACACACTCAAAACTCAGTGTGTGAGTGAGTGTACTAATAGTGAGTGTTGTGTGTGTACTCACTCTCTCACTACTCACTTACTCTATATATATGTGTGAGTGAGTGAGTATCACTCACTCACTATATATGTGTAGTGTGTGTGTGTGTGTATACTCACTCTATATATATGTGTGTGTGTGTGAGTATACTCACTACTCATATATAGTATGAGTGATGAGATAGAGTACACACACACACACACATATAGTAGTGTGAGAGTGTACACACTATATATAGTGTATATACTCACACACACACTACACTACTCACTCATATATGTGAGTATGAGTGAGTGTACTCACTCTACTATATAGTGTGTGACACACTCACTCACTACACACATATATAGTGTAGTATATACTCACTCACCTCTCATATATATATATATAGTGAGTACACACACTCACACACATATATATATATATATATATACACACACACACACATATATATATACACACACACACACACACAGCATATATATATAGTACACACACACACTCACACATTATATATATAGATATATATATATACACACACTCACACACACTCATATAGATATATACACACACACACAACACACACACACACACATACAGACATATATAGATACACATACACACACACACAGATATATATAGATATACACACACACACACACATATATATATATATAGTTATATACACACACACTCACAAACATAGTGAGTATATATATATACACACACACTACACACATATTGAGTGTATATATACTCATATATATGATATATATATACACACATACTACTCACACATATATATATACACACACACACACACACACTCACACACACACACACACACACACCTATATATACATCTATACCCCCCCACCCCCCCCTAACCCCAGACACACATATAATGATACACTACTCATAGTACAGACATCAAGTACCTACCCCACGCACCGACCCCAGCCCATGCACCCACGCCGATGCTAGCAGCAGCCTGCCAGAATTTGCCATCATACCCTGATCAATGAAGTCCGTGGGGGAGCTGTGCATCGGTTCTCTGCCGGCGTAAGTACAGATCCATTCTCTCCGCTGCTACACTACGCGGTAGGGAAGCAGAGGCTCCTCCCTCTCCCCTAAAGTGTGCTCATACTGCTGCTACATTACAATAAAGCATTTTCTTTATATTTGCCAACCTCTATTATTGCGCCTGTGTTTTCTTCTGGATTGTATTTCTGACCCCAATATATTGGAGGATGTATATTGGATCAACTGAATTGGGAACGAGGCTATCAGTATTTCTTTGGTACTGGAGTTCTGTTTTAATTGACATAGTCTGAGAAGTTTGCACTCGACCCTGAGTGAGTGTACATGGGGTGAGGGTGCAAAGCAATATTTAAAAAAAAAAAAAAAAGCTATGCAGATGCTTCACATTGCAATGTTGTCTGGCTCCTAACCTTTTGTGCTGATTTCTAGATGTGAAATACATTTGTCAAGCCCTGGTGTGTACACTATATGAACAAAAGTATCAGGACACTCCTAATTAATTATTAAATTCAGGTGTTTAAAATTAGCCCATGTCCACAGGTGTATAAAATCAAGCACCTAGCCATGCAGTCTGCATTTAAAAACACTTGTGAAAAAAATGGGTCATTCTGAAGAGCTCAGTGAATTCAAGCGTGGTACTGTAATAGGATTCTACCGTTGCAATAAATCTGCTAAGGACATATCATCCCTTCTAGATATTCCATAGCTGAAGTGATTTCCATTCCAAAATTTCACTGGCATTAATATCTGCACAGTGCATTGGGAGATTCATGGAATGGGCTTCCATGGATGAGCAGCTGCATGCAAGTCTTACTTTACCAAGTACAATGGTATACTTCGGATTAGATGGTGTAAAACAAACCACATCTGGACTCTGGAGAAGTGGAAACAAGTTCTGTGGAGTGACGAATCCCGCTTTATTATTTGGCAGTCTGACGAGCGAGTCTGGGTTTTGCAAATGCCAGGAGAACATTACCTGCCTGACTGCATTGTGGAGGAGGGATAATGGTATGGGGCTGTTTTTCAGGTGCTGGGCTAGGCCCACACAGAGCCTTGACCTCAACCCCATCGAACACCTTTGGGATGAACTGAAATGCCAGGCCTTCTCATCCAACATCAGTGCCTGACCTCACAAATGCTCTACTAGATGTATGGGCAAATAATTCCCACAGAAACACCGCAAAATCCGATGGAAACCCTTCCCTTAAAGAGCGGAATCTGTTATAGCTGCAAAAGAGGGGGACCAACTACATAGTGTCCATGTATTTAGAATGCGATGTCATAAAAGTCCCTTTTGGTCCGATGCCCCAATACTTTTGTCCATATAATGTGCGTGTTATATTCTAGACAGCAGTAAGAGGACTTACAGAAAATTACTAAAAAATATCACACATTTTTTGACTTTTAAAATTTTTTTTATTATTTTTTATCGTTTAGGAAGCAAGCTAATTGTATAACCTTTCTGTTCACAGGTGCAGGTCTCTTTTGATCTGAACAATATACAGATAAAATATATAGATGAAGATAATGAGGAGGTGAGATAACATATGTGATGTTTTATATTTTCCAGCTTTGGGAATCATGTTTGTATATTTAGACAGCGCTTGGAAAATATGTGTAGATTTTTTAAACTATGAAAGAAAAGCACCCACAGAGCACCATAAAAGAAAATGCTCAATCATATGACTGCCAGTACAACTAAATATAGAAAAGTCCATGATTACTGGCATTTTTGTCAAACCCCAAAGTTCAGCTTGTCCTGAAAAATAATAACTGTAATGTATGTTGAATCAGAAACCCAGGTGCTACATCAACCAATTATGTACCAGTGCAAAACAATGAAAAGCACTCATGCCAAAATAGCCAGATAGTGGATTATTTTAATCATAAGTTTAGCAAAACAAAATGATCTCGCTGTGAAATATCTTTATGATAGATAGATAAATAAATATATAGATATTTTAATATCCATATTTTAGAAAAGATGAAACTTGGGTGTAATTCTGAAACAACTCTTGTCATGATGAGTTTAGTGCTCTCTCAGTTCATAATTCTCCAGCTTTTGACATATGTCTTCTATTGAGATTTTATGGATTGCAGACTATTTAGGGAAGGTGGAATTTGAACAATCTGATTAGATAAGTTTATCTCTAGTTATATTTATTTATATTAAATGGAGATTTCCGTTAGAGATTGGTCAAGTTTGCAACATAATATTAACGGAGAATATATAACAGTAGAAAATTGGTTTTAATTGTTGAAGATTTTTTATTAATTCTCTATTAAGGGCAAAGATCCCTAAAGTGTTGACAACAAATACAAAATATACTTCTCACATGATGGAGAAAGATTTTGACTTTGCTTGACCTTCCCTATATAAAAATGTTCTCAACAGCTTGTTGGTTTCGCATTAAAAGCAACGATAAAAGTATCTTCGTAAAATACTAGTTGAACAAAGATCTCTTAACGGCATTTGAGAATGCTGATGTGTGCCCATTTGTTACTTATTGTGTTCACTTCTAGTAATCTAATTCTTATTTTTTGTTACAGGTTTCTGTTAACAGCCAAGGTAAGTTAATGCACAAAAATATAATATGTACATTTCTAACATATAAATTGTGCCCCAAAAGAAAAATACAACCAAGTAGTAAATAATAAAACAAAAAAAGAGAAATTGAAACCCTGTAGTTTATAATGTAAGAGGCTAAATAATTTACAAAGGATGAAGATTAAACACTCAAAATTAAAGATTGGTCAGCCAATACTCTATATGCGCTAGTTTGTCTAACTTAGTATGTAGTCCCCCTCTGTGCACTGTACCTAGCGCTACGTAAATTGTTGGCACTATATAAATAAATGTTAATGTAATGTAATAATGTGCATTTATACTAGCAAAGCTTGGTAAAGTGGCAAAAAAAACCTAAATGAGGCACTGTCTTTCATTAGCACCACTACTTCAATGATTTTTTTTTTTTTGTCTGTAAAATAGTTTTTTGTTTTTGCACTTTTCTATGGCTGCCGAGGTAATCCATTGTTATATGTGTGCATATCTGTTGTTTTTTCTTATTTTTCTGTAACACACTCCAAATATTTGAAAAGGACTTATTTTTACATTTCAAATTATTTACAGTTTTAGTTTTAATTTGAAAATTATTTTTTCACTGCCTCTAAAGTTGCAGTTTTTGTGATGCAGTACTTGTCTAAAAATATTTTTTCGGACACCTGCACGAAACAGCCCCGTTAAATGAACTGTAGTCCTGAAAATGAACATACAGATAAACACTGCTTTGCTTTATAACACGGTTCCTGTTATCCTTCGGGGCACCAGATTTATGGTTTTAAGCAAAAGTGATCCCGCTTGTATCGCATAGATGTCTTTGGTTTCAAAGATCTTTCTTTGGTTAGAGCACCAGGGTTCTATTTTGTTAATGATGCAGTCTGAGTTATTTACCTATTTGTGGCATCAATGGTCTGTTTTGCACCCTCAGGACGGGCTTTAACATTTGTCCCTTCCTCGAAACGTCATACATTAAAGCACATTCTGCTTCAATCTTTAGTCGCATTTGATCAACATTACCAAAAAAAAAGCCTGGTGCTCTAACCCAAGAAAGAGCTATAAAAACACGTCTATATGTGCAGGCTTATGCTCACCTCAGAGTCAATCTGATGCTGCTGGGGTCTGAATTGATTCTCATTTTTGCATGCCATCAATAGAGGACGCCTAATTAAATTCACACTAGGGCCACTAGACTTTCACTTGTGCTTCTACATTAGAAGCACACATGGGGGGAAAAAATGGGGGTTTTTAGCTCTTTAACAGGATTGTTTTAGAATTCATGTAGATTTGTTCCGTGTCTGCAACTACTCTTGTTCAGATGTGCCTGTAATGCCCTACCCTTTCTCCCTCCTCCCATAACTTCAATGTCCTTTTTATTTCCTCGTTCTTGCACTTTTTGTTTTCTCCCTCCTCCATACTGATTGCTGATCTGTAAAAATGCATTAAAAGTTAATCCTGTGCATATACGCCTGTCAGTTATGTGACCAGGTATCCGTGGGAATCCTTCAGACAATGCAACACATGTAAAAGGTCAATCAAATGCAGTAAAAATCAGCTTTAGTGTCTGATATTGTCAAAGCTCTTCCCTGCCCGCTTTCTAACATAGATACCCTTAGTCTTTATATAGGTTTAGCGCCTACTAGATCAATTACTACTGCTATTACAAGGGTTGCCACCTTCTCCACCTCAAATATGCCGTATAATGTTGGTGCACTGACCAATATACTAAAAATGTCGAAAATAACCTTTTTATTGTAAAAACAACCAAGTCCTTAAAACATTAAAGTTGTATAGTGCAGCACATATTTCATATTAACATCTTCATTATTTCAAATACATCAAACCAAATGTATTTACCAGCATCACATTGTGTTAGTGATGAATGGCATAACTGGCCTAATTAAATTAACTTTCTCAACGTTGTCAAGTTAAAACAATTAAATGAATCTGTTAATGCTTTTTTTTTTTTAGAAATGTTAGCATTTCATTGTGTACTGCTTCAAGATTGACATAATAATTGTCGCATCATTTATCAAATCCTAGCTTTTAATTACTGTTCTGTATTTGTGAATATAAGAGATATGTGAATTACTGAATGTTGATTTTTTGACTGCTTACATTGAGCATTGATAATGTGCCAGCGGCAACTAATATTATTTTGTTTTGTAGATGAATATGAAGAAGCATTAAAGGTAATTTGGCTTCTCTTATTCCTTAATGAAGTCATAACATTGATCTAGTTACATATTATGAGATAAGTCACACTTTGAAATAAAGTACTCAAACATGATGTGTAATAATAACATTTTATATAGTTAGACTTTTTTATGGATAAATCCAATCCACACAATAAATTACCTTTTGTAAGATACTACAGCAGATGTATTTTCAATGCTAATAGTGAGAGTATTTATAGGCTTCATTAGAATTATCCGTTAATGTAATAATACTGATATAGACTAATAAAGGAGTCTTACATGTATAAAAAGCTCTATAGAAATTATAAGAAAACTTGTAAATATCTATACATATATATAAAAAATGACATAAATATATATTTATATCCATATATGTAATATTTTTGGTTTGCATGGCATCAAATGTGAAGCAGCTGTGACATGTAAAAATATTTGTTAGTCTTAATATTGTGGTATGTGATCCATATAATACATGTAATACAACTGGATCATCCTGACTTGGACTGACATACATCCTATTTTTGTCAACTGCCGTCTTGTAGAGGGCCCAGTGCCTCCTTATTTCTTTTTTTTAAGGGCCTAGCCTCCCAAAATTTCAAATAACCAGAGAGAGAATTGTTTTGGTAGGGAGGTGGGTTGATGCCTGAAATGATGACGATGTCATCATGACATCGCCAATAATTTTTAGGTCACTCTTTGACCTGTTAATATATATTTTTTATAATCGATGGTCACTATATAGAGTAATATATTACCACATGTACTGCAGTTTATTGAGACTACATGCATAGTTATATAATTGTGATATTTCATTAATGTAGTTGTTGGCCTATTATGCTGCTATTACACATACTAAATAAGATTATATACAAAAGGTCATGTTTTTTTGTTTGCATGGCATTAAATGCTCTCCTGATTTAAATATTCCACATCGGATGTGACAGATCAAATATAGATATAAATATGTATTAATAATCTTCATATTAATATAGCTTCCATGAAACTATTATATGTGATTCAACTGGATCTCCCTGATTGTGTCAGATTGCAGTAAAGCAAGGAGGACAGCTACAGATGATAGTGTATGAGAAACAGCATCCATCAGGCAAGACCAACCCCTTACAGAGGACGGCAAGCATGGAAACAGCAGCTCCTGAAAACCTCCCCTCGTCAAGGAGCGGCAAAAGACCTTTGGGACATTATTCATTAATGGCAAAGGCAGTCGGGCAGATGTTGCAAAATAGAAAAACTTCAAACAAGGCTGAGGTGACTAGCGACACACTAACGGCAAAGGGAAAATGTAGTACATTTAACCGCAAACTGATGGCTATATAGCTCGGGAGAAAAGGGTCCCCATCTGACCACAGAGGCAAAAAGGAATCCGGAGATTTATATATCCAAAATGATAAGGATGCTCAGGGATCATATAAAACGTACCTTTTATTCTATGTAGAAAAAGTAATGAAATAACAGTATACCAACAATGAAATAAGTGCAGTCGCCTGATATGTTTCCTCTTGCACAGCGGACGACTAAGTCTGCGGTGACGGGCGAAACGCGTCAGGTGATTGCACTTTTTTTCACTGTTGGTATCCTGTAATTGTATTACTTTTTCAACATGGAATAAAAGTTACGTTTTATTCCGTGAGCATCCTTTTCAATATATAATCCCCGGATCCTTTTGTTTGCCAGTGCCTTATAAGGTGACTAGAGCACACAAATATATATTATTATATGATTTGATTAAGTAACTTCTGTCTGTTTAAGCATGGTATAAAATGAACTTAATTGTAAAATAAAATTAATTCTTTTTTTAAAGCCAGTATAAAATAAAGAATAAACCCCAGATTGTGTGCACTGTTAAGTAGAGCTGATTAAAGCTCCAAATTGGACCCGTGTTCAAAATGCTAATAAAAATGTAAATACTTTGAATTAAAGGGCCTGTAACAGGTGACGGATCCACCAAGCTTAAAAATAGGGCTCTTCACATTCCAGGAGACAGAAATATGTTGTTATGGTTCAAGCTACTATCATGAAAGGAAGGGTTATTGTGTGATAACATGTAAAGGTTAAAATAATTGTATACATGTGTTTGAGGTTGGATATATATTTCCATTACCGCTTATAATATCTTTCGATCAGGGGTACTGTTGTCCTCATAATCATAATTTTTGTGTCTGATTATTGGAATGGTTTGAATTAAATGTATTTGCTTTAGATGTGGGGCATTGAAATATTTTTTTAGCTTTAAGGAAGGGTTAAATATATTTGAATAGAATTGGCTGGATTAGATGGAAAATAGTTTGTTGTGGCAAATTTTGTTTGCTTGGTACACAAATGACACCTTGCTCTTAAAGCCGCGTGATCATGTGCAGAGCCAGTATTCATATATATCAGGGCTTGACAAATTTATCTGAGTTTTAGGAGCCAGCTAAAAAATCTAGGAGCCAGACAACAGCACATAAACACAAACACACGCAGTCACATAGTCTGTCACATATACATACAGAATAAAGGATCCTTTATTCTGATTTGGAGGACTAGGGTGAAAGTCCTCTCTGTGCACCCTCCACTTCTGAACGCAAAACACCCCCCCACCCAAACATCCAGTCACACATACATACACACAAACACATCCAGTCAGACACATACATACACACAAACACATCCAGTCAGACACATACATACACACAAACACATCCAGTCAGACACATACATACACACACACACAAACACATCCAGTCAGACACATACATACACAAACACATCCAGTCAGACACATACATACACAAACACATCCAGTCAGACACATATATACACACACACACACAAACGCATCCAGTCAGACACATATATACACACACACAAAACGCATCCAGTCAGACACATATATACACACACACAAAACGCATCCAGTCAGACACATATATACACACACAAAACGCATCCAGTCAGACACATATATACACACACAAAACGCATCCAGTCAGACACATATATACACACACAAAACACATCCAGTCACACACATATATACACACACAAAACGCATCCAGTCACACACATATATACACACACAAAACGCATCCAGTCACACACATATATACACACACAAAACGCATCCAGTCACACACATATATACACACAAAACGCATCCAGTCACACACATATATACACACACAAAACGCATCCAGGCACACACATATACACACACACACAAACACATCCAGGCACACACATATACACATCCAGGCACAAACACATCCAGTCACACACACACATATACACAAACACATACAGTCACACACACACATATACACAAACACATACAGTCACACACACACATATACACAAACACATCCAGTCACACACACACATATACACAAACACATCCAGGCACACACACATATACACAAACACATCCAGGCACACACATATACACACACAAACACATCCAGGCACACACATATATACACACAAACACATCCACGCACACACATATATACACACAAACACATCCACGCAGACATACACAAGACAGCAGGGTTGTTTTTTTTTGGTTGTCGTTTTTTTTTAAAGAAAAAAAAAAAAGTTCACCTATCAGTGTCCCCCCTCCCTGCGATTACACCTCAATGCAGAGAGGGGTGGGGGCGCGGTTTCCTTTGCAGCCCGGTGGCTCAGAGCAGCTTCCCTGCTATGCTCCCCAGTACTGGATCAGCGCTAGAACGCGGTGCGCGAGGGGGCGGAGCAGGAAGTCTGTGCAGCCGGTGCACTCACTCTGCTCCCTCGTGCACCGCTGCTGAAATAGAAAAGAAAAAAAACCCGATCCCATTGCTGAGGACACCTCGCGGGGCTCACGATACCTGGGCGCCAGGTCTGATTTCCTGGTCGCCCTGGCGCCCGGGGTTTGTCGAGCCCTGATATATATAACATTGCAGTACGTACAAACAGAAACATTTTCTACAATCTTCTAGTGTATTAGTACTCTAAACTAGAAGATGCTTTGGACTTCTTTTCTGTGTGTTCTGTGACTTGTAAACATTCATATATCTCTCACAGAAGGATGTCATGTTTATGTTCATACATAAAAGTAGAAAAATCCTTTGTATTTCCAGGATGTCTGAGACTCTTCCCCATGGCAATTAGCAGAACCTGTCTGTTTTGAAAATCCCAACCCAATAATGAATCTGCACATTATGGCTCCACAGCATGATCTATATACATCTAAATACAGATGGATAGATGTGTTCACTCTCTCAATAACCTTGTACACTTACTGACTTTTAAAAAACTTTGTTTTGGATACAATTCTTTCTTCTATTTGCAAATATTCCACAATGGAGCATTTTTATAGTGTAACATATGAAATGGTCTGAATGCTGGGTAATCAGACTACTGACAAACTGTTATTGTTGCAATTAAAACTAATGAGATATATTCTTCAGTATAAGCAGTAGGATATTCACACATTTCTAAGCTGCTATGCTTCCAAGTTAAATAATGATGATGTCTAACACTATAATGATAGTAATGATGTCCAGAAAGATCGGAAAATAGATTATAAACATTTCTGTGTGCTTTTCGTAGGAGCCAAAACGCCAACATGAGGACCGTGAAACTATCCAACCAGACTGGTTTACCAATTACATAGACACAGTACGTAACTGCAAGTCTGTTCCTTTAACTATAGAATTTGTTTAGCTGTCCTTATTTCATCATTTATGGGGAAAATCATTAAACTTTTCCAGAACTGGCTGACATACACTTTACTTTGCATGGCATTTAGAGTATTATTATCATGTATTCTGGTAAACAGAAAAAAAACTAAGTGTATATCACAGTATGTGACAAATCGCTTTCTTCCTTTTGGAAAGTTAACACACATTAGTATGTGTTTTAAAAAGTAAAAAATCAAATGCCCTCTCTGATCATAACTGTTGCTAACCAACTCAGGCCTTGAACTTAAATAAAATCTGATATTCTTGCCACAGACAAAAAGAAAGAAAGCAGTGTGTCAAGTGCACCATGTCAGTGCCTGTCATGGGTTTGTTGTGTCACCAACTGTGGCTCTGTGTTTCTGGAGATTGTTGTCTGTTTATGACAATATTTTGGTATTGCACAGTTTAACGTAAGGAAAATGTAAAAATAAATAGAAACACTTTGCGTGGTCTGCCCTCGCATAATACTTATATACTGTTAAAATTATTATAAAATCTGTCAGTTATGGAAAGGTGAAAGCACAGTTACACTTCATGTCTCTGCTTGTGGGCGTGGTCAGTACTGGCACTTTCTTATTGGCCTATAAGTCTCACACACAACTTGTTTGCTGAGCACATTAACAAAGCCTTGTCTCCACTAAGAGATATGTCCAGAACTTTATTTAGCATTTATTACAGTTTTTTAAATTGCTTACAGTCTAAGAAGGATAAAGCAGATTTCTTTACCGGTTCACTTAAACTCAGTCATAAGACATACACAAAGCAGGATAGAAAATTCTTTACAAATTGTTTTTGATTTTTTGTGTGTGTGCATACTTATAACTCGTATTTCTCAATGACAGGAGAAGCCTATCTCAGCGGAAGACAGACAGTCCTATGTTGCCCCTCCAAACTGGTTTACCAACTACATGGACACAGTAAGCATCCTCCTGCTTTTCCCTACAGTCTGTCTCCAGTCAAGTACCATACATGTATAACATTAACATTTATTTATATTAGGTACAGAGCATGGAGGGGGACTACACACTAACTTAGACGAACAAGAACAGAGTGTAAACTTGCAAGCCTCATGTATCATTCTTGAGGGGGTGGGGGGCATGAGACACACAAAGCAGTGCATAATGCTTACTAAACAAGTGTGAGAGTGCTACAAGTAAAGTGTAATTGGATATGCAGTGGATATATTATTCACAGTCCATAAATCTGGAATTGCACACCAAATAAAGTCACTATATAAGGCTGGATAAATAGATATTTTTTGCACAATATCTCATACTTTGTAGTAGTAACATTCCTAGCGCCAACAAATTTGTACAGAGCATAAAAAGGGATTTTCAGACAAAATTAGATTAAAAACAGATTCAGACTAAAACATGAGGAGCATGACACTGCTTGCAGGTTTACTATTTAGAAGCAATGGGGAACTTAAAGGAACATTGCACCTTTGCTTGAAGGGTTAAAAAAAAACATGTCTCAATAGTTTGGGGTAAACCCGATATGTATCTTAATATATACACGTGGGTTTACTATATGCTGTGTCTCACAGCTGTCGGTCAGAGGATAAATTGGTGTGTACTATCAAAAATATACGCCTGTTCATCCTCACAACATCAGCAACTTATATGTCACTTCTGTATTAGAAGCACAAGTGAAATATACCTTTTAGTGTTTTGATTAACGATGCGCAAAGAGGCAGGAGGAAAGTGGGGGGGGGCGATAAAATATATTGTGGCAATGAAATACATGGGAGACTATGACCGCTGAGTGAGTCATTCCACAGGTTACTAAATTGGTGTATTGTTAACCTGCAGACTCCAGCTGGATAAACTAAAAATGGCATTGGAGATTGCAGGTGAATATAGTGAGTTAAGCAGCTAACATACTGCTAATAGTTGTGTATGAAGGTGGGAGGCTGCCAAGTGGTTGACTGACAGGTCAAGTCACATCATGTGATAAACCAAACTTTTATTAGAAATTAGGCTGGGGGTGGGTGGTATGTGGGGAAAGAGGGGAGGGCATGTTGTGTCTGACTGCTGTGGCTTTTTGTGGATATTGTAACACCCATGAGAAAGAACATGGAAAATGGAAGAGTGGTAATACTAATATTTAGTAGCTATTAATACATGCCATTTTTGTGAAATACTCACTGACTTTCCATTGGAGGAGTATTTAAAGAGTACTAAATGATTGTCCTGATGCAAAACCAACTTCTGTGTTATTCGTCTATTTGGCATGGTTTTGTATATGTCTGTTAATGTAATGTTAATAGTAATAGTCAAATGATTTGCTTCATCCAAACATCAAGGTGTGATGTTTAAATTGAGATTGGCCTGAGCGTTTTGTCTGATGACCATAACCTAGCTGCATGGCAAGTTTCTTTTGTTTATAATGTTTGAAAATTTGAATATGTATTATTGCTAGCAGGAGGGATAGATTAGATTACTAGAAATATATTTACCTAGCGGCATAGAAATGGTTTATGAGAGTACTGAAAGAGACTAGACAAATATTTTTTTGAAGTGAGACAATATCTTTCCCAATTGTATAGGCAGTCTTCTATGTGTAACTAATGCATATCCCTTGAGGTAGCACTAAACACAGACAGTGTAAGGGAAGCGATTGCCGGCTCCCTTACTGTGATTATTATTGGGAGATCACACTAGGAATGCGGCAGAGGGGCTCACTAAGTCCAGTGACCATGACTTCTGTATAATAACACTGTGGATGGGGCACAGGTGCCTAGTCTTGCAGGCAGTCACACTGACTGCCCGCAAAGACTAACAGGGGGGTAAAGTCCTGACAATGCTCCCAGACGCACTCTTGTTTGTCTATGCCATTGTCACTGCCAGCTTAAACAAAAGAGAGGGGTTCTAGGGTAATGCTGGTGAGGGGGCAGATGCAGGGTGAAGGCACAGCAGAAGAGAGAGGGTTACAGGGGATATGCTAATCTGGCTGAATTTTTTTCTTCAAAATGTCTTCAAAGAAATTTGAAACTGGAGCCTTCCCCTGGTGATGGAAGCGGTACATCACACTACCACTTACATGCACGTCTATGCTTAGGAATTCCGACTTATAAATGTATTCTATACCCAAAACCCCACCATGAACTACACATGCTGTAAACAAAGGGGGAGGGGGGGGGGTAGTTTACACCACCAGAAATCACATAATGGATGCACACAATGACACATGTAGAGTAAAATATTTTATTAAATAAACATACATGAAAAAAAAAACTACATATACAATATCAGCAGCATAAACTAAACAAAATAAGAACACTTTTTTTGGTGGTAGTGTCTCTTTAAGAAATGCTATGGTGGTTTTTGTGGGTCTTTTTGTGTAAATATAATATTTGCTGCAAATAATTTGTCAGTGTGACTCACCAGCATGAGAGAGCTAGTTTTCTGTTAATTGCAAACATTTTCAGTATTAGAAGGGGCTATACACAATAAACCATTTGTGACAATGGCAAAAAGCAAGTTTTTTCCAGTTACGCTGCTTATATACCTATGTGCTGTGTGGCTCCCTTAAAACCTGCATTGATCTTTCTTATACCCACTTTACTGCCTCATTTGTTTTCAGTTCAAGGAACAAATCGTATTTGAAACTGTTGCAAAAGTCAGCCAGTCCTTCAGGGAGAAGCTTCCCCAGAGCCATGATTTTACGTCAGACAACAGTTCACCTTCAACAGGCGTTCCTGAAAAAGACAGACCTACTTCTCTGGGTGATCCATATGACTGGTTAATGACCTGCAATAACTGCTCACAGAACATTTTGGGCATTCGCTACAAGTGCAGGTAAGATAAAGATTAAGGCTTCAACAAATTGGTATTACGCTCACAGTCGACACTTAGGAAATTATGAGTATATATAAATTAACTTCTGCCCTTTCATCAATAGGAGAGTATATCCTGGTACTCTTTGCTTCAACTAAGCCCTGATTGGCTCAGCTACTCGTTAGCGGGTAGCCACACTCAGTGACAAGGTGCAGTTGATTAGCCTGATTATGTCTGTCTGAGCCTCCCGCACCTCGTCAATCCATTGGGGATTCTTTTCGATATAGTAATTCAAGATTTTGTGTGAAGCATCATTTTCTGTTTGAGAGCCATAAGCATTTCTGTTTGCAGACGTTCTACACAGATTAGGTTTTAGCAGTGCCTAATTATGACAGTGATTTTTTGGCTGCAAAAAAAGCTTTAGGCTGTTAAAATTCTTGTCATATTTTATAAAGCTAAAAATTTTGTAAATATATTTGTGTTAATATAGGATTCATTTACATATATGTCCTGCAGCATACAGATGGAATCTTCCTGAGTGAATCACAGATGCTTTTGCACCCGCCATGATGCACTGTAGACCATCACTCAGTGTATATACAGAGCATGCACTCATAAGCAGATGCAGAAAGCTACATGTTTGTGCTGTGAGGACTTTAGTCATGAATGTGAGAATTGCAGGGAATTTAAAACTTCAGGCCAAAGTAGCCAAGCTGGAAAAAAATCTCCCATTCAGCTGAATGTACTTTCATTTCAAACTTACACTGAATGGGAGAATGATTCCAATTCTTATACTTTTGCGTTACTATTCCCTTTTCAGTTCCCTTCAGTTGTCTCCTTCATTAATAAATCATTATGTTCATGTTGGTTTTTATAGTTCTTTACAGTTCTTTTGAAACCATATTGGGTGCACAGACAACATTGAAAAAGGCACCGGCAGAAACAAAATCCTGAACCTGATGTGCCCAATACATACCTAGTCACTGTTATGTTCAGCAAATCTTTATGTTAGTTCTCTGGACATCCTTTCGAATACTGTAACAAATTGGACCTTCTTTCCAGCACCTTTTAAAATGTTCTAAATGTTTTCGTTTTTTTTTTTATTTTTTTTAGCACCTGCACTTCATACTCCATCTGTGAGAGGTGTGAAGCCGAAGGATATATGCATAATCCTAACCATTTATTCCTAAAGATGCGCAAGCCAGTAGATCCAAGCAGCAAACTGGAGCATACACTCCTTCCTTTCTCCTTGGAAAATGCCGGGTACATTAGTAAATGTTTTGTTGCTGTCTTGAGTTAAGAAATGGAATATATTTTACACTTCACGTGACATGATGCTTTGGCAGCTCCGAATGGGTGGTAGCACATATCTGCCATTTTGTTCAGTGGTAGAGGGGTTAATTTAGTGTGTAAAGGAGTGACATTATTATTTAATTACAATGATGTAGTAAGGATTGTGTTACAAGTTTTTTTTGTTTTGGTGGGTCCTTAGCTTTATTTTGTTCTTATTCAGGTGTAGGTTTGTGTTAGTGAATATTATAAATAAGGTATTAAGATATATATGAATATTTTGGGCCTTGTGGACATAGCCAGAGATTGACAACTTCCACGAGCCATCACTCAAATCACTAATATACCAACTGCTGTGTTTTAAATTGTTAAATTTGGCTCATAAAGCCTACAGATATAAGAATGCATCAACACATGAAAAGAGAACAGACATCTGTCAGGTGCAAGATAAAGTTTACTAGACTGTTCAACTCTTAGAAATGTGGTACAAATGGTACCACTAAGGACTTGTTCCCATCTTTAAGATAATTGCACTAATCCTTTAAGCTTTGGGCTATAGTTCCTGGTCAATAACCTCTGTTGACATAGTGGTTAATACAGTATGGGCATCAATTTGTGTGTGAAATTTTCAGTTTTGTCTTTTTTATTTCTTAGATAAAGTAAAGAAAATAGAAACATAGAATGTGTCGGCAGATAAGAACCATTCGGTCCATCTAGTCTGCCCAATTAAACAAACTTGTTTTAAAGTAAAAAAACATTTCAGTAAAACCTTTCTCAAAAATAAACACAGAACTTAATTGGAATGAAGTCCTAGAAAAAGTAGCATCATCCCATACAACATTTTTATAAAGTTATTTGCAAAAGAGCATGTTACAGAGACCGATTAATACACAATATTGCCACTTTGCCCCACAACAGACCTTCATAAATAACTCCCGATGTATTTTGTTGTTAAAGTCCAAAAAATGGTCCAGACACAATGGAAACCAAAGGAATGTTCCTGCTGATTGAAATACTTTGAGAACTTTAGATCAGAAATTAGTTTAAAATATCAACCGCCATGATCTCCACCACTAAAAATGTGTGCTTTCATATTAAGATGCGTTTATTTGTTTCTCCTACTGTCAGATTCCAAAAGCAAATGCACAAAGCATTCTTGAAAGCCGAGAAGCAACGTCTCCGAGCTGAGAAAAAGCAGCGCAAAGCAGAGGTCAAAGAGCTGGAAAAACGGATGAGGTTGCACCGCAGGATCCATCAGTTGAGCACAATGCTTTTCTCTGCTCAATCTCTGCAAAAGCCACATAATGCGCCAAGAAATTCCCTTGTGTAAGAGCCAAATTAAAAAGTGTATAATCCATAATGTATGTATGAACTGGAGAAAGGGACCTGCCCAGCAAAGCCTTTTCATTAGCTTACACTAATTTCTGGAAGTGCAATTTTGTCTAGAATTATTTGAATTACACCAAAAACGGGTCATTAACAAAATGGGTTCTTACAGCAAACTGTTGCAGAACTTGTAAGTGGACAACTAGTAACTAATCGTTACTCTCCTATATAGCATCTCTTAAGACCTGTTGCTTCTCATAACAGGTCTTGGGCAGAGATATAGTACAGTTTTTGCCTAGTCAATTGTCTTTGCTTATAAAAAAAAAACTTCTGATTCAGTACCGTTGTGAAACATCCCATCCCTCATTCCCTGTCCCTAGTTCCCCTGCCCTTAGATCGTAGGTGTCCCACTGCGGCCCAAGTGGCTACATATTTGTGACTTTGTGGGTGCTATTTTTACTTATAATAAAAATTATATATAATTTGCAGCAAAACTACTCAGGTGTGTGAACCCTTCAAACACACCTAGATTATACAGTAAAACAAGTTCACACTGAGGGTGCGCAAGAAAATGTAAATAGAAACATTATTGTGTCATGTGTCGATAGATAACAACCATTTGGCCCATCTAGTCTGCCCAATTTTCTAAATAATTTTAATAGTCTCTGGCCCTATCTTATATCTAGGATAGCCTTGTGCCTATCCCACACATGTTTTAACCCCTTCACTGTGTTTAATTCTATCAGATCCGCTGGAAGGCTATTCCATACATCCACTACCCAAAGGAATATACTTCCTGATATCACTTTTAAATCGTTGCCCCTCTAATTTAAGACTATGTCCTCTAGTTGTGGTAGTTTTTCTTCTTTTAAATATACTCTCCTCCTACTGTGTTGATTCCCTTCATGTATTTAAATGTTTCTATCATATCCCCCCTGTTACGTCTTTCCTCCATGCTATAGATGTGAAGATGCTTTAACCTTTCCTCGTAAATCTTGCCAGTTTCATTCATATTACTGGAGAGTTATTTGTATCATATATTGGACACTTTTTGTTTTCGACCTTTTTGTTTTTCGACTTTTTGTTTACGACCTCGTAATTTCATGTTTCTTTCGATGTAGAATTCCAATGCAGCCTTGCAACCAAGTTATTCCTACTCTGAGTGCTGTGTTTGTGGATGAGAATCTGCCTGATGGAACTCATCTCCAGCCTGGGACACGATTTATTAAACACTGGCGCATGAAGAACACTGGGAACGTTAAGTGGAACCAGGATACAAAGGTACAGTCATTGTTATATACATGGGAGCCATTGTGGAGGCCTTTGTGAGGAAATATTTATTTTGTCACATTTTTGAGTAGTGCTGTATAAATACAATTGCCAGAAATGTTATTAAATGGCATGTGTACAAGGATCACGTGGTTGACATGTGTCCTACTCCACTTCAATGAAGTGCACCTGGCATGGTGGTGTCATCTCTGAGAATGATGGGAGTGACTGTAGTTCACCAAAAGCTTTCAGGTAGATTGTATTCTCTTACCCATGCATGGTAGCTTGATTGGAGTCAGAACCTTTCAGTTTAAAGGAACGCTATACTCGTTGCTGTTTGTGAGTTTGCCCTTATTAATGCCTTATACATGCTTAGAAGTGTCCATTTGCCTGAGGAGTCTAAGCTTCTCAAATGGGACTCTGTCAACCTAAACATTGCTTATACTGGAATATAAAGAATGAAAAATGATCTGTACACTGGGGTAGATACAATCCTCCTCGCTAATTAGCACAAAGGGGACTTGAAGACTACTGCATGCTATTCCAGACTGAACTGCAACAGGGACCACAAATATCCAGTGCATTAAAGCACTGGTATTGTGTTAAGTGAATAACGGAGTTGAGCATACCCGGTTGTTATTCTCCTTTTACCCATTAATATAATGCTAGGGGACTGAGGGTTTAATGGATATCCCTAGTCACCTAGTGTATCCCTCCGCCCACACACCCCGAATAAAAATGAATATCTCCCCCTGGATCCACAGCCTCCTGCTGGCTGTATGATAAAAGTAATGTGGCCCCTCACAGTGGCAGCAGGCCAGCGTATGCTTGCGGCCCCAAAATATAAAAATCGGTTGCCATGGGCCTGCATAGCACTGTTGCCCGAGAACAAATAAAATGACTGGCCTCAGGCGGTATAGCGTGGCCCCAAGCCCCGAGAAGTTTTCCGCAAATAGAGTAAAATTAAAGACCTCCTTGGGCATGGGGCCGCGCTATGCCCCAAGCACCCAGATATATTAAAATTAAAGTCCCCTGGGGGTAGGGGCTGCACTGTGTCCCAAGCCCCTTAATAAAATAAGTCATAGCCACCCCCCCCCCTCCACCCCCAATAATAAATGGGTCTGTAAACCAGCAAAATGGTCCCCAGCTCAAAAATATCCATGGTGGGTCAGGTTAAGTAACCATGACCGCCTTCCCTATTACAAAACTGGACTGGGAGCTGCTCAGATACTTCCTTATTGTGAAGATAGCTTGAGAAAATTGAAAGAACAATTGGTCTCTATATAATTGTTTGGGCCACTTCAAAAGGGACCAGTTTGGGAGATTTGTCCAGAACTTTCCTAAATAAATGGTTAGCGCTCTATTTAAGAACTTTCTTTCACCGGAGACGTTTGTTTGTGAATCATTTTTATTATCAGTAACTGATTTAATTTCCTCTTTTCCCCATAAAGCTGAAGTTCATGTGGGGTAACCTTACATTGGCATCCTCTTCCCGAAAACATTCTCCAGTCCCTTCTCTGATTCCTGGCCAAGTGGGTATCTTTTCTGTAGAATTCATAGCCCCAGCACTGGAAGGGACTTATACCTCTCACTGGCGCCTAGAGCATAAAAGTGAACAGTTTGGACCTAGGATTTGGTGCAGCATTATAGTGGATTCTGTCCCCTGTACTGACAACGTGGATGGTACCAAAGAACGTATTTCTTCTGGCAAGATTTCTAGCCAGGTAACTTTCAAAGCATTTTATAACTATAATTCATTTATGTGGGGATATGAAATGTGAGTGGGCTAGGCACTGGCATGAATAGAAACCACTGTGCCATGGTGGAAAGACCACATGATACAAGCATTGCAATACTTCCCCACTGTCCATGTACCAACTTTATCCACACATCACTTGCAAGTCGCCATTCTTATGGTGATAAAAACAGTATATAATAAGGTTGGGTACATTAAAAGGGAAACATATAAAAGGGTCTACTCAAAAGAGAGAATTGCAGGTAATTGAGATGGGAATTTCAAACTTTAGGCCAATGTATCCGAGTTGGAAATGTTCTCCCATTCAGCTGCACTGGAGATTTTTTCCAAATCTGCTATTGGTGCCTTAAGTTTGATATTCCCTTCTCAATCCCTACCATTCTGTCTTTATTGATTAGACCTTATACCAGGGCTCAACAAACCCTAGGCGCCATGGCGACCAGAAAATTAGACCTGGCGTCTGGGTGCAGTTAGCCTCATGGTCCCCTTGCAGCTTCCATCCAATTTTTATTTTTTTTCGCAGCGTGAGGGGGTAAAGTCTGTGAGGATGGCACATACTGCAAGCTCCGCCCCCTCGCACAACGCCTGTCTGAGTGCCGGGTGTCGTCACGTGACATCCCGGCACTCAGCAGGCCGATCAATGAAGATTGGCTTCAGCACGGATGTCCCCTTCCCCTGCAATGAGATAAAGCAGCAGGGAGGAGGGACATGTTAAGATAAAAAAACAAGAAAAAACTGTGTGGGGTGGGTGTGTGTTTGTATATATGTGTATATGTAAAGTAGGTGTGTGTGAGGTGTTTGTATATATGTGTATATGTAAAGTTGGTGTGTGTGAGGTGTTTGTATATATGTGTATATGTAAAATAGGTGTGTGTGAGGTGTTTGTATATATGTGTATATGTAAAGTTGGTGTGTGTGAGTTGTTTGTATGTATGTGTAAATGTAAAGATGGTGTGTGAGGTGTTTGTATATATGTGTATATGTAAAGTTGGTGTGTGTGAGGTGTTTGTATATATGGGTATATGTAAAGTTGGTGTGTGTGAGGTTTTTGTATATATGTGTATATGTAAAATAGGTGTGTGTGAGGTGTTTGTATATATGTGTATATGTAAAGTTGGTGTGTGTGAGGTGTTTGTATATATGTGTATATGTAAAATAGGTGTGTGTGAGGTGTTTGTATATATGTGTATATGTAAATTAGGTGTGTGTGAGGTGTTTGTATATATGTGTATATGTAAAGTTGGTGTGTGTGAGTTGTTTGTATATATGTGTATATGTAAAGTTGGTGTGTGTGAGGTGTTTGTATATATGTGTATATGTAAAGTTGGTGTTTGAGGTGTTTGTATATATGTGTATATGTATAGTAGGTGTGGGTGGGGTGTATGTGAAGTAGGTGTCTGTGTATATATGTGAAGTAGGCATATGTGTTTATGAATTGCGTGTATGTTTGCGTGATTGTCTGGCTCTGACAATCAAATTAAATTTGTCAAGCCCTGCCTTATACCATTGATGGCGAACATGTTTTGGGCCGTATTGCCCATTTTTCTGCATAAAACCATGTTGCAGACCTCAAAGTGCCAATTCTTTAAAACAGCATAAATTAAACAAATGCTCAGAACTCCAGTAGTTGGTATATATTAAAGAATCTCACTAGTCCAGATGCCAGAGCCGGACTGAAACAGATCCTCAGCACTCCAGTAGTGATATTATTCAATAAATACCAAGTAGTTACTTGGTATGTATTAAATAATCTCATAAACAGCAACTTGGTATGTATTAAATAATCTCACCCCTGGAGTGCTGAGGATCTAATTTATTCTGCTGTTTGGGATTTAGGAATGCTGTCTTCTCTGTCTACCTTGTTGTATACTTCTTTAAAACAAACATTATTATAGGCTCCCCTGTACGCCACACTGTATAATTAAAGATGATTTGCGCTTAGGACTTCCCCCAGCACCCAGATTTGCACTCGCAGAGTTTACTGAAGCACCGACTTTGCACTCACAGGGCTTGGCCATGCTCCCACTTTGCACTCAGGATTTATCCCAGCACCCATTTTGCACTCTGGACCTATCCCATCACCCACTTTGCACCCATAATTCTACTTGTGGGATTTACCCCCAGTGGCCTGCAGATTCTATTTAAAATTGGCTTGTTGACCTTTAAACCTTAAAAAACATGATCCACAATGTTGGAAAGAGTTCCTCACTCTCTGCATTCCATCAAAGTTCATCTTGTTTTTCACTCCTGAAAGAGAAAATGTTATAAACCTCCGTGGAGCATGATGGTACTCACATGTCTTGCTCCAGCACCCACTTTGCAATCAGGACTCTCTCCAGCACCCACTTTGCACTCAGGACTTGTTCCAGCACCAATATTGCACCTAGATTTGCACTCAGGACTTACCTCAGCACCCACTCTGCACTCGGGCCTTACCCCAGCACCCACTCTGCACTTGGGACTTCCCCAGCACCCACTTTGCAATCGGAATTGTCCCCAGCACCCATTCTGCACTTGGGACTTTCCCCAGAACCCATTCTGCACTCAGGACTTACCCCAGCACTCATTCTGCACTCGGGACTTATCGTAGCACCCACTCTGCACTCGAGACTTACCCCAGCACCCACTCTGCACTCGAGACTTACCCCAGCACCCACTCTGCACTCGAGACTTACCCCAGCACCCACTATGCACTCGAGACTTACCCCAGCACCCACTCTGCACTCGGGACTTGGCCCAGCACCCATATTTTTACTCACAGGATTTTCCCCAGTGGCTAGCAACTAGATTTGCACTCAGGACTTATCGCAGCACCCACTTTGCACTCCCATCATTCAGTAGTGCGGTGCACTGGCATGCTGCCCACCCGTGATGTCAGCCCTCCATGCCGCACTGTTATAAAATATATAACCTCAGTGAAGGATGATGGCATCCACAAAAAAATAAGTCAGTGCAAAGTACATCTAAATTCATATATGGGAAAATTTGCAAGTCAGTATTTAGTGAAAAAAGAAGACTTATTTTTACTGATTAAAATGCCTTTTGAATGGTTCTAGGGTTAAGATAGTACCCTTTAATTTAAGGTCTGTCTTAGACTTTCAGCTGCACTTTCTCCCATTATCCTTTCTCATTAAAATCACTTTGAGGCGGGACCTGGGCTCTGTTACCTTTGATTCCTGATGGTCTAGTGGGGCCAGGAGATTTGTGCTTCTTTCTCACAGAACATTGCTGTGTGGAGAATACAGGAGTCAACTATTATATCATCTGTGCAACCTTTTATAAACCATTTAAGATGATCTTTCAAAGGTGTATTTTAGACTTCACTGATCTATTGTGATTGCCAAATTGCAAGCAAACGTGTATGAAGTGATCGATCAATTAGTGATGATGACCTTTAATTTATCTGAGCTCTGCTACAGAAATACATAGTTCATACAAGCCATTTCAAATGCATGTCAAAACATTAACTATAAGAACAGAATTGTTGACAAGAGCAGCCAAACCAAAAGATGATATTCATTTCATACATTTTTCACTGTGTCATTTATAGGAAGAATACTCAAAATCTCTTGATCAACAACTTGAACAGGTTGATGATGAGGAGCTGACTGCAGACTGCTCTTCAATGAAGATGAGCAGAATAAATGATGAAGCAGAAATCTACTTGCCATCTGTGGATATTCTTACCGCTCAGGTACCTCAGAATGATTGAGATGACTGGAAAAAGGGCGGGGGGGGGGGGGGGGGTTTGACACATGGTGTATTCATCCATGTAACATGTCTTTGTGCCCAATGTTTAGGATTTACTGTCTTTTGAATTGCTGGATATAAATATTGTGCAAGAACTGGAACGTGTCCCCCATAATACCCCTGCTGGTGAGTACTGCAGTTACTGGTTAACCTATACAAATTTGTATATTCATATCATTTATGATGTGAGTAGGATATTTACTGCATTTTATCAATTAATAAGTGATAGTGCAGAAGTAAAATAAATGTATGTTTAAATATTAATGCTACTTTATACATAACTGTTATTTTTTTATTATTTGTTTAATGACTTTACTTGCTTCACGTTATTCTGTGGTCACATATGTGGTCAGTGGTACAGGGTATGGGCAGCACCATGCTGGTGTTAAAGGGACATTCACCTGACTTTTTTCGAAAACAAACCCTCAATCAAGTGAGGTGTGCTCTGAGCAACTGGGGAGTTGCATTTGCAAGGAGGTTTCTCTCTAGGCTGATATTTTTTTTGCAACCTCCAGCTGTCTGAGTTTAAAGGTTCGTTAAATGTTTTTGCTTCTTTATTTAAGCTTAGAAAATGTCTCCCTAGTCTGGAAATGTGATGCCGGCCTGAATGATGTTTAAAATGTGCTAGATGTATATGTAGTATTTAGTTAATGATAGACAGTGCAAGTTTGCCATAGATACATATGGTGCATTTTGTGCCTGTCCCATGCCCTTCAACATTGCAAACTCAAAATCCTCTGTATCTGTTTGACTTTCTTTGTCAAGTACAGTCAAAGGAAAAAGAAGGCACCACCTCTTTGAATTCTATTCTTTTATATATCAAGACATAATAACAATCACTTGTTCCTTAGCAGGTCTTAAAATTAGGTGAAAACCTAAAAACCATAGAGTTCAAAGAGGGAGTGCTTTCTTTTTCCCGGGACTGTACCTTAATACTTTCCTGAATGCTTTTTAACATCACAGAATAAAACTCTATGTAACCTAATATTAATTATACTGTGACACACACCACTAATTAATGCATGTCATTTGTTTAATTGTAAGAGCAATATAATGCAATATGGTTTGCTTTCTTTGAAGATATGACTCCTTGCATGTCTCCTCTTCCACATGATGGGCCTTTGCTTGAGAAGTCAAATCTGGGACAGATAGAGGAAGAGTATGAAGGGTTTGGAAACAAGATGTTTTTCAGTAAGTAAATTTCTGCAGAACATTAAACAACAGAATTATGTATATAATTTCTAGAATCTTCTTTATATTACTATAAAGATATATATATATATATGTAAATTAATTGCCTACAGTTAATGCTGTTGTTAATGCTAGTTTTATCCTGCCTCCCGTATTCTTTAGAGAGGTGATGCTGGTTATTTTGAAAAGTTAACTTCTAGATGTTGCTTTAACTGCTTACACACCATGACAAATAGCTGTAAATTTAAATAAGTGGCAAATAAACCTCTTGTGAACCTCTCTCGGCTGCTTTGGGGTTATTATTAGGGCTTAGTAATAGTATTAGCGCTCAGGGTTACTAGTAGGGGTTAGTATTAGGGCTTAGTAATAGTATTAGAGCTCAGTGTTACTAGCAGGGGTTCAGATTAGTATTGGAGCTCAGGGTTACTAGTAGGGGTTAGGATTAGTATTAGAGCTCAGGGTTACTAGTAGGGGTTAGGATTAGGGATTAGAATTAGTCTTAGAGCTCACGGTTACTACTAGGGATTAGGATTAGTATTAGAGCTCAGGGTTACAAGTAGGGGTTAGTATTAGGGATTAGTATTAGAGGTCAGGTTCACTAGTAGGGGTTAGTATTAGGGCTTAGTAATATTATTAATCTCCGTGTTACTAGTAGGGGTTAGTATTAGGGCTAAATAATAGTATTAGAGCTCAGGGTTACTAGTAGGGGTTAGTATTAGGGCTAAATAATAGTATTAGAGCTCAGGGTTACTAGTAGGGGTTAGTATTAGGGCTTAGTAATAGTATTAGAGCTCAGGGTTACTAGTAGGGGTTAGTATTGGGGATTAGGATTAGTATTAGAGCTCAGGTTTACTAGTAGGGGTTAGTATTAGTATTAGAGCTCAGGGTTACTAGTAGGGGTTAGGATTAGGGATTAGTATTAGAGCTCAGGGTTACTACTAGGGGTTAGGATTAGGGATAAGAATTAGTATTAGAGCTCAGGGTTACTAGTAGGGGTAAGGATTAGTATTCAAGCTCAGGGTTACTAGTAGGGGTTAGTATTAGGGATTAGTATTAGAGCTCAGGGTTACTAGTAGGGGTAAGGATTAGTATTCGAGCTCAGGGTTACTAGTAGGGGTTAGTATTAGGGATTAGTATTAGAGCTCTGGGTTACTAGTAGGGGTTAGTATTAGGGATTAGAATAAGTATTAGAGCTCAGGGTTACTAGTAGTGGTTAGTATTAGGGGTTAGTAATAGAATTGGTATTAGGTTCGGGGGTTAGTATTGGGGGTTAGTATTAACATTAGAGGTTAGATTTGGGTTGGAATTGAGGCTTGGGTTAGTTTTAGGGGGGGGGGGGGTATTAATGTATTTGTAAGCACTGAGTGTGCTGTCATACAGCTCTGACAGTTCAGTGCTCAATCTGCCGCTCTGAACTGTCAATGGTGAAATGGCAGCGATGAATAATAAGATTGAATTTAAAATAACAATTTCTCTTTTAACTTAATTTTTCTGTTATATTAACATGTATCATTACTGATTAAAGATGTAGATTGCATGATGAGCATAGAAAAGAGTTTTTGGTTATTTTTTTTTTTTTTTTTTTATATCTAGATCAGTCAGGCATTTGCAATTGTAATCACAACTTTGCTTGATCCAGAGCACAATCCTGTTGCCTCTTGCAAAAAGAATATTTAAAAAAAAACAGAAAAGATTGACCATCTATTGATATAACGCTGTATTACTGTCAATTTCCTGCAGTAAAGCGATCTGTGGGAAGTGTCGTACCCCAAGAGGAGTCTGAAGGGGACATCAGTGGCACTCAGTTTGTGTGTGAAACTGTTATCAGAAGTCTGACGCTGGATGCAGCTCCAGACTACAATCCACCTCAGAAGAGCACGTCTCAACACAGTGAGTTGACTTGTGATTCTCAGTGCTTGACACTACCCAGTACACTAGGTGAAACATGCTTTAATGGGACATTTGCAGTTCAGTGAGAATCACTTTAAAGGTGTATTTTCTTTAACCAGTATGAATCTGTAACGGCACAGACTGGACATCATGTCAGTGCCAGTTACACTCACTCTTAAGCCTCACTGATCTGTTTGCAGTGCTTCAAGAAAAAAAGGAATTTGGTGCTCGTAGTTTGATATTCAGAGAACCATAAATGAGCCATTCCCCTCACTTACAAAAAATAAGACAAGAAACAGTAAATCCATAATTAACTGATTTTATTAAAGATAATATTTATTTATGAGGCAACTGACCAAAACAACACCAAAAAACAGCAAAAAAAAACCCCTGTTTATTCTTTGTTTTACATATGTTGCCTTTTCTGTGATGATGTCATATCGATGCGTCACGGCCATTTTCTGCTGGAAGACTTATTATCATGTCGTTGTTCATCAGGTTCCCTGCAATCAACATCGCATACCAGTTTCAACTACAGCTTGAAGTCTGCTGATGACCAGACTCCGAAATCTTCTATTATATCTCACTGTGCAGATCTTGAAGCAACAAAGGACATAGAGGGGGCAGAAGAAGAACGTACACCTAATGCAGGTTAGTAGAAAGTTATTCAATTGATCTCACAAAGTAGATATAAAATAATTTTAGCACAAGAAAGTAGGCTATGAGTCTGTTGGACCAAAACATTACGTTCAAGATAAAACAGACTAGGCTTTCTCACGGCTCCTTCCTCTTTTGTCAGGCTTTTACCTTGTAGTCACAGTCTGCTCGTGTACAGCTCCACATTGTATATTGAGATGCCTCTCTTGTATTGTGCTACTCTGCATCTTGCTCTCTACTGTCTCCCTGTTTACTGACCCTAGACTTTTCCCTTGATTTCTCTGCTTACTACCTATCTCTTATGACCCCTGGACTGTGTATTGGATATATTTTTTGCCTGCAGTTGGTAGTGCCTGTCTACTGTGCCGCCATCCACTCTCCATGGTCGTGTCCACAGCACCAGTTACCATAGGTCGTGGATACCATCCTGGAATATAGGCTCTTATTCCTCTCCTGCAAAGTCCTCCCCTGACACCTTTATTAAGGATTACACAGATACAAACATAAAATGGAGAATATGACAAACCTAGTCGATTTAATGCGGGGTCCTGGTACTAATAGCAGAGACCAACTCTTTTAAACAAATTGTTCCCCCAGTAGAGACAACCTGTGCAGGTTTGTGTGTATATATGACAAAACTGTGAACACAGCAACTGTGGTACAATATTTCTGTTCGTTTGGTAATGTGGTTAGTGGTGCACCTGAGGATGTCCGCTATCTGATGCAGTACATAGGGCTATAACCTTTATTGTTGTTTGTAATTGGACTGTCCTATCTTGGCTGGGGAGGTTTACCTAACAATTTGCGTTCTGACTGTTTATCACATCCCCATTCCACTATATTAATTTTTATCCACTCCAGCTTTGATGGTTAGAACGATGGAAGAAAGCCATTGACAGATACTCTAATTTTCTATAGGCCTTAAATAGCATTTTATAAATAAAAGCCTATACCGTATTTGCTCAATTATAAGACAAGGTTTTTTTCAGAGCAAATGCTCTGAAAAATCCCCCTCGTCTTATAATCGAGGTCGTTTTATAATCTGACCTCAAATTGAGGTCAGATTATAAAACATGGATCCAGGTCCCCAACAGAGCTGCAGGGGACCTGGATCCCCCTCTCTAACAGCCGGGGATGTCTGCGCGATGAGCGCAGACTCCCCTGCTGCCGCCCGGCACGACCGTCGGGGCTTCTATGAAGAAGCCGGGTACTTCCGGCTACGTCACAGAAGTCCCGGCGGTCGTGCCGGGCGGAAGCAGGGGAGGTCTGCACTCATCGCGCAGACCTCCTCTGCTGCCCCACTAGCCACCAGGGAGAATCGGGCAGCTGGGGGATGTCTGCACGATACGTGCAGACATCCTCCATGCTGCCTGACACGGCAGTCTATTATGACGGACCAGCTGTCCGTCATAATAGACTGCCGTGTCGGGCAGCATGGAGGATGTCTGCACGTATCGTGCAGACATCCCCTGGCTGCCCCCACTAGCCACCAGGGATCGAGTTACAGGTAAGGGGGAGGGAGGGGGCAGAGAGACAGGGGGAGGGAGGGGGGGCAGAGAGAGGGAAGGGGGGGGACAGAGCAACAAGGGAGGGAGGGGGGAAGAGACAGAGACAAGGGGAGGGAGGGGGGAAGAGACAGAGCAACAAGGGGAGGGGGGGACAGAGCAACAAGGGGAGGAAGGGGGGCAGAGAAACATGGAGGGGGAAGAGACAGGCGAGGGGGGAGTCAAAGGGAGGGGGAGAGAGACAAAGCTGGGGGCAAGGGAAAGAGAGAGGCAGCATTGGCACATAAAAGGAAATAAAAACAAGAAATGCATTTTTTGATATAATTTTTTATTAAAAAAGCAATTTACATGTGAATATATACAAGTTTAACTTTTTTCCTATAGGGTAGTCTTATATTCAGGCTTTTAGTTTTTTTCCTAAAGGAATATCCAAAGTTTGGGGGGTCGTCTTATAATCAGGGTCGTCTTATAATCGAGCAAATATGGTATATGTGTGAGTTTTATTTATTGAAGAGTTTTATATTTTATACTTTATGATATTTATCATTAATGTATATTTTCTGCTCTTTTTTTTTGAAGTTGGCTTCAAATACTGAGTATAGATGTACTGCTATTAATCTGTCCATTTGCTACATCCAGTATATACATATTTGTACCTTGTTCACAGTATCTCCTTTTTCTTGCCTTCCTATTAAATTATATGACATTAAATATAACAGAGGGAAGACTCTTAATCAAAATTCTGTATTCTTCAGATAGCCAATCAGCTGTTGGCATCTGCCAGGAAGATGAATGTCACAGAGATGAAATAGAGAGCCAAGGATCCTGCGACTCTGCTGAAGACTATATTATTATTCTGCCTGAGTGTTTTGATACCAGCCGGCCTTTAGGAGAGTCTATGTATAGCTCAGCCATTTCTGAGAATGAAGGCGACAAGGACAGACATACAAGCGTAAATGAAGAGACTCGAGCAGCAGCTAATCAATTAACTCACAGCATCAATGACATTCTCACCACATCACAAACACTGGATGCAGTTCCACTAACCCCAGAGCTGCTGAGGCCCTTAGCTCAACTGAGGTAGGTTGGATTGCACATAAAAAAAAAAACTGTGAGAATTAGTAGGTAGTAGTTACCTTCTACCCAGAACTGTCTTTAATAGTAATGGGACCTTGGGCAAGCCTCTTCCATTAGGCTCTCACCCATATTTGTTTCCACTGCTCTGTCTCTACTCCACTTCCACCCCAAATATTGTCTACCTTCTCCTTATCCTACTTCCATTCCCGTAGCTATCACAGGCACTACTGTTGTCATAGTCGTTTGACTAAAATTCCATTTAGTTCTATTTTTAGTATCTGAATTGTTTTAGTTTTAGTCTAGTTTTAGTTGACTAAATCTCCAGCAGTGAGAGAGGGAACAGGTCTGAGAAGGATGTTACATAGTGTTATGGAAGAAGGGAGGGGAAACACTCATGTGACAGTACCACACACAGATAGTCAGGGGACTGGGCTTTTGGCAGAGATCCACAAATAGGTAAATGCAATCGTCCCTCCCTAACATCTTAGTCACATTTTTGTCAGTTGATAAGGATATTAGTCATAGTTTTAGTCATGTTAACTTTATTTAGTCACTGAAAACATGCAGTTGACAAAAACGATGACAATTTTTTTTCCTGCATTCAAAATATTAATGCATAATGTGAAATAGTTTGAGCTTGATGGACTTCCTTCTTGTTTCTAGCTGGTTCACCATGTAATAATCTTCTGACAGTATACACATTGTAAGCATGTACAGGTAATCATGATTAATATTGCTTACAAAACAAATCTACTTGAAGATAATTTCATGTGTTTATTTTGCTTAAAGGGTGCCTCAGGAGACACGTGATGATACTACAGAAATCAGTTTCGAACCTACAGACATCAGAGCATCTGTTCGAGAACAAACTAATAGAGGTAATGTGGTAGAAAATGAGTTGTATTCTCAGATCAAAGCGTTTCCTACATAACAATTCATGTGATTATTAATGTGGCCACAATTAATGTGGCCACTACAGTTCCTTCAACAAGATTAACAGTCATAAAAGGGATTAAAATATGTTACCTTAACAGGATTTTAGAAAATGAATGTAAAGTGTAAGGATTTATAATACTTTATTGCAAGCAAATGCAAAAAATAATAAAAGCACCAAGCATATACCAATCAGGATATAAACTTGTCCACAGGGTGTTAAATTGGTAAAAAAAAAATAATAAAAACAAACACATTTCACTTTGTATTATATTTTAGATCCTTATCTACACTACTCTAGAGGCAGAATCAAAAACGAAAATAGTCATATGGTTACAGCAAAAAAAACTTAGAGGATTTCTTCTAAAGGGGCATACATTGCTGCAATAACAGTCTGATAGACCCTAATTAAATTGACTTAAAAAAACTCTCAAACATTAGTAACCTAAGTGTAAAGATCAATACAGTACATATAAATAGAGAATGACATGATCGGATGTCCTACCATCCCTCTCTCCATCTCCGGCCTTCAACTGTCCTGCAACTGTTAATTTTTTGGGATCTAAATGAGAATCTCCCATGAAAAAGAAAGGGGACAGGGAAAACATTGAGAATAAGGGGAGAGAACAGAGAGAGGAGGGATTGAGAGAGGAAGGGAGAAGAAAGGGGAAAAGGACAGACTTGAAATAACGTTGCACCTATGTATTTATGTTTGTATGTCAGCCCTTGAAGTGCTATAGAGAAATGTAAGCCAAAGATTTAATAGGATACGTTGGCTATGAACCCGTGTGACGCACTATATAGAGCAAAATTATGTTTGTCTTTTTGTACGTATATCTCTTTTATATTGTTAAATGGTAAAGTAAAGAAAAAGTAAAGAAAGAAAAAAAGATCAATACTGAGAAAGCTGGAAAAATATATGAATGAACCCGTGATATTGATTTGGACTATACATTTCATTTTAGTTTTTGTGCATTGTTTTTGTTTGTTTACATTTTGTGTGTGCAATGCAGTATTGTTTTTGTATTTATGGCTACTTTTGAATTTGGTTACACGCTTTTACAGGCCATGGGACATTATGTAATCTTAGTGTAATCTGGCTTTAGAATAATATTGCACTTAGACAATAATGTACCTAGATGCTTTTCAGGGAGACCGAACAATATTAATTACCTGCTTTATTTTTCTAATCTGATGCAAATGATTGGAAAATATGCAATTAATTTACTTTTTTTTTTCTTTTGCACAGAACAATTGAATAAAAGTGAGCCAAACCTCCAGCCTTCAGATTCTCCACCTTCACCAAAAGAAGGTTTTGATCACAGGTAACCCATAAAACATTTTCTTGTTGTAAAAAAAAGGTTTTGTGCTTTGTTTGGAACTAAAATGTTCTCCCCATATTAAATGATGTTGGACTGTAATGCCAAGAATACACTTTAAAGTTGTTTTTTGTGAATATTAAAACGCAACAAATGGCTGAAGTCGGTGTTAATAGATGTTAGCCTTAATATTTTGTTACTTGTAATGTTTAATAGGCAGCATACCAGAGGGAGCATTGCAGGAGGTCTTGTGAAAGGAGCGCTTTCCGTTGCTGCTTCCGCATATAAAGCTCTATTCGCTGGCCAACAAGATACCGCCACAGTAAGATTATTTTACATTCTGTTGCATTTGTTACTTCTCTGGTTATAAACATACTGAAACAGGAAAAAGAATGGCAGTAGGTGAGATGAACAGACAAAATGGTAACTTAAAGCAGAGCGTTTTTTATATATATATATATATATATATATATATATATATATATATGAAATGCGAACCCCTTTAGAAGGCCCTGCTGTTAACCAAAGTCACCTATTGACTTGAGGAAAGGAAATGGTGGAAATTAAGATGCCTTCAAAAATAACCAGATAGTTTTTATGGTGCCAGCAGGGGATGTCAGAAGCTATGTTAAAATCTCCCATAATAAGAATAGGTATATTGGACATAACTAAAAGAGGCAGGCAGTCTAGAGGTGTAGCTATGGTACAAGCTACCATTGACAGAGAGCATCAAGGGAGGTAGTTTAAGCAAATCACACATATACTGTACCACATATCTAAGAAAACAGGCAGTGTGGTCCTGTTTCCTGTGACCAATGTAGTTTCTTCTTTATGGTTGTATTTCAAAAACAGAAAAGCTCCTAGTGTATTATCTCCCACTCATAAGTTGAATTATTGGAAGCAATCCTTGCTTCATAATGTAATCACTATAGACCCTTATATGCAGCTTACAGAGATCCACAATATTGCTTTATGCACAGAGTACATTCTACAAATGCTCTGTTGCGATATACCTTCTAAAGTCTCTGCTGAATATTGTCAACTTCTGTGACTGGTTAAACCCGCCCCATGTCTGATGTCACCACGCACACTTCATGTTTTGCATCACATCACTGCTTCATCGAGGCACCATTTGTGAAGGTACCCAATGAATCTGTCTTTCAATTTATGGGTGGGATTTGCTACACTAGGAAATCTACTGTGTATTTTTTTCTGTGTAATTGCATTTTCATAGGGAATGATCACATTCCCTGTTTTCTTAGACGTGCGCTACAGTATATGCAGGATTTGTCTACAACTCTTGGGCTGTTGTGGAGACAAACATTTTCTGTGTGCCATCATCATGTGGTAAAATACACTGTGTGAACATGGCCCAACATACTTATATATATCGGCACACGCAACTGGTTTTATCACGGGAAGCAGCGTCTGTTTAAAATAAATGGTTACATTTAGATTTCCATGATCACTAGAAGTTTAAGATTATTCATGCACAATGTAGAGTCAATGAGTTCATCAAATATTCTAATACGCCAGTGGTGTGTACAATAGATAAAAGGTAGACTCCATAGGCACGCTGATCACATTAATGCGCTCTATGCCCCGTCTGAGTACACGTTTTCTTTTTTCTCTCCAAATCAGCCAACTTGCTCAGAGGAACAAGCAGGAGCCATGATGGCCATTCTTTTAGAGATGGGATTCTGTGACCGACAGCTCAACCAGAGGCTTCTCCGCAAGCACAATTACAACCTCATGGATGTAGCAAACGAGCTGATTCAGATTAATGACAATGACTGGTATTCTGCTCGATACTGAGCAGAGCTCATTAAATGTCAGTTTAGAGATCATCTATCTTGCACGGTTTTACTAAAACATAATGAAATTTCCTGGTGCCGCAAGTGTACAATTCTAATTTATTTTCATTAGTTCAGCTGGGAACTTTAGGGTTTCAATACTTGGTGTGTATGAAAAGCACTGCACTGACCTCATAATTAAATTGTGTGGTGCACAAGCCACATATACTCCTGATCTAATTGTGTGGTCATTGTGTGTGCCCAAACTGGGTGAGAGTTCTCCACTATCGTCATTGATATACTGCAGTTCATTTTTCTCTCTCTTTGCAGTTAGTTTTTCTTGAGAGTATTTCAGAAGCAAAACAAAAAAGAGAAATAGAAATAAAGCAAGGGAAAAGGGACAATGAAAAGAGTCATGGTTATCCATTGCAGTCTGTTCACTGCTCATATAAACCTTTACTTTTGTAATAGTGCATTATTATGAGGATGTTTCAATTAGAAACCGTTTCCATATCCGAAGCAAACTTAACTTAACTTAATGAACAATAAAGGGAACATATGGGTAAAGGTAACAATAAAGGCAACAAAATGTGAGGTTAAAGATGTAGTAGGTATGGACAAACAGTAGGTACAGAACCTAGTGAAAAGAAAAGGGTTGGGGGATGTCAGATAATACTTTATTATCTAAGCTGGCCATACCTGATCTATATTAAGCTCAAATAGGCCAGTAAAAATTGTATATCCCATGCTTACTTCATGGGAGAAATGGAAAAAACAGTATTCTTATCCCAAAAAAATGTCAAACCTAGCTGCTGACCGGTGGCATTGCCTAAGAATAAAAGGGTGGGTTTTATAAAGAGGTTATACATTAAAAGGTGAGTTGAGGTAACATGACCATTTCATCTCACCAACATAGCAATACCCTGTGCAGGAAGAGAGATGGTGACTTACCCCTGCTAAGCAAACTCCCCAGATTTGTCTCTGTACAATGTACAGCTAAACTGGTGACATTAAATATTCATCTGACCTTTTATTGAATAACCTCCAATGACATAAAAAAAACAGCAACTTTACCCGGTTATTCATACATTCATGTACAAAACTGGAAGAGTATTGACATCAATCATCACTAAATTAATACAGAACAAACCTAGGGGTAGACTAACAATTAGCGACCAAAGTAAGCATTACCAAAAATATACACCTAGGGAGTGCCTCCAATGACACACTCACAAACAAACAGAGGGAGGAAATGGTGGGCAGCTAATGCCCAAGACATTGATAACAAAGATAGGGATTGAAATACATAGGTGGTCATGAGATTTTGCTAGAAATGTTAAGGGGGGGGTCATGATCTTAAAAGGTGAGGAACCTCTGATGTACACCATATTTAAATATAGAGGAATAGATCAGATCCATCTCTAAGCTAGGAAATGTAATAAAGACTTTTGTGGTTTTGGAGTTCCCATATTTGATCATGAGTTGCATTTGCAAGGATTTTACACAATATATCCAGACTGAATCATAGAAGTATCGGCATGAGGGATTAGATAGAGCAATATAAAGTGCAAAATCTCCTTTATGTCCTGATAGATGTGGCAAGAATGCTCTGAAGCAAACCCTAATCGGTATTGCCATAGCATCCACCTGACGATTGTGAGATAGAGGGTGGTTATGGTCCCTAACATGGAAGTGTGATGAACTTCTAAAATTAACCCATCACTCAATATGGGGACCACATGTTTTTATGGTTAGATTACTGATAAAACATCAGCCTTTACAGCTGCTACCTAGCTGGTATTTTATTTGCAGGCCAGTAGACAAAAAAAATGGCCTGACACCAATGTTAAGTATATGCAGTTGCCTAGGGGTACTTTTTATTATCAGCCCTTCTTTGGCCACCGGTAGCTACACGTACTGCAAAAATCAGGCATTAGTAAGGGGTATATGCTGTGGAAAACAAACATTTAATAAAGCATGTGTTTTATATATATATATATATATATATATATATATATACGCACAGACAGAATCCAATTAATTAACTAGGGTGGAGATCTCATAGGACCTACCATGATTAATTCATTGGATTGTGTCTGTCCGTATATGCATCCTACAGCTGCACTTTGCATGCTCTTTCTGCAGCATGTGAAAACATGGCCGATGTTGGCAACTATATATGTGTTGCATATATTTAGTCCCAATATTTGGCTAACAAGGTAAGTAGCTGAACCCTGAGTGAATCTGTTCACACTACTGCCAAGTTAAGGTCAAACTGACTGCACTTAAACATTGGAAACGTGTTACGCTGCTTATAGGACCTGTCCGTTCTGTTTACTAAGGTTCCAGGTGCCAAAGCCTAATGCAACATGCTGCTAGCAAGTTCACTTGAATAGTAAATAGGGAATATTAATTTGAGAATTATCAAATTTTTACCTGACAATTCCAATTCTGAGGTAGAATTCATTCCAACCCTTGTTTTGCTCACATGCCCAACTTTATTTTATTTTTTTAATTAACTAAAAACCATACAGAATACTTTTAAGAGAAATAAACATGCATGTTAATGCTTTTCAGTTATTAGGCCATGGCTTCCTTGAATTCCATCTTCTATGTTTTGTTGATTTTTTTCCTCAGTAAGTTTTTTTTGCTTTACATAATGTGTTTAAGCTTTAAAAGGATTGCTTTTAGTGAACAGAGTGCATTTAATTTTCATTTACCTTTTAACCTAGGAAGTTTTGTGTTTCATTTAAGGTTTTTTACATTATCGCAAGCTAGAGGACATATTTTATTACAATATTTTTCTTTTGCATCCTTGGTCATCTGTAATACAAGCTACTTTATTTACACCGGCATTTAACCCCTTTTTATAGATACAGGTTGTGACTTGATTTACCTGCAGTGGGAAAATGTAGCTACAGAATTATTATTGTATGTTTGAAAAGTGACAAGCTTTTTGCTGGTTTCTGGGAAATGTCACTGTTATGATGTAATGTCCTTTAGTGACAGATATTTTTAGAAGTCAGTGTTTTTGCTATTTCATATGTAACAGTCTATTTTAGCCAATGCGGCTGCATTTGTACATCACATCTAGAAATACTGACTAGCTTTGATTAACAAACTGCTTGCCAGTCCATGTGAACCAACCTCTAGATTCTTCTAAAAGAGCGTGTAGAAGAATATGTGCTGTTTTACAGTACCCAAAGGCGTGTTCACACATTTCAGCATTTAAATGTCAATTTTATTTTCAATGTTAAAGCTTGAAATGTTAAAATCACAAAACAGGTGCTTTATAAATCATTTGTTGTTATCAACTTTGGTAAAAGGAAAACAATCGGATCCTTAATGGTGTAAAATGTTGTAGAAGTATTTTCTGGACAAAGTTCTAAAAGTGTTCTTATTATCAGGAACATTCTATTGGTTCTCATGGTGAATGGACAACTTAGCACCAGAATTGACGTTTGTTTATAACCCCCATTGTTTCCTGTGTTAGCATCTCCTAACATTGCACCAATTGCCATTTTGTTTTTGTTTTCTTGACTTCTATGAATCCACATTTCCGCTAGATATTTGATCTTTGCATGCAGGGTTAACGTTTGTAATTTCTTAGCATATTTCAAAGTGAGATTACCGCTGCACAGCATTCAGTAGACAGCAGAGAATGCCAAGTTAAATATTCATGTTTTGTTCTTCTGTGAATTGTATAGTTTGCATAACAACTGATAAGAAAACAGGAACTCCTGGTAAGTCATGAACTGATACCACCTTGTTCAAGTAAACAAGACATTTCAAGCATTGCTTTACCTCTGTTATCTGTGAAGTAGGGGGTAGACACTATTCATTGTGATAGTCAAAATGGCATTCTAAACACTTTACATTTCATATATAGTTGTTTTTTCCCCTGGCTCTGTTTTGTTAAGGCTTGCATGATATTCTGACCTTTTAGTGTATATAATTATATAGAAGATGCACTTTAAACTCTTGCGATGTAAAAAAAAAATCAAAAAAATCTTGCTATTTAAATTGATTTAATAAAATCCTGAAATTCTATGTTTGTTTCATATTTAACAGTTTGCTTTATTACAGGCATAATGTTGTTTTTCCAAGTCTCCCAACTAAGATTACAATATTACCGTATCTACCATCTCATTGATTTCACAACGGATGAGTTATCAAAAAATCTTTTTGCAAATTGATAGGTTAAATTTCAAAGTTGGCTCTTTCTAATAAGGAAAAAAATATGTATTGTGTTGCACATAATATATATGCTCCCCTTTTTTTTCTTTCTACACCTTACCATTCTATATATTACTAGTCTCACCGCCATGCTTCTTTATCCGTATGAGGTGTCAGTTCCGCTTATAATGCAGTGCACTCGTGGATCCCCAACTAACTTCCATTCTAAAGTTGAAGGTCATTTTGCTGTCGTTGAAAGGCTATGCTCGAGGCCTAAGGAATCAAAAGGAAAATGTATTCATATTTACCGTAATTCTTTTCCTGGTCATAACCATGGCAACCTTGATAAATGGGTAGCTAGCTCCCCCAATTCAGATAACAGGAACAAAAAACTTAACACTTTAAATAGACTGCCCCTCTGTATTTTTCTTAAAACAAGCCACAAAGAGACTGCAAACAACATCAACAACAAAAATAAAACTGGGTGGGAATAACGGAATGTTGCCATGATTATGACCAGGAAAAGAAAATTATGGTATGAAAAAATGTCCCGTTTCCTGGCCAACAATTGCATTGGTAATGCAAGCAATTACAAAGGGGAGGGAAAAAGCAGCATGCCCAGGTTTAAACTAATGTATAAACACATTGCTGAGCAAGCCCCTCCCTCCCCAAACGTTGTCTCCCTCCCCCCAACATTTTCTTTCTCTCCCTGGTGGCTAGTGGGGGCACGATACGCGCAGACATCCTACATGTCATGTAACCTCCCTGCTTCCGTCATAATAGACGGAAGTGTCGAGGAGCATCCACTGGCTGCCCCAAACCCCCTGGTGGGTAGTGGGGGCAGCCGGAGGATGTCTGCACAATACGTGCAGACATTCTCTGCTGCTGCCCCGCACTTCTGCCGGGACTTCTATGATGAAGCTGGAAGGTCACATGACCTCTCGGTTTCCGTCATAAAAGTCCCGACGCACTTGCTGGGCAGCAGTGGAGGATATTTGCGCGCATTGTGCAGACATCCACCTGCTACTTGTGAGGGGGACGCAGGTCCCCTGTAGCTCTGTGGGGGACCTGGATCCCAGTCTTACAGTGTGACCTTAAATCGAGGTCTGACTATAAGACGACCTCAAATATAAGTCTAGGGGTCTTTTTCAGAGCATTTGCTCTGAAAAAAACCTTGTCTTATATTCGAGCAAATACAGTAATCTACACATCGTAGAATGACTGATTTTGATTTGTGTCTTTAATTTGTTTACCAATGTTGTTTCCCAGTATCATTTATAGAGTACAAAGATGGCAACAAAGCCTGCTAAGGAGAGTAAAACAAGTTTTTTTTTTAGTATATAAATAAAAAAAAAAGCTCAAGGCAGAAAATGGTGGGCTTTGTTATTAGTGAGAACAGAGAAAGCAGACATTTTAAATACTTTTTAAAATTCTGTTTATACCAAATAAGAACTGATGGATGAGACCCTGCTGCCTCAATTTATGGAACCCACACAACAAACCTGGGATTGGCTGACACAGGAAAAAGTGCCATAGCAATAAAACAGTGTAACGATAGACAAGGCCTCAGGGCCAGATGGTACACACCCAACGGTACGTAGAGAGTGTCATGTCCTTTACCAGGTCAGGTAGGAGTTTCAGTGCAGGGATAGAGTAGGTGTCTGGTTGCATGTGGTTATTCAACATGCATTGGAATAAGCACTGAAGCAGAGTCAAAAGGGGACTTGGTGATACTGCAGTTCCTACTAAAACACTCTTTCTATACTGCAGTTTCTAAAGAGCTTTAGCATGGACTATAGAAAAAGCAGAGGTGGGATAGAGAGAATTAAACCACGGGTGAGGCCTGAGAAGGGTGACTAAAGCAGGAACATCCTAGAGAGGTTGACTAAGGCAGGAGTGGGCCCTTTAATGGAGCAACTTAGCTGAAGTAATATTTCCCCCAGCTGGTTGAGCCTTCCAGGTTCAGTTTCACAGTTCCCGTACAGGGTAGACATTGAAATGAGCTTTAACAAAGGATCAGGAACAGAAGAAGTAGCTCTCAGAAGTCAGATGTTGAACTTCAATGCAAAAGCCCTGTTTGCAATAAACTGCAGGTATACTAATGAAAAGTATTTAGGAATAACTGTAGATAACAGCCAATCAGTGCAGGGCTTTTACACAGCATCATCACTGTGTGTGAAAGCCCTGCACTGATAGGATGCTGAGTGATGTGTCAGCCAATCAGTGCAGGGCTTTTACACAGCATGGTCACTGTGTGTGACTACAGGGATGTGAGTGAAGCTCCACATGGGACAGTGAAGCAGCTCTGAAGAAATCCTTACTGGCTGTCACCTTGTGGAAGATACAGAGCAGGTCTATTCCCACTCAGGTAAGCTCTGGATATGGTGGAGAGAGGGGAGGGTTGGGGTCACTGATTTACATCCACCTTTGTGTATTTAAACTATATGTTGTTGGTTTGAGGTTCCTTATTACAGGACTGCTTAACAGCATGGGGATGATTTATGTTACATATATGTATACACATGTAAGATAAATCATTCCTATGCTGTTTGGCAGTCCTGTAATAAGGAACCTCAAACCTACAATATATAGCTTAAATACACAAAGGTGGATGTAAATAAGTGATGTATGCTATATATATATATATATATATATATATATAATCATAATGACTGACTGGATGTCTGTGAGGTGTGTGTATGTAACTTTCTGTGTATGTATGTGCTTCTGTATGGGAATTTCTCTGTGTATGTATGCTTTTGTGATGAGCCATTGTCTGGCTCCTAAATTTTTTTGCTGGCTCCTAAAACTAAATTAAATTTGTCAAGCCCTGATATATATCATAAATCATTTATATCCTGTTTAGCAGTCCTGTAATAAATGTCACACATATCTGTGTTATGTGTGTGTGTGACATTTTTTATTACAGGACTGCTAAGCGGCATAGGAAGGATTTATGTTTATATCAGGGCTTGACAAATTCAATTTCGTTTTAGGAGCCAGCAAAAAAAAGTAGGAGCCAGACAATGTCACATCACGAAAGCATACATACACAGAGACATTCACATACACACACCTCACATACAGAATCACATACATACACAGAAAGTCACATACACACACCTCACAGACATCCAGTCAGTTACACACACACACACACACCAGTCAGCAAGTTTGGTTGTTTGTTTTTTTAAAGAAAAAATGAATTCCTTAATGTGTCCCACACGTCACATACACAGCAAAAAATGTAATTTAGTTTTAGGAGCCAGACAATGGCACATCACGAAAGCATACATACACAGAGACATTCACACACACACACACACACACACACAACACATACACAGCCAGTTACATAAATACACACACACACACACAACACTTACACGGCAAGTTACATACATACACAACACTTACACAGCAAGTTACATACATACATACACACACACACACAACACTTATACAGCCAGTTACATACATACACACACACCCCACTTACACAGCCAGTTACAAATATACACACACAACACATACACAGCCAGTTACATACATATACACACACAACATATACACTGCCAGTTACATACATATACACACACACAGTCAGTTACATGCCAGTCAGCAGTTTTTATTTTATTTTTAAGAGACAATAAATATTTTACATTGTCCCCCTTCCCTTCTGCTTTACCTCAGTAGTGGAGGGGGACATTTCTGCTGCAGCCGGATCTTTATTCATCTTTCATCGGCACTCACACACTCTCGCTCCCACTGACATACACACACTCTCGCTCCCACTGACATGCACACACTCTCGCTCCCACTGACATGCACACACTTGCTCCCACTGACTTGCTCCCACTGACATGCACACGCTCACACTGACATGCACACGCTCACACTGACATGCACACGCTCACACTGACATGCACACGCTCACAATGACATGCACACACACTCGCACTGACATACACACACTCACTCACACTGACATGCGCACACACTCACTCAGTAAGTGCCCGTATGGTTCCATTAAAAAAAATAAAAAAAGTCTTGTGGGCTATAGCCCCAGATATTTTGGAAACCTAGCAACGCCTCTGGTATTGATTCATGGAAGAGAGGATATCATCTTGCCTCTTTACAAGTTAATGGTAACACCTCATCTTGAATATGCAGTAGAATTCTGGGCACCAGTCATTAAAATGGATATTATAGGTCTAGAAAAAGTGCAAAGGTGGGCTCCAAAATTAATAAGTATCTTAGTTATGAAGAGAGAGTAAAAAAGTTGCTCTTATATATGATAGAAAAGAGCCATCTCAGAGGGGAAATGACAACATTATATAAATATGTGCAGGGCCAATATAAAGAGCTCTTCAGTGACCTGTTCATGCTATAGAAATGTACAAAGAACAAGAGGTCATCCCCCAAGACTGGAAGGACAAAGAGTTACGGTAAGGACAATAAAGTTATGGAACTCACTGCCAAATACAATATATGCAACCAAAAAAGGGTCTTGATGTTTGTTTTTTTAGAAAAATAGGATATACATTGCTATGAAAAATAGAATAAGCATTAATAATCGAGCTTCTTGATCCAAGGAAAAATCTGATTGCATTTTGGTGTCAAGAACAAATTTTTCCCCCTAGTAGCAAAATTCGAAATAGCTTCCTATTTTTGTCGCCTTTTGGATCAAAGCAGGAATGATGTGTTGAACTTGATGGAGTTTACGGACAACTGCAGCAACAATAAAAAAAAAGGTTATGTTTAATTAAAGGATTGAATCAAGTGTAGGCATTTTATATAGACATGTTTTAATGAAAGAATACAAATAACATACTTTATTTAGTCATCTTTACCCCATATATCTCCACCAGGAGGCAGACATTTTGTTTAGAATCTTTGGTCAGCCCTGAGAGAACAAAATAGAGTAAAGAAGGGTCAATGAGGAACTTTATTTGTATTCTTTCATCAAAGATTTTCTTTATAAATCATTTACACTTGATACAATCGTTCAATTAAACATAAGTACATTTTTTGCTACAGTTGTCCTTTATGTCTTTTTTTTTTTCCTTCTTCTCGGGATCTTACCTGATGTAACAAATCCTGTGATGGAAATACTGACGGATGCAACAGAAACCTGTATCCCACCTATGCTAGTTTTTAAACACAAGTATCGGTCAAAAATTAGACTAGCCATCAGAAAATGAATACTTTGACTGAACTAGACCCATAAGAACAAAACATGAAAAAGGTCTAGGTACAAAAGCTGAATGAAAAATAACTGGCAAACTTAAATCGGCAGACTGTGTATTAAGTATACAGTATGAGGACAATCAATGCAGATATGCCACACTTGGTGCAACCTGTAAAATACCAATGAGAAGACTGGAAGACAGTTATGCAGTGATGGTGAACTTATGGCATGGGTGACACCTCTGGCACTCTGGAGCCTCTGAAGTGGCACCTGACTGCAGTATCACCATCATCATATATGGAGGGATTGAGCATATGGAGACGGCGATAGAGCAACTAGACAAAAACAGGTTATTATATAAAATGGGCACTTTGGTTCAAAATCCTTTGCCATTAATGGAATAGTGTCTGATGAGATAAATCAGCTGTGTGATTATTCAAGGTCAGAGGAATAAAAACCTATTTAGAGAATCATTAACTACATATGAGCAGGGAAGTATATTCACAAGATGCTTGGGATGTAGTGCCCTTGTGACACTGTGTTCACATAGCAAAGCCTTCCGTAATACTTACCACACAGGGACTTTGGAGAATTTAGGCACATGATGGCTGCATTTCATGCCTGGGCCTTGGTGAGTCATTTATAACTAGTTGCTGAAAGAGCTCTCTGGTTAAACTGACCTCACAGGGTGATTGTTAACCCCTTCAGAACAATGGTTTTGTTTGTGTTGATGTCCACTCTGGACAAAAGCTATTTTGCTACTTTAGCTATGTGTGCATTTAAATTAAAGTGCAAGCTTTTTTTTTTTTTTAAATGAATCCCCATATATAATATATTGCTTTTTTAAGGACAATTAGGGCTTTCTATTGCGACCATATTTTTAGACTTAACCCTGTAATGTATAAAATTGAATAAAGCGTGTCAAAATGGCAAAAAAAAAAAAGTGTTTTGTTTTTTTTATATACGTTTTTTTCTGGGACACAGTATAATTTCTCTCCTCTCTCTCTGACAAGATAAAAATGTGTCAGCAAGAGAGAGATTTTGGCAATCAATGTTCATGCAGCACGGATTGTCATTTACTGTATTTTTTGCAATTATTGCATGTGATCACATGTAATAAGAATAGCCTTTTCTGTAATCACAGTCCTCACTGCAATGGCTGAGACAGCCCCTTCTCTGTGTGTTTCATACTTGCATCCATCAGAGGATGCCTGAAACACTCCCCGTCCGATTTGCATAGGGTGAGGGGGTATGATTGACAGGTCAGTGACACATGTATTTATTGCATGTGATTGATTAATAAAGACACGGAGGCTCCTATTATGCATATCTCTTTCTTTAATCCCTCAGCAGCAAAGAAAGTGAACAGAAAATTGAACCAATCATAAACATATCAATAAACCCTCCCCTCTCTATATAAGCACACATCTCCCCAAGTACTTCCTCTTTCTTTGCTGCTTCCCTCAGAGATAAGTGACTTTATTATTATTCTCATTATAACCTTACTGTATGATTACATTTTACATGTATTAATGTCAGGTTTGCTTTCTTACATTAGCAAACTCTGTCTTTCTCACTCAGGGGTCGGTTGTGTCCCCTTCCCTCTACCCTATTCCCGTTTTTCTACCTTTTATCTTGCTTTCTTCTGCCATTTTCGGCTTTCACATACCTTCCCTGTTGAAATTCACCTCTTCTTCGGTTTACTTTCGGTTTATCCATCGCACATGCTCAGTATGCACCTCGGCGGCCATTTTAGTGTAGCCTTTCTTCATTTTACATGGCGGCGGCCATTTTGTTGTAGCCCTAGATCGTTTCTCCTTAAAATAAAACCGAATTTCATCCGTAGTTTTTTCAACTATTGAAACTCTATGAACATTACCCACAACTTCCTGTTGGTTTTCCCGCGATTTAATAACCTTTATAGCGCGACTGAGTGCTCCCAGTGTAAACTGCTCATATATTCACTCCTGATAGCCAACCTAATAGTGTGATGTCTTTCCACAACTATGATCTGACTGAGACTTCTCCCTCTGGGGATATCATTAACCCCCACACTGCTGATAGAGGTGAGGAACATCAAGGGGAGTTTGCAAACTCAGAAGAGTTTCACTCATTATTAGATGCCACAATGGCTAAATCTGTGAACCTAGCAATGCAAGCAGCTATGGATAAAATGTCTTCCCAACTTGCACAGTCCATTTCCACTGCACTACTAACCTCTCAGCCCCCAGTGCCTCAACAAGCCACAATTCCACAGGGCAACAGAGCCTCCCCCCCCACTACCCGGGCGCAAGGCAACCAAAAAGGTCAAACACTGCTCCCTACCTGTCTCCAAAAATCTTAAGAGCGGGAGGCTATATCCTGCCAAAGAGATCGTGGTTGCACCACATACTGAAGCCCCAAGCCGGGCTAAATCGGCTAGGACATGGAAAGCGGCAAGAGGAGACATACGTTTACTCAGATTTATCTGATCCTGAGCCGGCATCCGAAGATGAGATGCAAATGGCTAATTCAAATGCTCACAACATTGAGCCCCCTCACACCCACACAGATACCTCTGTCCTAACAGACTTACAAGGCGAACTCATGTTCGACCCGGATAATCTCCTGAACCCTCGTTCACTGGAATGGTTCCCCTCAGAACATATAAGCAAATACTTAGCCCACAGGGTCCGTAAACCTCTAGACAAAGAGGCAAGGAACAAGTTGCGGGCAGAATGCCCTAGACCTACGGTCCCTGACCAGGTATGCAGTACCCCAGATATCGATCCAAAAATACTGCAATTCCTCTCCAAATCTGGCTGGAAACCCAAGAAGGGTCTCGACTTTGCAAGTCCTTGACATTCTTGGACCCACCACTAAACTCTTCGAAATGATTGAGTCAACCCTGATAGGCGAAGATAGTTTAGATTTAGATGCCATGAAAGGTTGGGTCCAAAGGATCATATGCCTTATAGGCAATGCGAATACAGCCTTGGCAACAGAACGCCGCAAGGCAATTTTAATGAAAATAGAGCCAAAGCTGGCAAGCATGGCCCTTACTGAGCCTGGCCCCCTGGCTAAAGGATTACTTTTTGGGGACTCCTTCGTAAAAGACCTTGGCTCATATGTGTCCACTTTTACGGCACTCGACAAGGCCCAATCAAATCTTAAAAGAGTCTTCAGCCCAAAAATTTTTGGACGGGCCGGAAGAAATAGAAGCCATCTGGCCGGCCGGAACTTCAGGGGACCTACAAGGAACCCCCGAGGCTTCGAAACATCCAGAGTCCAATATCAGGACTACAAACCAGCCTCAACAGGATTTTTCCCACAAAGGGGCCGATCATGGCAAAACCGTGGGGCTAGAGGATCATACCAGGGCAGACATCCATATGGTGAGTACAACCCGTTTACACTCTTATTCCCAATCAGGGGTGGGAGGCAGACTAAAAAAGTTTCAAGACACTTGGTACACAATCACCACAGACCCATGGGTTCTGAACACCATAGCGGGCTATCACATAGAATTTGTCACGACCCCATTCGGCCTGTCTTCAGCCCCTTGGTGCTTCACCAAGTTGCTCAAACCTGTAGTCGGATACTTACGCAGATTAGGAGTCAGGATCATAATTTACCTAGACGACCTACTGTTACTGTCCCAAGACAAACGAACACTGGAGACACATCTGAATTGGTGTCTGTCCCTTCTACAGGAATTAGGCTTCCTGATAAATTGGGAGAAATCACAAATGTCCCCGACTCAATCAATAGAATTCCTGGGGTTTACCATCAACTCCACACTAGGTTCCCTACACTTACCGTCAACCAAAATCAAATTGATCAAAAAAGAGATCAGGAGAGTCATTTCTCGACCACTCATTACCATTCGACATTTAGCTCGGATTATAGGCCTTCTTTCGGCATCGATCCAGGCGATTTTCCCGGGACCCCTTCATTACAGGGCTCTCCAACGCCTGAAGGATCACGCTTTACACGGCGGATTGTCCTACAATCAACAAATTCCCATGAATTACGAAGCCAAGGAGGAACTCTCATGGTGGCTTCGGCACGTAGACGCGTGGAATGGCAGGGCAATTTTCGGTTCGGATCCGGACTTAGTAATAGAATCCGACGCAAGCTTGCTTGGTTGGGGGGCGCAATGCGGAAGTACCTCTACAGGAGGCAAATGGTCTCAGGCAGAGAGTGCGCTCCATATCAATTGCTTAGAACTCCTAGCAGGGCATTTCGCGGTACGCAGTCTTACAGGCGAACGTCGAGACATATCGGTTCTCCTACTCATGGACAACGTGTCGGTTGTCAGGTACATAAACCACCTGGGCGGCACAAGATCCCGGGATCTGTCTGCGCTGGCGACGGAATTCTGGCTCTTTTGCCTCGCGCACAATATCTCGGTCCGCGCGGAACACATTTCAGGTCTTTCCAATTTCGACGCAGATTGGAATTCCCGATACATGACGGACCCCAGCGATTGGCGTCTCCATCAATCAATTTTTCAACATCTCCTCCTAGCCTGGGCTCCCCTCGAGATAGACCTGTTCGCGTCACGGCTGAATTCCCACTTACCTCGGTTTTACAGTTGGAGGACAGACCCGGAGGCTCTGGCCGCAGATGCACTCCTCCAGATCTGGCCACCGGGCAGACATTATGCTTTCCTCCATCCCGCGAGTGCTGATTTGCGTACGACGCCAACGGAGAACGATTGTTCTGATCACCCCTTATTGGGAGACTCAACCTTGGTATCCATCTCTACTAGAGTTGTCAATAGACCTTCCCAGGCTCCTGCCGAACATTCCGGACGTATTATCGGATGTTCACGGACAGCCACATCCATTGATAATTCAGGAACAGCTGCGACTAATAGCTTGGCTTGTTTCAGGGGACCCTGGACAATCCAGGGAGTTTCAACAACAACTCTGGCACTCTTGGAAGGAGCTTGGGCACCAGGGACAAGAAGTTCCTACAACCATGCAGCTGTTCCATGGAACACATGGGCTCATTGGTGCTTGGAACGGTCTCAGGATCCCGCATCTGCAGCTGTGACAGATATCCTCCAGTTCCTTACTTCACTGTTTGAAAAGGGACTCGCCTACCGCACCATTAACGTCTACCGCCCGGCGATTTCGGCGGGCCGTAGAGGTTTTCACGGGATTTCTGTAGGGGGCATGACTGACAGGTCAGTGACACTTGTCATCGGCCTGCCACTTAAAGACTTCCCATGGAGCTTCAGATCAAGAGAGAGCATGAACTCCACTGGAAGGCCTAGTAAGAAGGGGTCCGTTTAAGCCAAAAAAGAAAAATACATCTCTACCAAAAAGACAATTCCATATTTTTTCCAGTGTTGTCCAATGTTTTTATCTGACGGTCACATCCCTTGTAGAAGCTTAGGTTGGGGTGGCAGACATTCACTTCATGAGGTAGTACAATATAAACTAACAGCTTAATAGCCAGGATAAGAGCTGTACAAAAATACTTGATAGCAATCTCCAGCCCAAGGAATACTAATTGAGCATCAATACGTTAAGCTTTCAGGAACTGTGCTTTAAGTGAAATAAAAACAAATAGTAGAATCAAAACATAACTTCTCGGATGTTTATTCATGTGCTAGGATTTTATTCAGAAACTTGGTAGTCTTGGTAGTTTATAAATGTGGTACAGTTCGTCTCCAGCAACTTCTATAGGCAGTTACGGCTATGTGCCAAGAATCCGATGTCTATTGCTCTAGGATTACTCTATTCATTTAAACATAAGGCACTTTTCTTTTTTTTTAGGATTATTAAAGCATACTTAAAATGCATATTAAACGTTCAATTTTACATTTTATTACATATTAACACTTTAATGATTAACAAAAGCATGATTGGTAGTTATATAATATTTAGTATATATGTTCAGAAATTATCATTTTACAAAAATATCTGGCCCCTGGAATACAATGTACAATCGAGCTGTTGACTAGCTGCAGTTGTATGTACAAAGATCTGTAGTGGCTAAAATACATTTGGGCATTTTGTATGATAAATTTGCCATATCGCACACTCAAACTGTTCATTAACATCACATGGGCACTAACTTTATTGGCAGCATATTTGTATTTTCACAGTAGATAAATCCATGCTGGGTTTATGTGAAATGAATCAGAGGGGGTAGGGGAAAGTAGATGTTTAATACATTTCTATCGTATATAGTTTATTTTGTATCTGGTTTGGGTGGAGTTCGGCACCTGTATTCCTGAGTGCTGCCTGACTGCACAATTAGTGCATAGTATCACAGCTGGACAAAACAATGTCCGTGAATAGGTGTGTTTTTTTCACAGTCAATCTCAGTGAGGAACCGTTGTGTTGCTTTGACAATCCAGGTACTCATAACCATCAAATGTGATCTGCTCCCAATGACCCAGATAGGAACAGTTCAAAGAACCCCTGCAACGGAAAAGAGTATTAATATTTGCATATAGAAACCCTGGAAAATAACTGACAAATTTGCTTCTCCAGAGTACCACTGTCCAAATCTCGTGAGTCAGAGGATAGGAGACAAATCCAATTATTCTGGATTTGGTCCAAACATAATTTGGACACCCCAGCCCCCCCACCGCCCAAAAAAAATGCAGATTTTGCTTATCTAGAATTCATTCTCTTTTCCTGCCATTACCTTGGTGACACATGTGAGAGATCGACTTATTAATTGGGTAAACACAGATGATGCAAAAATGAAAAACATTAATTTGAAAATGTAAGGCATGGGGGAAGAATTGTGTCACCAAGGTAATAGCAAGGGAAAAGAGACAATTCTCAGTAAGTAGAATCTGTGTTCTGCCTGCCATACTTGGTGGCATGTGATGTGAGATGTAAGAAAAGGAGCAGAAAGAAATAGGAGCTTCTACCAAATGAACATTCTTTGTTTGCCAGTTCCCCCAGCCTGTAGTGCCTGGCAATGTGTGAACAAGTTGCTGTCTTATAGCTTTATTCTGGAGAGGCCACATACACTTTTGCCCATGATGTCGCCATAGCCATAGTCGAATGAGCCTTGAGGACAAAGAGGCAGAGTGCTTCCAGCAGAATAGTATTAGATCTGATAGCACTTCTTAGAGCTAGAGTAGTTGATGATTAGGTTTGAAGATGTCCACCATTCTTAATTTCTGGAAAGATAGATGGACAGACACCTCTTTAACGTTAATGTATAGAGCAAGTTTTCTTCCCGATTGCTAGGGTTTGGAAAAGGGTAAGAAGTGTGATGTCTATATCCCTTGATCCCTGTAGAAACTGGAATTGACTTTTGGTAAAAATTCTGGTGATAAGAAAAGGACCACTCAGTCTGGAAAAATTGTAAGAAAGGTCAGACTCTTGCCAGGGCTTGTAATTATCATATCCTATAGCCACAAGAAACACTGTTTTCTGGAACAAAAATGAAGAGGAAAAGAGTCCAAAGGCTTCAAAAGGGCACTAAGCCAGTTGTGAGAGCACAAATTTCAAGTCCCAGAACACAAGTTTCACTGGCTGGCGAGCTCGAAGTCTGCAGAATGATCTGAAGAACCGGCGGAAGGGTCTTAGAGAAGCCAGGTTTTTGTATAGAATAGCAATGAGCGCTGATTTCTGGACCTTGACAGAGGACTTTATTGAATCTTTCTTGTAGGAAATCTAGAATAGAAGTGTGGTGACAGGATATCAATAAAAAGTTTTTCTTTTCTCCAAGATAAGAAACCTCTTCCATGTCTTTAAATATCGCATTGGTGTGACCAATTTTCTGCTGTTAAGCAAGGTTTCTGTGACGGTACTTAAAACCTCTGATTTTCAGGATCCTCCTTTCAATCTCCGGGTTGTGAGGTTTAGCATGTGCAGGTGTTGATGGTATATTGGCCATTAGCACAGGGGATTCTATTTCCATGGAAAAAGGATTGTTAGCACAGTTGAATCAGCTTGGAATACCAAACCCTCACAGGCAAGTCTGGAGCCAACCCAGTTTAAATTTTCCTGAGAACCAGTGAGATCAGAGGAATGGGAGAAAAAAAATATAGTGCAACTGAATGTCCCATTGTTGTGCCAGGATATCTAGGTATATCTAGGTCTCCTTGTGCAAGAACCATTCGCCCGGATTAAGAGTGTGCCGGCTCAATAAATCTGCCTACAGGTTTTGAAGCACCAATGTGAAGAGCCAAATCATGACATGTTTCTCCACCCACAGACAGATCAATAATGCCCCTCCAGTAATGTTTGGCTCCTTGTTCCACCTTGACCACTACCCCCTAGTTGTCCAAGCAGACCTGTACGGATCTTTATAAATGAAGACTATCAATATATCAGTGCTCTTTCTATGGCCATGAACTCCAGTAGCTATGACGGGAGGCAAGATTTGTTTATTGTTCAGAGTTCTGGTATGGTGTTCTAAACAAAGGGCTGCTTGCATCGGTGGTGATTACCAGAGGGGCTGGTGCCAACCAAGACTTTCCAGTGTTAAGTCAGGACAAGTCCAACCACCAGTGTATGAGGAAAGCCTTACATGATGGTCTTGTGGTTATGTGTGACCATACCATCGAGCTGGCAGAAAAAACTGCAGGGGTCTCAGGTTTAGAACATATAGGATCAACTCCGTTAGTTTATCTGTAAGTAAAAAGAATTTCCCCAATGAAGTCAAGGAAAGTGATGCATCTGGAAGGGAGACTTTCCTCAATTTACATCTAACCTAAATGTTGTAGCACAATGAGGGTGGTCCAGAGATGTTCAAGCAGTTGAACCTGTGAGTCAATCGTCTAGGTAGACTTCAGATAAATATGTGCTGCTAAAACCGACATCACCTTGATGAACACTCTTAGTGAGGATGCTAGGACAAATGGAAGGGCCTGAAATTGAACCTTTGGTAAGGTTGGGTTATAGCAACATGTGCATCCGTCAAATACACCATAACCTTGAAATCGAACAAGAGAGATGAAGGTTAAGGAACGTTAAATTGATAAGTCGCATAAGCCCACACATTTGGAATCAAAAAGACTGGAGAGTAGAGTCCTTGACCATCTTGGAACCAGAATTAAAGTCTTTATTTGCAGAAAGGACCCAATGATCTGAAGTAGAGCCGACCTAATTTACTGTTCAGAAGGTAGACATGAGACCATGAACCTGTCTGCAGGAATGTTCATAAACTTGAGGCAGTTGCCGTTTGAGACCAGACTGTTGACCCCAAAATCTTGCTTAATTTACCTGTTCACTAACAGAACTATAAAAAGAACAAGAGATCACCCACTATAACTAAAAGAGCAAAGATTTCATAGACAAAAAGGAAGGGATTCTTTACAGTAAGGAGAATAAAAAGGTATGGAATTCACTGCCAAGGGACGTGGTGCTATCAAATACGATAGGGTCATTCAAAAATGGTCTGGATATTCTTGTTAGAACAGCAGGAACACGGGGTTATAAATGAGAGAATAAACATTCATATATTAGAGTTTCCTTATCCAAGGAGAAATCGGATTCCCTTTTGCAGTCAGGAAAGGAATTTGTAACCTTCAGTGGCAAAATTCGAAATGAATTGATTAATTACTGTTGGGTCAAAAACAGGAAGGATAGGTAGAGAGGTTTATCTTAGAAACATAGTCCATCTTGAAGGACTTCTAGTAATTTAGCTTGAAAAATTACTTGTTACTATTTAATGCTTTAGCTATTCAGACATTATTAAATTAAAACATGTACTTACTGTACAAAAAGAAGAATATTGTGAACCCTAATATCTGAAGTGCAAATGTAGCTGAAATAAAAAAACATTAATATACATTTCAGTTTGTAAAATGCAAGATGCAGTAAACTATTAACAATTAATATTCACACTGAATATCATGACATATTAGCAAGGGAGCAGCCATCTCATTTATCCTTCAGTTGGATAATTATGGTCACTGTGTACATTGCTCAAAGAGCATATCAGTAATGATCCGACAAAAGGATGAGTACAATAGCTGCTGGGAAGGGTAAAATAGGGGTAAATCTATATTTAAACATTAAAAAGAACCATTTGTTTTAGTCAACAAGAATGTCTGGTTTTATACCATTGCAGTAGCTCATGTCAGCACACACACCTCTATGTTATAGAATCTCCAGCTCCACACTCCAGGATCACCATACAAAATAGAAGAACAGACTCAGTGCTATCTTTTGACAGTTTTATTCCACCAGCAACTTTTCAACCAAACAGGGTTTGTTAAAAGTTTATTCCAGGCCTGAAAAAGAAACTGTTTGGTTGAAACTTTGCTGATGGAATAAAATGGTCAAAACAAGTGCCAAGTCTGATCTTCTTATCAAAATATACCCTATAAATTCAGCGCTATATTTCGGGTGGCACTTGCCTTGTCTTGTCTTGTCTTCCTGGGGGGGATGGCTAAAAATACCACCCCAGGCACCCAGACAATCCCATGCTACCTGTCCCACACCCGCCCACTGCTCTGAAATCCGAGCGCTGGGTTCATGTAACCTGCCGGCACTTTGACACAAATGAAACGAAAATGCATACACAAATATACATACACACACACACACACACACTTGGTGGACAGAGTTAAAAAACTGGAGAAAAGAGAGGTCCAACCTAGAGGTCCTGTAATCAGCTGTCAATAGGGTTGTCACCCAGCCAGTAAAAAATGACCTAAGTCCAAGTTTAAATCTATAAAGGCAATAACATGGCAAGTATCTTGCCCCATCAACCCTAGCTGTGAATCCAGGAGCCTTACTAAAGACCTGTAGATCTAGCACTATTGTTACATAAACAAACATAAATGTTGTGTTATTTACAAAACTTTCAGAAATCGTCATATGCATTATAGTGCAGAATAACTTTGCGTTGGAAAATGCATTTGCCTGTGGTTTGTTTATAAAGCAGCTACATTTGGAATTTCAGAAAGCGCTATTTAGATTTCTAATTTTCACTTTGCAGACAAATATAAATTGGCAAAAGCAGATCATGCCATAATGAACACCGTTTTTTATTAGGAAAAATAATTATTTGATAGACATTGTGTGCATAATAAGGGAAAAATCTAATTATTTAAAAACTTACTATATGTTAGCATCATCGATTGTGCTTTTCACAGTATAAAATATCTATTAAAAATGCAGAAAGATAAGGTATTATTTAGAATATACATGGATTTATAAATCATTGGCAACCAGAGCTGTAACTAGCTATGTTTGTGCCCTAGACATGGATAGGAATTTGAAACCCCCCTTTCCACTGTCCCAGCTCCCTTTCACTATCCAAGGCCCTTACAATTGGCACCATTATTGTGTATTAGAGAGAGCGTGAGGTCTGTGCTTTGGTAGTCTGGTGGCACAGGTCATCTCTATACTGCTTCTTTGCTCTACATGCAACCCCATAATGCAGTGCACCGGGGCCTGTTTGGTAAGATGCTTATTGCAAAGCATTGTTGCAAAGTTGATCTGTGCTACCCGTCTATCACAGCATAGATGTATCTGTGCTCCCTCATTTTGTGCACCTGAGAAGAGCGATTCAGGTGCACTATTGCCAAATGACTCAATAGATCATACTGTCATTTTCATTCAATAACAGAAGTTAATTACTTATTGCAAGTTTTAACATATCTGTTCCTATATCTGACATTATAGTAGATGCTGTGCACAAGACAAGACAAGAAGACACATACCTGCTGACTATTTAAGGGACCAATCTTTTGAATTCCCTTCATACTGTAACTTCCAACCACAATGGACATGTGCAGAACTTCAACACTCAGATTGATCACAGAGATTCCAAATAGGTTTTTGTTGCTTATATTGAGTTTATTCTAAGGTAAAAGATTATAAAGCAATTAGTAATATAAACAATCATGGCACATTAAGTACAACTGCATTAAATTACCTCCGAGTTGAAATTAGTGGTTTTACACATTACTAGATTATCATCTTGACCCAGCTCTACATTATTCGTTATGACCAGATCCTGGTCGGTATCTCTTATAGTTGCCTCTTGTACTTGACCCAAACATGCTGGCTTTTCAATTTGCAAGAAAAAGCCCCCTTTTGTTGTAGCATAGGCCCACAACCAAAGAACTGCCTCTTTTCACCCTGTGTGAGAACTTCTACCCATAAAACCCAGTGTCCTATGCCACTTCCTTTAGGAAAGGTTATAATTCAGATTTCACTCCACTAAAAAATGTATATCCATATTATGACTTCTGTTGCCAATATAAGGGAGGTAATTCCCTCCCATTTTTTTCTGACAAGGTCAACCCCAATAAGAAAGAACATTATACAAATCATCTGAAACAGAAACACTTCTACCTTAACATAAATCACAGGCTATAACTGTAAAACAAGTAAAAATGTTGCATATTCACTTCAAGAGGATTCCTTTATTTGACACTTGACAGACATACCGTATTTGCTCGAATATAAGACAAGGTTTTTTTCAGAGCAAATGCTCTGAAAAAGACCCCTCGTCTTATATTTGAGGTCATCTTATAATCTGACCTCAAATCAAGGTCAGATTATAAGACTGGGATCCAGGTCCCCCCCCCAGAGCTGCAGCGGTCCTGGATCCCCCTCCCTATCAGCCGGAGGATGTCTGCACGATACGTGCAGACATCATCTCCTGCTGCCGGGCACGACCGCCAGGACTTCTATGATGAAGCCGGGTCCTTCCTGCTTCATCATAAAAGTCCCGGCGTAAGTGCCGGACAGCAGCGGAGGATGTCTGCGCATATTGTGCAGACATCCTCCGGCTGCCCCACGCTGGCCACCAGGATATTCGGGCAGTCGGGGGAGACAGACAAGGGGAGGGGGGGGGGAGAGACAGAGACAAGGGGAGGGGGGGAGAGAGACAGAGACAAGGGGAGGGGGGGAGAGAGACAGAGACAAGGGGAGGGGGGGAGAGAGACAGAGACAAGGGGAGGGGGGAGAGAGACAGAGACAAGGGGAGGGGGGGAGAGACAGAGACAAGGGGAGGGGGGAGACGAGGTGGGGGGGGAGAAAAGTTTGGGGGGAGGGAGAGACCGATAACACGGGGGGAGGGGGGTAGAGAGAGAGACAACGCTGGGCGGGAGAGAGGCAGCATTGGCACATAAAAGGAAATAAAAACAAGAAATGCATTTGTATAATCATATTTTTTTATTAAATATTAAAAAGCAATTTACATGTGAATATAAACAAGTTGAACTTTTTTCCTATAGGGTAGTCTTATATTCAGGCTTTTAGTTTTTTTCCTAAAGGAATATCCAAAGTTTGGGGGGTCGTCTTATATTCGAGCAAATATGGTACCTACCGTTGTAACAAGGTTCACAGAAAATGAAGCGCGGTTGTACGTTACTAGTGAAGAATTCACACCCGCATATCCAATAATGATAGAGCGTGGAAACAGGAAGAACACAACGAGGAAGAATATTAGCAGGCAGGTTACAACGGCAATAAATACATACAGTTTCCTGGAAGAAAAAAAACACAAGAAAGAAAAAGAAACAAAAAATACTTTATTAGTGAGAACAGAGTAACAATTGTACATATGTCTGTAGTTGTAAAAGGTCTAAAAAGGAGACACTGTCCATAAAATTAAACCCCATAGGTACACTTACACGTGTTGAGCAAGGAGAGGGTATTCTTCCTTAACAGTCATCTCAAATTAGCTAAAACCTCTTTCACAACTAGGGTTGCCAACCGGACGGTATTTTACCGGCAAGCCGGTAATAAATTGACATCAGGACAATGTTAATTCTATGGAGACAGTAGCAAGGACGGTATTTTTCTGAAGAAAAGGTGGCAACCCTATTAACAACTACATAAGCAATCCAGATAAATGTTACAAAAACGACATTTAAATGTTCTGAATTATCAACTGATCTTAGCCAAGACTAGTTATTTTGGTGGTACAACCCACATCTTAGTGCAGGGCGATCCAACGTGCAGCTTGTGGGCCATTTGACAAGCACTTAACTAGCCGTAGTTTCCTTAGCCCTATAAAACTGAAGATTTGATTTAAGGATGATAAACAGTTTCTTGATTGCTTTTATAGTACTGCTAAATAAAACATCATATTGGCTGAACAAGCAGTTCTTCCCATTGCTGTAAATTAAACAAATGTAATGGATAAAATCAGGAGGCACACTTCAGAAAGTCCCTGGAAGTCCCTGTATTATTGACATGTAAGATGTAATTCAGCATGGTGCTGATCACGACATCAATATCTCAGCTTGATGCCAGGATGCTCTGTAGTACAGGTGTTTTATGCTGAAATTAGTAACTGCTAAGAGATGAATAATACAAAAAAAAACAAAAAAACATCCTCTTATCCAACACAGACAGGCAAGTTCCGCATTAGTGAAAGTATATCAAAGTAAATCATGTATTTGCTCGAATATAAGACAAGGTTTTTTTTTTTAGAGCAAATCCAACATAGTCAGACTTTAAGACTAGGATCCAGGTTCCCCGTAGAGCTGCAGGGGACCTGGATCCTAGGAGCTTCTGCCCGATACTTCCACAGGGGGTTCTATGATGGACGCCAGCATTGGCTAAGTCTGGGGGGCACATGGCAGGGTGGGGGGATGCATTGGCTAAGTCAGGGGGGCAGATAGCAGCGTGAGGGGGTGCATTGGCTAAGTCTGGGGACAGATTGCTGTGTGGTGGGCAGGGGCGGATCCAGAGTCTGATCTCGGGAGGGGCACATGTCCGTCTGTCTTTTCCTCTCTCCCATGCCCGTCTGTCTTATCCTCTCTCCCATGTCCGTCTGTCTTTTCCTCTCTCTCATGTCCTTCTGTCACGCTCCTCTCCCTTCCCATGTCTGTCGCACTCCTCTCACTCCCTGGGTCCCTCTGTCTCTCTTCCTTCCATGCCCGTTTCTCTCCTCTTCCTTCCCATGTCCGTCTATGTATCCTCTTCTTTCCCATGTCCGTCTGTCTCTCCTCTCATTTCCCATCTCTCTGTCTCTCCTCTCCCATGTCTGTCTGTCTCTCCTCTGCCATCCCATATCTGTCTGTCTCTCCTCTGCCATCCCATGTTTGTCTGTCTCTCCTCTGCCATCCCATTTATGTCTCTATCTTCTCCCTTCCCATTTATGGCTCTCTCAGCCAATTTGCCCAATAATATGCCAGTGTTAGTTGCCATTTAATATGCCCCAGCTAATTTGCCCAATAATATTCCAGTGTTATTTGCCATTTAATATGCCCCAGCCAATTTGCCCAATAATATTCCAGTGTTATTTGCCATTTAATATGCCCCTGCCAATTTGCCCAATAATATGCCAGTGTTATTTGCCATTTAATATGCCCCTGCCAATTTGCTCAATAATATGCCTGTGTTAGTTGCCATTTAATATGCCCCAGCCAATTTTCCCAATAATATGCCAATGTTATTTGCCATTTAATATGCCCCAGCCAATTTGCCCAATAATATTCCAGTGTTATTTGCCATTTAATATGCCCCAGCCAATTTGCCCAATAATATTAGTGTCATTTGCCATTTAATATGCCCCTTCCAATTTGCCCAATAATATGCCAGTGTTATTTGCCATTTAATATGCCCCTCTCAATTTGCTCAATAATATGCCTGTGTTAGTTGCCATTTAATATGCCCCTGTCAATTTGCTCAATAATATGCCTGTGTTAGTTGCCATTTAATATGCCCCAGCCAATTTGCCCAATAATATTCCAGTGTTATTTGCCTTTTAATATGCCCCTGCCAATTTGCTCAATAATATGCCTGTGTTAGTTGCCATTTAATATGCCCCAGCCAATTTGCCCAATAATATTCCAGTGTTATTTGCCATTTAATATGCCCCTGCCAATTTGCTCAATAATATGCCTGTGTTAGTTGCCATTTAATATGCCCCAGCCAATTTGCCCAATAATATTCCAGTGTTATTTGCCATTTAATATGCCCCTGCCAATTTGCTCAATAATATGCCTGTGTTAGTTGCCATTTAATATGCCCCAGCCAATTTGCCAAATAATATTCCAGTGTTAGTTGCCATTTAATATGCCCCTGCCAATTTGCTCAATAATATGCCTGTGTTAGTTGCCATTTAATATGCCCCAGCCAATTTGCCCAATAGTATGCCAGTGTTATTTGCCATTTAATATGCCCCTGCCAATTTGCCCAGTAATATGCCAGTGTTTTTGCCATTTAATATCCCCTGCCAATTTGCCCAGTAATATGTCAGTGTTATTTGCCATTTAATATCCCCTGCCAATTTGCCCAGTAATATGCCAGTGTTACCTATCATTAATAAGCCCTTGCTACTTTCCCCAGTACATTCCCCCCATCTCCCCACTCCCCAGCACTTACCTTTCCCTGGTGGCTAGTGGCAGGCAGCATGGTCTTCTCCATGCTGCCTGTTCGTCTCCCAGGCGGTTGTGCCGACAGTTCACGTGATCCGGCACGCGTATGACGTCAGCGCGCCGGTCACGTGACCTGTCGGCACTTCCGTGTCAGACTGCACGGGGAGCCGAACAGGCAGCACGGAGGTTTCTCTATTTTTCAATAGTTATTTTTTTCTCTTCTCGGGGGGGGGGGGGGGGGGGGGGTGTTAATTGCCCCGTTGAATCCCCCACCCCCCTGGATCCGCCACTGGTGGTGGGATGCATTGGCTAAGTCTGGGGACAGATTGCTGTGTGGTGGGATGTATTGGCTAAGTCTGGGGGATAGATTGGCAAATAAAAGTAAATAAAAATGCATTTTTTTCTTTTCTTTTTATTAAATATGAAAAAAAAGTTTATATGTGAATATTTAGTAAAGTAAAACTTTTTCCTATAGGGTAGTCTTCTACTTAAGCTTTTTATTTTTTTCCTAACGGAATATCCAAAGTTTGGGGTGGGCCGTCTTATAATCAGGGTTGTCTGATATTCGAACAAATACGATACATTGCAGACTTTTAAACTGAAAATATCAGCCACTAATAGAGGAGAAGGATAAACGATCTTATCTTTTCAGCCCAACAATACAAGATTCAATATGGATGGTTTGGGTGAGGAGGCGGAGGAGAAGGAGAGGCGAGGGAGGTGGATGTCGTCCCGCTTGCGTAGTGGGGTGTCCATGGGGTAGGATGACGAATGAGGGGGACAGAACTCCATAAGGTGTCGTGATTAATTGTTGTAGTCCGAAGGACCAGTCGAAAACTTAACAGTGAATGCTAGAGAAATTTGGGGCGTAGGGGGTCAGGGCAGGGAGGAAGGCGGGGGGTACGGGGATACATAAAGTACAAACAGTTTATACACAAATGAGACATATCAATGCTATATCGGGTCATTCTGTAAGAGATATGAGATATAAGAGACATACACTCTGAGCCATTTAAAAATTCGGACCATTGGAGCCATAGTCCTGCGTGGATATGGCCTTTGTCCAGGTTGGTGAATAATAGATCTTCTGTAGCTCTGATGTGCATGCTCAAGCCTATTTGATCTTGACCTTGCTGTTTAACCTCTAGCACAGGGATGTCCAGTTTTTTTGTGAAGTGGGGGTTGTGGCATGTACAGACAAGCATTTATGTGTTGAGCCTCATCCATTTTTTTTTTTTTTTAAATTACAGTAATGGTAAATAGTTTGTTAGCCATAGAACGATGGTGGTTATTTAGACACTCCTGCTCTAGAACCAGTTAATATACGCATTGAGTTTCTACCTTCACACACCCCACTGCTAACCGGTCATAATCTAATGAAAGGATTTTCTAGTATGGTCAGTGAGAATTTAGAAGTGTAAATGGATGGATTTCAATTTCAGTGGCTGAGATGTTGAGTATAGGAGATTATAGTACTTTACTTGTTAACAGTACAGAGCCAGAATGTCCACAATAAGAGCAAATGTATTGAAAGAAAATGAATACATTACGTTTTGGGTGGTTCCAGACGCTGGTCACTGTATGGGATTAAGGCTACCACATCCTTCTCTTGTCCTACAATCATGAGGAAGTTTAATGTACAATGTTAATTTATTTACTTTGATTTAAATAAAGGCTCAAGTGCTAAACACATTCTGTATCAAATTATGTGTCATTTGTTTAGATCTTTAAAATGTACTACAAATCAAACTGGAGATCCTGTATTTTCATTGGCTCCACTGGTCTATGTCAGTGGACTCAACACTGTAGTATTCATTGTGCTACTTTGTTCTTCAGTATCCTACCCATCACTGTGATACATCAAAATAACTAAACTTACTAGAGTTATAGGGTCTACTTAATAAAGAGAGAATTGCAAGGAACGGATTTGGGAATTTTAAACTTTAGGCCAATGTAGTCGAGTTGGAAACATTCTCCAATTCTAAATGGGAGAATTTTGAACAATGAACAGGACATCCAATGAGCAAATAAAGTACAAGGTTTCTGGGAACCAGGTCTAGGAAAAAAGTGTCTGTGGCGAAGTCTCTGAAGGTCCATAGAACATAATTTAATTGTCCATCGCAGACATCTGTAAATGGCCACCATGAGCAACATCAATGGTTCCAATAGATAATGAGTAGTAATTAGGGTTGCCACCTGGCCAGTATTTTACCGGCAGGGCGGTAAAAAAAATTGTCATCAGGCCAATGTTAAATCTATGGAGACATTACCAAGGCCGGTATTTTTTTTGAAGAAAAGGTGGCAACCCTAGTGGTAATACGGCAGTTTTGAAGATTTGTTGGTCTGCAGCCAGAATTCCCCATAGTATTTAATGTTCTTCCATGAGAGGCCATTGCGCAATTGAAACCTGCACATCTGTATTGCATGTCTCACTTTCTCCTCCAATAATGTATATAAACCCAGTAATACAACCTTCATGTTTTACGTGTTCTGTGAGCTACAGCACAGAGGTTTAGGAACAAAGGGTTAAAGACAGTGGATATCGTGCAATGGATAGCTTGCAGACAGGTCAGAAGAATTAGATCTATCTGTCACAAGGGTAAGGAACAGGGACTGTGATGCTGTGGGGGGAGATATTCCTTACTTAATACCTAACCTTACACTGAAATTCCTCTGAACCTCAGGCCTATATTGCATTTGTGGCCACAATTACTGAAAGGGTCAGAAAGTCACATCAGTAACTATAACCTGCTTGAGACTCTTCAATCAGGATTCCAACCAAGACATGGACTATAAATCATCTGCCTGCTAAAAAGTGATTTTAGGGTTTAGCCCCCCTTTTTATAACTTATGAAAAACAAGTATATGCACTGCGACAGCATTGCGACAGCACTGCATGAGTTCAAGAAGGAATACAGCAGCAGAGCTGAGTGTGTGATAGCACAGTAGAGTCATCAGGAAACGTGCTGATGCTTCCACATGGTAAAAGTGAATTTTAGTTGTGCAGAGCAAAACACTTAATACTCATTCCGAGATTCTGAAACACACACATTTGGGAATTGATCATTAAAGGCATGCTGACACACTTGTACCTCTGGGAATACGTCCAGTGCCACGGCAGGTCGGACAAGTCACCGTTCCTGTGGATCCTGCTTCAGTGCTGTATGAAGAGCCAGAAGCTTCAGTACTGTTGACACTGAAGTAGGTGTGCGATTTCTCATTCCCATCTTCTTTTAATATAGGTTGGAACTCTCCATTCCCTGGTCTCACTAGATGTTTTAAAGCAGATACTGCTCTCCACATACTGCAACAGTCTCTGAAACTAAATTAAAATAGACTTTTTTGCAAATATATATATACTGATTTTATTTAAAGCACATACACAATCCAATCCATTAATCATTGTAGGTCCTATGAGATCTTCACCCTGATTAATTAATTGTATTCTGTCTGTGATTATATGCATCCTACAGATTGCCGGGCTGCAGTTTGCATGCTCTTTCTGCAGACAAATATGTGTCCCTGGAAACATGACAACTATGATAAAGTAAAGCACAATAGGGTTCAATATTATAACCACATTTATAACCAAATGAACAATATATCATCTCTAGAAAAGAAGGCTGGAAAATCAGGCGCAGAAGATGACGATATGTAGGAATTAATCACTATCTAATTATAAGAGTTTTGTAACCAGAATCCAAATTAAAAAGTGAGGCCCAATTCAAGGAAAGGGAAAAAAGGTGGCAAACATATCACAGGTAAAAGTGTTGCCACCCAGCCAGTATTTCACCTTCAGGCCAGTAAAAATAAAATTGGCTTCAACCCAATGTTAAGTCTATGCATGCAAGAAATTGCCTCCATAGACTTAAGTGACAACCCTAGTGCAGGCCCATTTGCATTGCGTGATAGCCTACTGCACATCTACAGTATCACATCATCCCAGGACAGTTAAAAAGTTGTTAGGTATGCATATATGATTTCATGTAAACGTTTATAATTTCGTGTCAAAATTACAGGGTTCGAAACTCCAGAGGGATCACCAAATTTGTAGCCTATATCCTCTCCATAGACTTTGTTGGTGACGATAGAGACTTATGTAGGGAGTCCACTGCCCACATAAATAAATAAAAAAATACTACCCTGACCCAAATCTAAATGATGGGGGCCAGGGCAAGTAGCCCTGCCCCCCCCTCCACATGGGGAGGTCAGGGCAGGTAGGATTTCAAAAATGGAGGCTTCTTGTTGGCTGACACAGTCAGATTTCATTAGTCTCTCAAGATGGATGTATAGAGAAATGTCTCAGTTGTGGTTTGGTTTCTGATGGTGGGATTTTTTTTTAGCATACGTGGGTAATTTTTATATCTTTGGCAAGCCCATTTCCCTGAATATGACGATCAAAGCCATCATCTCCAAATGATCTTGGGCTAGAGATCAGAGGGGCCCTATTACACACCATCTCTCTTATACACGCACACTCCGAGTCTCTCTCACACACTCCATCTATTTCTCTCTCTCACATACACACTCCATCTCTCTCTCGCACACACATTTCTAAAAGGTATACAATTTATTTTTTAATGACTTTCATTACCTGGATAAGGTGAAGGTAGGAATTAATGTTATATTCATTAATTTCATTCGGTCTGGGGGTCAGCCCTCAGACCCCATGGACGAGGAGTCATCATTTCATTATACGGGGGGGGGGGGGGGTTAATTAGTTTGTTATAAGTGCCGGTTGAGCAGCACTTGGCCAGCCTCTGGACATCAGGAGGCTTTGTATTATTGGCGGGAAATCTGGGTTACCTGCCCTGAAACCATGTGTATCAGGGGGCTGGCAAAATTCTGAAATTCAACTACTTTGTCCGATCTGGCCCCATTTCGGGCCCTACTGGACTATATTGAGTAGACCCCTTTGTGCTTAAAGGCACTGGATCACCCAACATTGTTTATACTGTGAATGTAGAGAATAAGAAATGACTGTAAATGATCTGTACATTGTGTTTGCAAAACTGCAAGCAAACGTCTAAAAAAAGGAAGAAAACAAATGACACATTTCCCATTGAAAACCAGTTCATTTGCATAACAAGCCACAGGTAATGTCATAAGAAGGAGACTCCACAGACACATTTAAATCCTCCTAATTTACCAACAAGGTACATAGCCAGGGGTGGGGCAAATCTTAAAAATTTTAGTTGAAAAATAAAAAAATGTACATAAACTAAAATAGTTAATAACACATTTAATGCCGTTTAAACACACCTACATGCATGAACTTCTACAGAAACGGAGAAAGTCTCTTAAATATAGGGGCATTTTGGAGACAATATCTCACCATACCCTCTCAAGCCAAGCACTATATGAAGTCATCTCTAGTTGCAGACTCTATTCTGTCCTAGAGGCCATAGAGAGGCAGGCTTCAGGTAAAATCTGAACTTGCCACGCTCTGTAGTTGAACAGCAGTAACAAGTAAGTAGTGAGCATAGCAACTTTTAACCCTCCCAAACCTTGATAGCAGTAGAAAAGATTGAGGTTTAGGTAAGCTTTGTTACTGACATACGTAATCTGCGTAATCCATTACAGATAGAAAGCAGCCTAGTCAGCAATACCCAGTATATAACTCCTTGTATAACTCCACCAATAGAAGCATATAATATTTACCTATAGGTTAGCACACTTAATGAAACAGGTGCATACCTTTCTGTGCAGGAGAACGTGATCCAGGGTTCGTTACAACATAATAATATGTTTAACAACAAACTGAAAACCCAAGTCTGCTTCCACTTTGGGGAGGAGTAAAAGAATCAGGAAGGAGTACATTTGGCCAGGTTTAACACATTCAGTACCATGAGTAGGTGCAATAGACTTAAATATCCTCTTAAAAATTGTGATTAATAATTAATTCAATAGGTGTTCTTATGTTTATATTTCTCTGCCCCAAATGTTTATTATCTGTGCAAAACGTGTATCTCCATTCTATTGTAGAGGGCAACAGAACTAGCTCTTGCCTTGTAAAGAAAAAAAAAGTGTAAAGTGAACCAAACTCAGATTTTATTTTTTATTTTTTATCTGGTGGAAAGTGTTTTACATGCTGCAGAAGGGGATCTACTAAATGGAATGCCTATAGACTTAACCAGGGCAGTGGAATGCCCATAGAGGATTATGGAAACAAAATATGTTAAATAGAGACAACACTATGAGACATATCAAACAAATATTTAGCAGACATAGTCTCCAAGTTCAGTGGCATTGTTTAACCCGTTCGGAACCGCTGGCATACCACGATTGCGATAACAAATCCTTTGATTATCCCTTTGTCTGGTGATCAGAGGGTTTTGGATATCTAGGCATTTACATCACACCAGTAATAGGGGACATGATGCCAAAAAGATTGACATATAAACACTCTGCCGGGAAATTACTAAACGATTGGAGAAATATTGGAATCTCTTGGCTTGGCAGAGTTAATATTATAAAATCCTACTTGTTGCCTAAATGGTCATATGCCCTAAGAAAGATTCCCCTCTCAGTCCCAAAGTTACGACTAAAACAAATTCTGAAATTATTTATGAATTTTATTTGGGATAATCTACGCTTAAAGCACTATGTAACTGTCCATTTGATGGACAAAGATGGAAATCTCCCTGATAAAGAACTTATAAATCTTTTTGATCCCAAAAAATCTTTTTGTAAAAAAACCGCCAAGTGCTACACAGTTATAGCTCTTAGGTAGTAAGAGGGGAAACCTAAAGCTTGGCATAATTGGAAGAGGCAAATAGGTCATGGGGTGCGAGTGGAGCAGAGGTATTCCTTGATAGATGTTAAGAAATCAATTCACTGCCTAAACATAATAGAACTACACTATAAAATGAATCATCAGTGGCACTTAGTTCCAAAGATCCTAAATAGAATGGACCCAACCAAGGCCGGCCCATATATGTTCTCTCTCTCCCTCTCCGTTTTTTAACTCCCCCCTCCTCTGTTCTCTTCCCTTCCCCTCCTGTTCTTTTCTCCCTCCCCCCTTTCTCTGTTCTCTCTCCCCCCTCCCCTTCCTTTGTTCCATCTCTCCCTCTTCCCTCATTCTGTCTCCCCCCTCCTCTGTTCTGTCTCTCCCCCTCTGTTCTGTCTCTCCCCCCTCCCCTCGATTGTTCTGTCTCTCCCCCTCCCCTGTTCTGTCCCCCCCTCCCCTTGTTTTCTGTCTGCGAGGGGGCGGAGCTCACCCGTGAGAGGTGTAACTCCGCCCCCACCCTGCCTCATGGGGAGCTGCGGGCAGCATGAGAATGTGCTGCTCATGGGATATATCATCCATGCAGCCACAGGGTACAACAATCTGCGCTTCCTACTATAGACTTAATTTCCTATGATGCTATGGTTGCTTTTGGCTGGCTGAGCATGATAGGAAATGTAGTCCACAAGAATTACCTGCTACATAACCCTAGCAAACCTATACATGTGGGTACCGCCATACTCAGACGATGTTTCTGAACGTAATATTTTCTATTTAGCGGTGTACATTGTTTAACTATTTTCTTATATATTTGGGTGTTGTTTGGTAATAAAACAAAACAACCCCTTTAAATTCATACCTAAAGTAGAAATTGTGTGGAATAAAAACACACAAAATTACTACGTCAAAACTTGTCAAATATTGGTGGTAAAACGACTGCATGAAAAGTGTCAGAATACCCCAAGTTCAATACCCTGTGATGTCTACTTTATAAAAATGCGTACATGTGGTGGGTTATTCAGGGATTCATGAGAGATATCGATGTTTCAATGTCATTTAACGCTAATTTTGATTTAAAAAATGGTTTTGAAACAGCAATGCGCAACATGTATTTATTACCCTATAACATAACTATAACTATAGAAAAAGGCAAAAAATAATATAAACATTGGGTATTTCTAAACTCAGGACCAATATTAGAATCAATTTTTTTCATTAGCTTTTGTAGCTAAGTAAAATATTTTACAAATAAAAGTCAGCAATAGTGTTTTTTTTTTTTTTCCACCATATTTTACTATTTGTTTTAGTAAACAAATAATGTGATGGCCAAAATAATGGCATCAAAAAGAAAGCCCTTCTTGTCCTGAAAAAAACAATAAATAATTTGTGTGGGTACAGCAAATGGCATAGAAGAAAGTTACAGCTAAACACAAACACCTCAGAAATATTAAAACAGCCACAGTCATTAACGCACAACATTCAAAAAACAGTCCGGTCATGAAGGGGTTACCAGTGAGATTAAGTGGGATTACTATTGTTTTTATGGAATGACAAGGAGGAATGACAGAAGGGAAGTACACATGGGAAGCAAGATGTGACTTGGAGTCTGAACCGTTAGACATATCAAATAAATCTTTTGCAGGCATAATTGTGATTTGTCTATGAAACATGAGTCCTGACTCCCAACCCAGGGCCTAGTTCCAGAATGTTGGCAGTTATGCACCATTTTCTGGATATCTTCATTGTGGCAAGTGTGCTTGGGTGCACTCCTATGGTTCTCAGCAGGTGATACATTTGACATTTTGGAAATGAATGGCTAGCATTGTGGAAGCGTGCAGATTTAGCCATAGTGGTAGTTTTTTTTATTTAAAACAGATTGAAAATGTTGCAAAAATAAACAACCCTTTAGCTAGCAAATTATAGATAAAAATGTATTGTCTTTAAATGGCAGTGTTATATTTGCATAACAGAAGCATATTAAGGGTTTATTCCTTGAGTGCTAAAAGGGAACTGAAAGTGCGAGATTAGAGTATAGTCCAGATGACGAAAAACATTTTTATTTGGCCATTCTCTAAAGCACATCTGGTTCCCTTTTGGCTTAAGCACCAGGTTTATCCCTTTTTGAGCATGATTGAAAAAAAAATTCAAATTCAGTTCAAAATCTAGGGCTCCTTATTATTGATTAACAACCGACTGCTAACCACACAGCAAATATCCGTTCATGCTACTTTCCACTTGTAAAATAAACTTTGCTTTTCTCCATGAACAATATATCTTTGAGACAGGGAAATTTAAAGAAATTCCATCATCTACACAATGTTTGTAATGTAAATGTAGAGAATAGATATTAGTGCCAGCAGAACTGTAAGCAATTGGATCGATTAAGAGAAAATGTGCTTGAGACTTGACTTTGCTGTTTCTGGTTTATAACATCACCTTTGGCTCAATATGCAAATTACACTTCTAACTGAAGTCGTTAATTGGTAAGCCATAAATTAATAAACAGTAGAATTGTTTCTCCTAATCTGTGTATTTTGCAATCAGACAACTAAACTGCAAAAACAGGCGTTAATAGCGGAGTTAAAAATATTGGCGCTATTGATGACACATTTTTGCACTTTTAGTGAATGAATAACCCCTATTGTGTAACCTTTGTCCCCAAAGAGCTTGCTTGTGCCATCATTGTCCCCAAACAGTTTGCCTGTGCCATCATGTGTGTTTGCGTTTGAGTGTAAATGGGAGTGTGTGTGTCTAAGTGTGAGTCTCTCTCTTTCTCTGTGTAAGTGTGTCTGTGTGTAAGTGTAATTATGTGTTTGTGTGTGAAAGTGTGACTGTGTGTTTGTGTGTGAAAGTATGACTGTGTGTTTTATGTGTTTAAGTGTGAGTCTGTCTGTGTGTAAGTGTGAGTCTGTGTGACTGTGTGTGTGTGTAAGTATGAGCCTGTGTGTGTACATCGGACTGTGTGTGTGTGTGTGTGTATTTACATACTCACACACTCACACTTACACACACGCAGTGACACAGAGAATTCATCAGAATTATTTACATCATATACTTTGATATAGGCTCTTGTGGCATAGTTATGGGGCTCCTCTATGTGGCATAGTTATGGGCTCCTGTGTGTGGCACAGTTAAAGGGCTCCTGCGTGTGACATAATTTGTGGGGCTCCTGTATGTGGCATATTTAATGGGCCATCTGACTGGCATTACTAAGGAATCCTGTTGGCATGGTATTGGAGGAAATCCAGGGGGTGACACCATGAGTTACCACACCGGGTGACACCAACCCTAGTGACGCCTCTGCATGCCAAGTAACAAGTCAACTGGTTAATCCCTAAGAAACTTTGCTCAGTAGACAGTATTATGTCCTATTAATTAAATGGATGGTGAAGACACCACATGGCAAACTCCCATCACATTAATATTGGGGTATCCATTAAGTCAGTCTAGGGTTAATTAACCACCTTGGCATTAAAGGCAAGTAAAAATATTAGGCTTAAACATCATAACATTAAGCGTCTAGGTGGCTCAGTCGGTTTCTGACTGGGCTTGTTTACTTTTGTAGTTTGTGTCAACTGGACAGTGGCCTCTCCAGCAACATATTTAGGGGTGGAGGGCAAGAGGTAGAGTGACCACACACAGATATAAAACACACACACACACAGATACCCGGTCACTCCCAGACACACACTCACATATATACAGTCACTCACAGACATTGACTCACAGATATACAGTCACTCACAGGCACACAGATATAAATAGGTTAATATCAAAATGCAGCTCCCCTGTAACAGGGCAGATCCTTATGCATACCGGTTTTGCTAGTAGAGCAATAAAATGTTTTACTGCACGACCCACACAGATCTCTGCCAGCTTATGTTAAGCAGGACTCTCTGTCCCACAACGGTTTCACTTTGAGCGCGGGGTTGTCACATGACAAAAACTTATTAATATATGTAATAAACACTTTTTTCAAAGACACACACACACCATGTTTCACTTATACACAGACACACTTAACATACTCTTACACACACTTATACACACTTACACACACATACACTTATTTGTGAACAAATTCCCATGATTTCAAAATTACGGCGCATACAAGATTTTGTGTAGGTTGCATACACCAGACTTTTAGAAAAAGGTTGATCAATAGTCTCATTATACCCCTGGCTCCTTTGTAATGACCATTGACATAACTTTCTGACAAATAAAGGTGTCATCACACACACACCCTTATACACACAGATTTTTTCTCTTTTTTTTTATAACAAAAAAAAAAAGGTTGTTATAATGTTTGTCGCCCTCCCTGCTCATTTACCTTTCAGTTGCAGGGAGAGGGATGTTGAAACTGTGGGGGGTTCCATCCCTGCAGCAAAATTCATCATCTTCTGAGTGCCGGCAGGATGTTAGCTGACATAGCTCTGATATAGTGAGGGGGCAGAGCTTAGTCTACGGAGGTGCGGTTAACACAGCCAAACTCATGCGGGCCGCACCTCCGCAGTATGTTTGGCTCCCTTTACGTCAACGGAGTAGGATCACAATGCTCCAGTCTAGGCGCCCCCATATTTCACAGTTTTACAGTGCCTGGACGCAGTGAACCCCGAGCACCCATCCCGGATCGGCCCTGTGGCAAATTAATGGAAAAACTGACTGTGGCATATTAAGTCTTGTGTGTGCAATGCAGGTAATGGGGCATGTCCTGGGGGCAGCAGCAAATCCTTGATGTGCAATACAGGTGATGGGGCATGTCCTGGGGTGTATTTAAATCATTGACATGATATACTAAGACCTGGATAAAATGACTTTACGGGGTAGGGGAGCAAGAGGAGATATGGGGGGGGGGCAGATTTTTTTTCCATAAGAGGCCCTGAAATTTATGATGGCGGCTCTGCCAATCCCTACACATCCTTCTTCCTCTTGGGAGAACTAGAATGGATCTATGGGACCCAAACATATCTAAAGCCAGTTAAGTGAAATTAGAAACACATTTTATCAAACTTTGTTACTATTTGAAGGCTACAGAGAAGTCTCTTGAATGTTCATAGGATGTTGGCAGTTTACCAACACTAGATGGCAGTGCAGCTGTTTGTATTTGATCAAATATTCATAAGCAGCCAGGGATTAAAGTTACGCCTAAGTATTTGTAAAGAAATTAGGCTCCCAAACTATGAAAATCCTAAATAAATATATTAGCAGACTTGCTCAATCAGGTCATGGATTATTTCAATGTCCACAAAAATAGCTCTAAATTAGATAGTTGCTTTTCCGAGTGATGTATTGCTAGATAAACACCTCAGATTGATAGCCATTAGCCCCGCACAACCGGGAGGCTGAGGGGGAAATTAGTGGCAAAGCAGGTAGTTTAGTAGCGCAGGTTAGGTTAGTGCAGGGCAGTGATTGGAGGGCAGCATTCTAGGCTAGCAAGCATCCCCTCTTTCTTCTGTACCTTTCCCTCCAGGACTTACCTGAACCCAAATTTATGCCCATTCATTACTATGATATGATGTGTATTGTATTTCCTCTGTTGTTGTTTCTACATCTGAAAGTTGTTTGCTTATTTAAATTTATAATAGAAAGTTGAGCTTGAGTAGATGCAATCAAGGGAACTATTAAAGTACTAACCTGCTCAATAGTAAGCCGCTATCGCCTTTCTCCAACTTATGGCGTCATTGTCTTTATTTATCTATTACCACCTGCAGCTCAGATGCAAGTGTCTTGTAAATCTATGGATTCTGAACTTTGGCAGCTCCAACCTGTCTATCACTAAAGAATAGTGAGTGATGAACAATAGTGCTGGATGTACTACATTCAGTTACCATAGTTATAACAAACATAACAGTTACACATAACATGTAGTATATTAGTCTGAAGCTGTACCAGCCAATTATATTAGTATATCATTTAGTAGAACTCCTAATCTCCTGTCCATATCTGAAACACTTCTTGCAGTTTGCACGGCATCCTAACAAAGCCTTACCTTGCTTGGGAATGCCATCCACTCCTAAAAAAGGGGAGGCAGTTAAGGAGAGGGGCCAAATAGCTGAAACAGGGGAGGACCAATCGAAAGGAATAGCATGGGGCCTCCCTCAGAAATTCTAGACCCACCCACGAGGAATGCTCAATGTTGAATTCAATAGTTCTTAGGTGTCCCTATGTTAAAGGAGTTTGGCATTTTAGATGTGTATGGATGTATCACAGAGCTCCAAATCAGCAATACATTCATATACTGTGTTTAGTGCAATAATGTGTTTATATATTCATTTTTGTAAATAAAACACATTCTTATTTTCACAAATAGCTCTCAGTTAGGCATTAAGTCCTATGTTGGGAGGTATGCTTATTTTATATTTATCTCTGAAGTGTAGAGCAAATTGCTTAATACGTGTCATGATAATATTATTTTTAGCATACTTGTCTGCTGACTACATACATATGTCTTTGCTGGTATTATTGTTGTGACTTTTACTGAGGAACATGTTTAAATCAGATGGCTATAAACATAACTACATAGTCATAAAAAATGCATTCCAGTCTTGATGGCACAATTCTGGTATTAACATCAGAAGAAAGAGACTTATTTAGTCAGAGTCATTAGCAACAGAAAAAGGACTTACTTATGCCACTTTTCTGGCTGCTATTGTAACCATGGCTTCAAAACGATATGAATAATTTAGAAAGAAATCAAAGGAGGGTCATAAATAATTTAGAATTCATTCAAAGAAGCATCAGTGACGTGGTATATGGTCATAAAACACACCAGGTTTAATGGGACTGTGTCACCTACATTATGTAGCAAAATTGTAAGCGAATGCCTAAACTAGGAGACAAATGTCTTTTAAATGTGTCTGTGGCATCTCCTGCTTATGGCATCCCCTGTGGCCTAATATGCAATTTGCCACTGAAAACCAGTTAATATACATATTAGGCCACATGCCATAAGCAGGAGACTTCACAGACACATTTAAAAGACACGTGTCTCCTAGTTTAGACATTTGCTTACAATTTTGCTAACACAATTGATAGTTTGTTTTGCAATCATTTTGAATTCTCTACATTCCCAGTAAAAAGAGAAAGCAGATATAACACATAATAGAAACTCTCAAATATATTGAGAGGTTAAATAAAAAGGAAGCATTGCTGTAGTGCTGGACGCAGATGGCACAATTTGAAGAGGATCAGAGATTAAGGAGAAATATTATTTTGCACAGCCAATCACTTTAACCCTTCCAGTAAAAAGAGTAAAAGTCTTATAATTCTGAGAAATTCATGACTGCCCCTAGAATAAGATCCTGAACTACAATTCAGGGGAGGGCTCACAACTTGTGGCTCGGGGCCAAAAAGAATTTAGTAGAACTTCATCAACCTACCAGTTATTATCAGCTTCACTGTGCCATCTTTGCCTCGCACAGCCTTACTGTGCCATCTGTGCCATAAACAGTCTCACTGTGCCATCCTAGTCACCCAAACAGTCCCTCTGTGGTATCTTAGCCACACAAAAAGTCTCTCGGCTCTTTGAATTGCGATTTTGTCCAATCTATTGCAAATGCATGATGAAATCACACATGCACAGTGTAAAAGGTATAAGCACTAATCAGTTAGGCAGAGTGTGTTTAGTGTGTCTACCACTGGGGCAAATCCTTTCTGAATCTCCTGGTATTCCACATCTTCCTCAGAAGCAAAGCTTCATAACTGCACCCTTCTCCTAACTTCATTTTCTTTCCTGATGCGGATGCCTGGTCCTCATTTCTGCTAGACCACTAGTATAACTTGGGGGGTAATTAAATTGTCTGAGGCACGAAACAGGGCAATAGTGGTGCTTTTTTGAGGGACAAATAAGCAATAATGACACTCACTCACTGCTTGGTGGCAAAAAGGGTGATAATGACGCAGTGGGGGGACAAAAAAATATAAAGATTCTGGTAGAAGTGGAGGATATATTAATCTCCGTTCACATATTAACCTCTAACATGTCTGCTGGAAGACCTGTTCACAGCTGTTCACATTTAACAAGCTTATGCTCTTAGCTTTCATTATTGCCAGATAAATCTAGTGCCACATAATAAACCCAAACATTTCCTACCTAGAGCCCAGTGCCAGGCCATATGCCAAAACATATCCAATGCCAAGTGATCACTGTAAGAAGTATTCTGGTTTATAAAAAGCATTGTAATATGTATGAGTATATAAATTACTTTTACTCCAACACATGCAAAATATATCAAACTATGCTCATAAAATATTTTTAGCTCATAATCATCACAACTTGTGTGTTCAATATATGGCTGTAATATTGTTATGTTTTATAAGGCAATGTGTATGTTAGTGTCCTTTTAACATGTTCATTCTATCTGTTGTTAAAGCTTTCCTATTGTGTTTTGTTGCCTGGACACATTGTGGTGTTAATTGCTAGAATTGCTGGGAGATCAGCCTGTGGCAGGGGAGTGGAGGACTGTCAGCTCAGTTTGTTCCAGAACGGATGAGGATTTCTCCTCCACTAACTCGAGTAAGAAATTACAGAATATTAGCATCAAGCCTTTTGTTCCTTCCAGGAATCCTGATGTAATATTTTATTTCCTGCAGAAACACCATGTCAGCTTATCACTGGGAAGCAAGGAGAAAGCAGCATGTGCTGGATAGTAGACTCAAACATTTGAAAAAGGTGAGAACTTTAATTAGTTTGGTTATGTACAGGGATAATATAATGCAAACACAGTTATTTAAGGATAGTGTGAAAGCAATACAGTAGTTTTGCAAACACAGGAATTCATTTCTAATTATTTATTATAACCAGAACTATGTACTTAAAAAAAACATAATGCTAAAAAGTACAGGACTGCAATTTACAATAAGGATTACTAGTATACTGTCCCTTTAAATAGAGAGGGTTATTATAAATGTATATCTGGAGGTTGCAAGTAGTACTGAATGCTACAATCCATAGCTGAAAAGAACTATATTATCACGCACAATGATTATATTCGCAGACACAGAAGGCCACAAGCTACATCTGGTAGGGTCACCCTTTTTTCCACTGAATTGTCAAAACATATTAAAAAATAGTATGGTTTCAGACTGGAAATGCTAACAAATATACCCCTCTGGCCTGTTTGTGTAACCCAACACTGCCATAAAGTAAGCATGCTTTATTAACATGCCTATATAAATAATTCATTTAATGAGGTCACACGGTTTTCCAGGCAACAGGAGAGGCAAGCGAGAAGCACTTATACCATCACAGAAAATTGTGACTAAAGGGTTTACTCAACAGGGAAGTAATTGGTAAGGGAATTGCAAAGTTAAGTCTAAAATAGGTGAGTTGGAAACATTTTCCATTCAGCTGCATTTAAGATTTATTCCAGTTCAGATACATTGGCCTAAAGTTTGAAATTCCGTCTTTACGGAGTAGAACCCTTAAGTGTTAGCTGCCGTTTTTTTTTTTGTTTTTGTTTATTTATTATACAGTGATTGGATATTTTCCCTAATCACCCAGCATTGCTAATAGCACAGGGCCAGATTCACATATATTCTGGCACTGTGAAGTATTCAGGCATGTTTGGGCAGAAGAGAAATAGTCTGAACTGGCACGGAAGGGGCATGGACCACAAGGTACCCCCCTCCCAAAAAGGTAAGTAATTGTCAGGAAAGACCAATATTGTATAGATTTGTGTAGGTGGTGAGAGCACATGTAGGAGGGTAAAAGTGTAAATTGCAAATGATTACCCATTGCTGATTTAATAGTATATCAGCTTTAGTGGTTGGATTACATTATCCATGATGTTCAAATAGTGCAATGTAGACCTGTTGGAAAGCTGGAGTGAAAAGACATAGCCATCACTTTGCTGAAAATCCTTTAAATATTGCACAACATAATAATTAAGTTAAAGAGCACTTTTAAAATGTGGCCTACAACTAGGGTTGCCACCTGGCCAGTAAAAAATTGGCATCAATGTTAAGGCTATGGAGACTGTACCAAGGCCGGTATTTTGTTTGAGGAAAAGGTGGCAACCCTAGCTACAACGTGATATTCCAGACTAGACAATTTGACGTTTGGAGCCATGGAGCTATAGTAAATATGTGAGAATGACACAGTATCCTAAACAGGGCTCAGTCATCAAATTGGCAAGATAACCATTGGCACTGAAGATGTTGGGAACTAATATCCCTTGATGTCAGTGATCAGGTCAGGCACTAATGAAAGTATTCAAAAATGGACTGAATGGTTCCATTTATAGATGGACTGAATGGTTTCTATCTGTCGACACATTCTATGTTTCCAAAACATCTGCAGTACCCAGGTTTGACATCCCTGAACTGGACAGTGCAAGTCAGTATTAGTTAGTGCTTAGAAGGTCTGCCTGCCATCTGCAGGATGTGGTGTTAAGGCACAGCTACCTCCCTAGCTGGGATTGACAGAATAACATTTCCATTTCCCCATCCCTATCTGACCACCCTACAAACTGAGGTGCCCTCTTCCTTCATTATTCTTAGATCCTGAGAACATCTACATATTAAGTTAAATAATATAGAATATAAGAAAACTACACCATGAGTGAGTTTAGCATAGCTCCACTCATGAAACAGACAAGATATAAATGGAATTCACCATTAGTGTTATTATCTTTAAGTAATAATCTTTCTCCAGTTAGTATATTCTTCCACACAGAGGCCTCGACTCATAGTAAAATTAACCACACAATTTATAAAACATGGCACAAACGTACCTTTTCTTTTAAAAAAATGTTTTATTCGCTCTTGGGAGATACAGAGAGAAACAGACATGTAAGTTACGAAACAATTTTGTATAATCGTACTACTTTTAGCAACATTGTAATATTGTAGTAACGGTAAGGTCTAGTCAAATGGTGGAAATCTTCTGATATGAAATATATATTTAATTACATTTTTTGTTTGTTTCAGGCCAAAGATATAACTACACGTTCCGATTCAAATACGAGAATTGAAGAAAATGCTGAATTTCGTGATCCAGGTGTGAAGAATATATCCCCACTGGCAAAAAAAAGTATACAGTCTTTAGGGTTACAGCATAACATACTCAGTATTAAATAAATATAGTCAGGGCTATATTCAAAACTTCGGAGATAGTAAAATGTATCTATTATTAATGTGCAAAGTGTCTGGAAAGAAAAAACCCACAAACACATCCTTACAACCTTTGTATATACACCTATCACCCAAACAGAAATGTTAACAAACACACACACCAGGACAGGCAAATATCTAATACACACACAAAAGTATGGAAAAATTACTTTTACCAGCAGAACGGTAGAAACTTCTTTGAAGAAAAAGTGGCAACTCTAACACAAGCACATGCCCTCATACCATGAGGGGAGCTTACATACAGTTACAACATAGCAGGAAAGTTAATATGCAAATACAAACACAGGCCAGGGCAGGGACATGCAAGATTTCACACACCTATGCTGCTCAGCTGTGGGCTAAACATCCATACTAGTATAAAGATAATTGGTGCAGGTCACTGAAATAGGCCCTAATGATGCCATAAGCAGCCTCAAGATGTTTATTTATTGGTTTTATGCTCTTGTCCAATAATCATTGCCCTGTACTGCAGTGTTAGCAATAGGTTAAGACTCTGCAGTATAGTATAGTCAGGGAGGTCTATTCATTAAACACTGCACTGACATGAAACAGAATTGCAAAAAGCAACAATTAAAATATGAGCAAGAACAAATATCTTCAGTTTGCCTTTTGTTCAATGCCTGATTTTTCAGATTTAGTTCGCTATCTAATGAATAGACCTCACCTCTTAACAAAACTTAGTTCCTGCAATACAGGATGCATTGAGAGCATGGAACCTGAGGGGTAAAGCTGTGCATGCATGTGTGCACTGACACCCACAGTATAATACAGCTGAGCATGTACTGAGTGTCACATGCCAGAACCCAGAACCCATTCCATGGTTCACTAATCAGTCTGCTCATGTGCAATTTGTTGCGTTAATGCAGATTATTTTTTTCACTGTGGTGTTCCAGAGGAGTAAGACAATGGTCCTAAATTGGAACTTCCTGTGCAAATCATAACCCTTGCTAGGTCTGCCTCACTGAGGGCTATTCACTAAAAGGTGAGCTGCCGGTATGTTGAGGTCACATGAATATTCAATCTCACCAATCTCGCTATAAATTGCGCAGGAACAAATGTGGTGAGTTTTCCACGCTAATAAAACTCGCCATATTTGTCCCTGCACAATGTATAGCTAAATTCATGCGATGAATGGGTCTATTCACTAAAAACTGAGAATAGCTTTTCATTTTGAAACAAATTTGGCACCGGAGTTTGACTTCAGCTCGGATAATTTCACCTCCCGTTACTTTCAATGGGGACGATTCAAACCTGTTGGGGTTTTTTTCTATGTCAAACTCGGATGCCGAACTTGACTTGGTCTCAAAATGAAAGTCAAACTCCTCGAGCTATTCTCGAATTTAAGTGAATAGACCATAAACGTTTAAGCTTGCAAGCAAGGCTCTCTACCTCGTGTCTGTTCTTGTTCATCTAACTTAGTGTGGTCTGTACCTAGCACAACATAAATAAATATAAATAAATGTTAATGTAATGTAATCTCACCTGAACGCAACTGCAAGTCATCTTTTACTGAATAGTCCTCCAATGTGTGTGTCTATTAACTGGATTTTGTCCATCCTGAATAGAGGAATGGATAAACAATGTTTTAACTCACAAGTTTCCATACTGATCTTTTTCAGCAGCTCCACATTGTAAACATTTCAATCAGACCACATTACAGTCCTCAGCTCCATGTGATGACAATTACACTGCAAAGCTGCATAACAGATACAATGTAAGTAGCTATTATCCAATCACTAGAATGGAGTGGTTGGTAGATTATTGGGGGTTATGTATAAATATGGTGCAATTGCACAATAATTAATGTCTAGCCCATGTGTAAAATTTATTCCGTTAGAAAAAGCCACAGCGAACCATTTGTTCCAAAATAAAAAAAAGTGATCAAATTATTGTTTAAGAAGTTTGTTGCATGCTATAAAAAAAAGTCACAAAAATGTTACTACTATAGCTCACTTTATTGGACAACAATTCGCCAGTCCTAATCTGGCATTATATGCACTGAATAAGTAGTAGCATATATAGAATAAAAAGTCACACTTTTGCCTCTTTTTTGTTGTTGTTATGTATAAAACCCATTCTGACAGTTTTATACATAATAAAACAAACTGAATGCATGGGATTTCAAGGGCTTTGCCCAGATGAATACTGCCACAAACCTATGTTTAACTACTGCAGTGCATGCTGGTTCAGCAGGTCCCGGCAATACTGGGCAATGCAGCCCCCCATAATTAGCAAGATGATTAAGGGAAAATAGCAGAGAATCAAGATCACACAATCTGATACCAAATAAGTGGAGCTTTAAAACTACATGTAAAAGATGGATACAGTCAGAAATAATCAAGGACATGTCTTACGTGTTTTGTGCCGACAGCTTAATCAGCCTATGGTTAAGTGCCAACCGGCATGAAACACGTATGGCATTTTCTTATCTTGATAGTTTTATACATTTTATTGTTAATTCAGTTTTGTGGGGTGCCTGTTATAGGCATCTCAAAGTGATTAATAAAGAAAGCAAAAGAAATCCACAGAAATCCTTCAGCTCTCTGTCTCTAGTCTCCTTCAGCTCTCTGTCTCTAGTCTCCTTCAGCTCTCTGTCTCTAGTCTCCTTCAGCTCTCTGTCTCTAGTCTCCTTCAGCTCTCTGTCTCTAGTCTCCTTCAGCTCTCTGTCTCTAGTCTCCTTCAGCTCTCTGTCTCTAGTCTCCTTCAGCTCTCTGTCTTTAGTCTCCTTCAGCTCTCTGTCTCTAGTCTCCTTCAGCTCTCTGTCTCTAGTCTCCTCCAGCTCTCTGTCTTTAGTCTCCTTCAGCTCTCTGTCTCTAGTCTCCTCCAGCTCTCTGTCTCTAGTCTCCTCCAGCTCTCTGTCTCTAGTCTCCTCCAGCTCTCTGTCTCTAGTCTCCTTCAGCTCTCTGTCTTTAGTCTCCTTCAGCTCTCTGTCTTTAGTCTCCTTCAGCTCTCTGTCTTTAGTCTCCTTCAGCTCTCTGTCTTTAGTCTCCTTCAGCTCTCTGTCTCTAGTCTCCTTCAGCTCTCTGTCTTTAGTCTCCTTCAGCTCTCTGTCTCTAGTCTCCTTCAGCTCTCTGTCTCTAGTCTCCTTCAGCTCTCTGTCTCTAGTCTCCTTCAGCTCTCTGTCTCTAGTCTCCTTCAGCTCTCTGTCTTTAGTCTCCTTCAGCTCTCTGTCTTTAGTCTCCTTCAGCTCTCTGTCTCTAGTCTCCTTCAGCTCTCTGTCTCTAGTCTCCTCCAGCTCTCTGTCTTTAGTCTCCTTCAGCTCTCTGTCTCTAGTCTCCTCCAGCTCTCTGTCTCTAGTCTCCTCCAGCTCTCTGTCTCTAGTCTCCTTCAGCTCTCTGTCTTTAGTCTCCTTCAGCTCTCTGTCTTTAGTCTCCTTCAGCTCTCTGTCTCTAGTCTCCTCCAGCACTTAAGAGCAATCTTTATATCCCTCCAAGTCTTACCATCATCTTCTTTCCTTTTCTCTCTTTCTGCGTTTAGTGCCACCCTGATTCTTCCAGCTTTCCCACCCTTCTTAAGGACATTCTCGTTACCAAACTAACCTTAAAGAGACTGTATCATCTAAGCATTGTTTTACTGTGCATGTAGACTCTACACCACATTGTAGAGAATAAATGATTGAACACAATCTATACACTGTGTCGAGTCTCCTGCTTATGACATCACTTGTGGCTTCATATTATGAAAATTACACATTTACCACTGAAAACCAGTTCCTTTGCATATCATGCCACAGGTGATGTCATAAGCAGGAGACTCTACAGACACATTTAAAGTTGTTTTTCTCCTAATTTACCCACATGCTTGCTATTCTTCTTACACAGTATATATAGGTCATTTTCAACCATGTTTTATTCTCTACATTCAGAGTAAAAACAATGTTTAAGTGTATACGAGTAGAAGATCCTGAAACTACTCTGTAGAATAAAGTCTTCTTTTGGGATAGTATTTCATTTATGTGTATTAAGAATCACAAGTTATTTCATGGTTATGGCACTTATGGTATATTTGACTAATGTTATTGTCTGTTATACATTTTGTTTATGTTATGTTGTTTGTTTGCAGTCCATGCACTATAACCAGCAGTGGTAGAAACAATATGAACAAGGCAGTACTCAAGATAAAATCTCACTGGCCATTGATATCGACCTTCTTCTGAAATAGTTCTCCAAAACATTTTATTTATCTGCTCTTCTTATTGCTTGTGTAATGGAGTGGTGTAGACTGTGACTTCTTGAAGATGAAAAAATAAAGTTAAAAATAAAAAAATTAAAATAGAAAGTTCATAAAGTGTATTTGGACTCAGTTGGTATTGAAGCTATATTTCAAATTCTACATTTTATTAACAAACAGTATACACGGGTTATATATTATGGAATATCCAGGTTCCTAAATAATGTAGAATTGTTAAACATAACAAGTATTCTGGACTAACCCAGTGGATATTTAGTAACAATGTGACATGTCTGCAGTTCAGTAGAGCACAGTTGGGAAACAAATACCTGTAATGAAACATTAAAGATGGAAAACGATTGCGGAGCTACTCACTAAAAGTGAGGTGCAGGTGAGTCGAATGTTTTGCAATATTTAAAGATGTAACAATCCATTATGCAGGGTAAAATTAGCTGTTCTAGTAGGAGAAACTCACCAGGTTTCTCCCCGTAATACATAGGTATGTCAGTGACATAGAAGGGCAAACCACCAGCAAATGTGTTGTAACTTGTGAATGACTGTTGAATCTATCATTCACCTATTTAGCAAAGCACATTTCCCTGCTTCTTTTCCAAAAAATCTGTGACTATAAAGCTACATTTGCCTCTGCTTCCATGGGCATCCGCAGAAATTTTTTCAGGGGGGGGGCATAATTTTACCGTCATCCTTTCTGCGCCGCGCCTCTTTTTGACAAGTTGTTATGAAGTGGAGGAGCTTTGTCATTATCAGTGAAGGCATGCAAAGGGTTGATAAAGCCTGCACCAGATACAGATCCACAGCACCAGATACAAACCAACCACACTAGATATAGCCACTGCACCAAATATACATCCACAGCACCAGATATAAACCAACCACACTAGATATAGCCTCACTGCACCAAATATAGATCCACAGCACCAGATATAAACCAACCACACTAGATATAGCCTCACTGCACCAAATATAGATCCACGGGCACCAGATATAAACCAACCACACTAGATATAGTCTCACTGCACCAAATATAAATCCACTGTGCCAGATATAGACCCACAACACCAGATATTAACCCACAGTACCAGCTAAAAACCCATGACACAAGATATAAACCACAGCACCAGATAAATATCCAGAGCTCTAGCTGAAACTCCACAGCAACAGATACAACATAGCAAAGATATAACCCCATAGCACCAGATCCAACACTATAGCACACAATATAACCTCTCAGCACCAGACACAACACTATAGCACACAATATAACCCCATAGCACCAGATACAACACTATAGCACACAATATAACCCCACAGCACCAGATACAACACTATAGCACACAATATAACCCCATAGCACCAGACACAACACTATAGCACACAATATAACCCCACAGCACCAGATACAACACTATAGCACACAATATAACTCCACAGCACCAGATACAAAACTATAGCACACAATGTAACCCAACAGCACCAGATACAACACTATAGCACACAATGTAACCCAACAGCACCAGATACAACACTATAGCACACAATATAACCCCACAGCACCAGACACAACACTATAGCACACAATATAACCCCACAGCGCCAGATACAACACTATAGCACACAATGTAACCCAACAGCACCAGATACAACACTATAGCACACAATGTAACCCAACAGCACCAGATACAACACTATAGCACACAATATAACCCCACAGCACCAGACACAACACTATAGCACACAATATAACCCCACAGCACCAGACACAACACTATAGCACACAATATCAGCATACAGCAACAGATACAACATTATAGCACACAATATAACTCCACAGAACCAGATACAACACTATAGCACACAATATAACACCACAGCACCAGATACAACACTATAGCACACAATATAACCCCACAGCACCAGATACAACACTATAGCACACAATATAACCCCACAGCACCAGATACAACACTATAGCACACAATATGACCCCTCAGCACCAGATACAATACTATAGCACACAATATAACCCCACAGCACCAGATACAACACTATAGCACACAATATCAGCATACAGCAACAGATACAACACTATAGCACACAATATAACCCCACAGTACCAGATACAACACTAAAGCACACAATATAACCCAACAGCACCAGATACAACACTATAGCACACAATATAAACACAAAGCAACAGATTCCCTAAACACCCAAATTCCTAAATCCATGACATTTCTTTATCTCTTTCCCCCTTTTTTATATGTTTTATTCCTCCATGTTTGCCATCACTTTCCCCATCATTTTATGTGTTTTATTCCTCCATGTCAGTGACCTCTTTTCACCTACATTTGATCTTTTCTGCCCCATGTCACAATTTTGTCTGTATTCTGCTCCAATCACCTCTTTTCATCCTCTATTATCTTTTCTGCCCCATGTCATCCCATTTTGTTTGCAATCTGCCTCCATCTATCACATCATTTTATCCTCCATTATCTTTTCTGCCCCATCCACTTGTCACCATGTTGATGTGAGCAGAGTCTGGTCAGAGGAGCTGCTCAGACTGGACAAATGGAGACCTCAGGGAAATGGGAGGGACCTCCCTGGATTTACCCCACTCTGCCATGTACCTTAAAGCTATTATTAGCTCTTCCTACCTGTTACAGAGGCTCAGCTATGGTCTCTGGGTATCTTCCCCTGCAGGCTCTCTTCTGTCAGTCATGCTGCCACATGGAGGGCTGAGGGGTGAGGCTATAACTTCATATACCTGGGCACCCCTGTCATTGACTCTCCATGCAGCATGACTGACAGCTGCAGAGACCTGCACTAATGTGGATGGGAGACCAGTATTACAGCAAGCAGAGTTGCAGAGAGCAACAGCTTTGGGTGCCACCTCCTACCCCAGCAACTGGTGTGCAGTCCCCTAGGGACAACTAGAGGCTACATACTGAGAAAAAAATAATAATCATTTAAAAAAAAGAAATGCAAAAATCCAGGGGGGTGCAAGCGCCCCCCCTTGCCCCCCCCCCCTGCGGACGCCCATGTCTGCTTCTGTTTGCTTCCCCTATTGTGCACAGCACGAACAATTAGAGGGGAGAACACACTTTTCCTATCATGTTAGTGCACCATTAGGGGCGATAACCCTATCTTTTAGCTATTTAACTGGAGTTTTTAAAACACCACTCTGTATTGCCATTGTTAATGACATAAATGTTAAACACCGATGCTTTTGTCCAGCCCCATCCCTCATCTGCCTAATGCACTTAACTTTCATTTGCCTCAGTTCACCTTGCAAGAGTTAAGAGGTTTCTGTTGTTTTTACGTTGAATGTACAAAATTAAATAAAATATTGAAAATCATCTATCATTGTGTATGCCAAATTGGGTTTTAAATGTGTCTGTCGAGTCTCCTGTTTATGACATCACTTGTGGATTCATATTATGCAAATTACACATTTACCATTGAAAGCCAGTTCATTTGCATATAAAGCCACAGGTGATGTCATAAGCAGGAGAGTAAACAGACACATTTTTCTCCTTACGCTGTGTATAGACCATTTCCAATCATGTTTTATTCTCTACATCCACAGGAAAAAAGATTAGGTGATACAGGCCCTTTTAAAGTCAATATTAAAATCATAAATAAAGAAGATACAATTCTACAGTTTAATAACTCCCACAACCAAATGTAATGTATGTAAAATTCCTTAAAATTTAATCTAAAGGTACAGATACATTTTCACACTTGGATATTAAACTTGTTGATAAATAAATGTTGACAATAAAAATAATGTTTGGATTTCTTATTCCATCATTACTGTCAGATAACTGCTGGACTCAAAATGAAAAAAAATAAAGAAAAAAATAAATATATCTGTATATATATATACGTGTGTGTGTATAACATTTAGTTTGGAAATGCTTTATAATACTTGATAACACGATCATCAAGTATCCCAATGTTTCGTTAATTGTAGATATGTTTTTGCCAAACATGCTGTCATCCATGAATGTAAAGACCAAAAATGATACCAGATATTAATATAGAAATGTGCATTTTTACTTCCTGGGCCTTGGATTGTGGATTGTTTTTCAGCCGAAATGTCCGTAGATCTAAACGACAATTGTAATTTACTTCATTAGCTGGAATTTCCATCTCACTAGGTTTCGAATGTATCAGTTCTTCTCTCACCTGCAAGAACACAAAGAAAAATGTCACTCATGATAAAGGCAAAGTTGGTGCTATTCTACCAGGAGCAGGCTGGGCTGAGGACTTTTTTTTCTTTCTTAAAAAAAAAAAAAGCTTTATTGTAGGAATAATAATACATCAATAATAAATGACAAGTACACAGGGAAATGGGGGGGGGGGGGAGGGTAGCATCTTGGGGTGTACGTGGTGTGCAGGGAGATCACACTCCAGGGATGGAGCTGTAGATGGTGGGTGAGTGACAAACAGGGTGATACAAATCAAATCTCCGACAAAAAATTAGGTTTATTTCAATCAGTTGCGCTTAAAGGGAGGGAGTGCATTCCCCGATAGTTGGGGGGTTGCAGGGGATTGGGCAGGGGAAGGGTAGGGAACATGAATCTATACAGGGTATAAAACGCAGAAATGCAAGTATAATACTCTATCTAGTATATAATACGATATATGGTAACAGAATTAACTTCACTGTAATTAGGGTGCCAACAGGAGGGAGTCACGATAGCACTGAAAATTTACGGTGACTCTGAGAATGTCAAGGTAGGTCTGGGGCTGAGGACTTTTGACCCCCAGACCTGTCTTCTAACTGTCACAGAGGGTCAATAACTAACGATTGTAGTCAGACAGCAGAGGGCAGGCTGCATCGGTTCTATACTGTGGATCGGTACTATCCTCAGCCTGGGACTGCACTAATCCACAGCATCTGTAAGCCGGACCCCCAGGCAGTCAGCCCTGCTGCCTTCTCACCTCCTATTTATAAGAGCCAGTTCCTCTTATGAATGGAGCCTCATACATCTTCAGGGTTATAAATGAATAGGTGATACAGACACCAAAGCATCTGATGAAGAAGTCCAAAAGCGTCCTGTGATGTGTGTATTTTTTTTTTTCTGTTCTGGCCCGGCGGACAATACCAGGGAAATAAGAGCTCCATTTTTCTATTGCATTTCTCTACTGATTAATAATTAATGAATGTATTGTACTTTTTTGGCAGTCAAGCTTCCCATTAAGATTACTGTATAAACCGTATTTGCTCGAATATAAGACGACCCTGATTATAAGACGACCCCCCAAACTTTGGATATTCCTTTAGGAAAAAAACTAAAAGCCTGAATATAAGACTGCCCTATAGGAAAAAAGTTTAACTTGTATATATTCACATGTAAATTGCTTTTTAATATTTAATACAAATTATGATATTAAACAAATGCATTTCTTGTTTTAATTTCCTTTTATGTGCCAATGCTGCCTCTCTCTCTCCCCCAGTGTTATCTCTCACCCCCTCCCACGTTGTTTCTCCCTCCAACCAAACTTTTCTCTCTCTCTCCCCCAAACTTTTCTCTCTCTAATATATATTTGCTTGTAACATATCTCAATTTGTTACTGTTGGGGCCATGTTTAAAACGTACTTTCTCCACCTCACTGAATACTCTCAATAAGTTATTCCTTAATATTCCTCCAAGCTCTTCCTCTGTCCACCCACGCCTTACTAGCTCCTTAATCAATGATGGATATTTTGAAACATCTTCCAGACCACTGGGAAACCTGAAGAGAGTAAAAAATATTGCAATAAATAAACCTTTCATCATGTGGATACTTCACTACACGACCTTTGGGCTCCTCAATGGGACTAAAGCTCTCCTCTAACCTCATCACCTCTTCCCGCTCGCGCCTCCAAGTTTTTGCCCAAGCTGCCCCCTCTCTCTGGAACTCCCTTCCACAGAGCATCCAGCTCTCTCCCTCCTTTTCAAACTTTAAAAAGTCCCTCAAAACTAATCTCTTTAAAGAAGCTTACTACCCAACACACTAAAATACCAGTCACTTTCCCTCTTGCTAATCCCACCTAGCTGGAACGCACACATCTAATCTTTGGCCTATCCCACCTAATGCCACCCATCCACACTAGTCTTACTACAATTTCGATCCCTCTGACCTCTTCAATCCCTTATGTGTCTCATGGACCCCATTCCCTCTAGATTGTAAGCTTGCGAGCAGGGTTCTCTATCTCATGTACCAGTCTGTTTGAGTTTGTCTAACTTAGTATGTAGTTCCATTTTATGCTCTGTACCTAGCGCTATGTAAATTGTTGGCGCTATATAAATAAATGTTAATGTAATGTTGACAGCAGCCAAGCACAATCCTCTGTCTGTAACAGGCTAGAATTGCACACTGTATAATTTAGTATGTAGAAAAAAAGGTTTTTGTGAAAAGGTACATTAGGGCTAAACTCATGTCTCTACCTCCCTGTTTCTATATAGGTTCTAAAACCTAAAATTAATGGAATTGTCCCATAACTGGTTATACCCCCTGGTTCTTACAATAAAACCTAAGTTATATATGTAATTATAAGTTAATTAAAATAATAACAATAATGAATCTCAAGGAAATTATGAGTCATTGTTTTCAAGAGAGATTTTAGTAAATTCTAATATTTACCAATTTACGCCATCATAATCTCCACCGATCCCAACTGAACGGACACCAGCTACCTTCTTAACGTAATCAAAATGGTCTGAAAGAGAAACATTCTGCATTCACACATAATAGGGTCTATTGTATCCATCATAGACAAAATCATTTACTATGAAAAACATACAGTCAATTTAAAAAAAGCTCTTTATGTGTAAAAAAGCTGGGAATGCATTTCAAGTGCAGTTAACAACATAGGAAGTAAATATGTATGCAGAGAAGTATTTAAATAGATCTTTAAGTGCATAGCTACTCAAGTATAACATTTAGAATAAAATCCTTTATTTAATGTAGGAAAATAATTTGGTGGCTGGCTAAATTGCAGGGGCGCATATGACACCCAGGTGCACCCTGTCAGAAATGAATAGGCCTGGTAACTATCCTTGTAACTTGTAACTATATCTGTCTATTTATCTGTCTTACCTGTAATATATGTCCACCTCTAAAAATAAGGGTGAACTAGTGAAGTCACACTATGGGCCGCTACATTGTTTATGCCCAGACCCCAAATTTCCAACCAACCCCTGACCACCATGGTGGGTGCCATTTAAGAAGCATGGTGGGTGCCATTTAAGAAGCCAATGGAAGGTGCGACAAGCAAAAGAGCCATTGATGAACGGCTTACTGTTCTATACATAATTGAGGATTCTTGAAGAGAAGGTTATATTTGTGAGAACAACATTTACACCAAGAACGTCCACATGTGTGACAAACTTCTACATACAACAGGAGCTGTAGAACTGGAGGTGCAGTCAATGCATAACAAAAGATCCTCTTAGACGATTGCGAAGCTTGGTCATAAAATGGTCATGAAATGTTTATGAATAGAACAAAAAGCAACAGTGTAATAAGTAGATGAATATATTGTCAGTGAAATGTCCTTATTACCAAGGTTTAGATATGAAAATGAGCCCAGAAATGGGTGTTTCACCGGCCCCTGAGGTATTGCACTAGAGCTAGGGAAAGTTGTGTGAGTTCTGTGTGTTTTAAGGTAATCTGACAGCCTTCTCAGTGCATTCGTAGGAAAATCTATTCATTCAAAATGGGATTCAAATGTGTTGGGACATTCACCGATCAGTAAACAGAGATAGAAACGTGCGTCACTAACCATGCAATGGACAGAGTCACATATTTCAGAGCATTCACATATTATCATTGCTCTTTTTACTGCCCCCATTAATCATGGAGAAATGAAGTCAGTAGAATCTCCCCACTTACTAAACTCCTGACTCCTGAACATTGCTAGTAAAACAAAGAATCAAATTATCTATCCAATGCATAGATAGAAGAATTCATGAATTAAGAGAAACATGGGTTTTTTTTGTTGAGGTGTCTGTTGTGTCTGTTGTGTCTCCTGTTTATAACATCTTGTGGCTTCATATGCAAATAAAATATTTTCCACTGAAAGTAGATCATTTATTTATTAAGCCACAGATGATGTCAGCAGAGACCGCAGACACATTCACAGCACATCACTGCTAAAAATTCTGCTAACACAATGTATAGATATTTTTTTTTTTTCTCCACATACACAGAATTAACGATGTTAAGGTGACAGAGCACCCTTACTATTTTAGATTTCAAGGAATTGAGAGGGTGGTTAGGCCTTTTAAAGGGAGCAGTTTATTCCATCTTTTCTCTAGTGGATGCTTCACAACTTCCCTAAAAGGATGTACTCTTTCGTGGGTGTTTATTACATCATTTCTGGGAAGTATCCACATATGTCATAAGTAAAAGTAAGCTCGGTTTTGTACCAGTAATGATGTCAGTGACCGTCAAAAACAGAAAAAAAAACCCATCTATAAAATCCAGTAATACGAGCCAAAAGAGGAAGGTTGTGTAAGTTTCCCATGCCATACATATTTGGAGTTTTTCTGAATATGCTCTTTTTTATGTGATGCACTTAAGAGATGAATTATGGTCTCTTTATAGCAACAGAGTAAGCCTTCAGTTTGCACATAGATGTTTTTAATTTTTTTATATTAGTTCTTCTTATATTTTTCTACGGTAATACATTTGGGATGCAGCTGTCATTTCCGAGATGCCAGTGGATGGCTTATAATCTATAAAAAGGATCATCTATGAGCATGTAATTGCTCTATTTCTGTAAGTGACATCTATAACTTAGACAAAGTGAAGTATTACAAAAAGAGAGCACTATTTGTTACTCTTTTCTTTCCTGCAAGATTTGGTTTAAGAGTATTATTTTCTTCCATGAAATCATATTTATTCACATATCTAATTAAAGTAGATTTGTTTTCTGACCACTAATGTACTTTTACATTATTATTTGATTGATTTGCACTTAGTAAGTTTCCTTTTATTAATTTAATAGATAATAATTAGGTTGTTACTTCTAACTGTAGAGCAGCTCCACTGTATATATTTTGTTATAAGTTTTAGTAGTGCTGTCACGTTAAATATTCTTTGAATAAAAAAATATTAGGTTACCTACCACACACTGATTATAAGTCTTAAAGGGGCAGTAATGACATTTTGTTTCCTGGGCTCAGTGAAGTAAATAATAAATGGATTCCTTACCCAGTCTTACAGAGATCAGGGTAGCATACCACATACTTCCTCTGACATCATGGGTTTAATGAATAAATCCATTGAGATGCCAACATTCTCTATATTGTTAAGGCCCAGTTCTGAACACTTGTTGCACCCTGGTCATGCCAATAACATAGACGTCTAATCGGCAAGGAAAGGAGCTGGGACTTCCTGACATTCTTCTCCAAAATCTCATTTTATACATTTACCCATTAAAATTAGGCTTCATTTCTCCTTTATAATTTTATAAATGGAATTGTACCACATTAAAATCATGGGACATGTTTGTAAACGTGGTAATATTGATAACATGTACTATTCTATTTCATTTTTATCATACTCATGTGTATGTGTTCGTATTGTTTACTGACGGGAAAATAAATGACAAATTGCAGACCTGCCACAGTAGAGATAGTTGCTGAATTACTACATGCCACAAACTGTGTGTGGAAATTAATCATAATCAGTCCCTGGTTCTTTTTCTGCAACAAAAAGAGAAAACAAATGTAAATATTTCCACAATTTGCAACGTTTGAAAAAGAATAAAGTGTGTGTCAGTCACAAGCTAAAATTGACTGCACTTGTAACCATCTGCTCTGTTTGTTATTGAGAATATGACCGATATCAGAAAAAGACTCTTATAACGCAATGACTGCTGACAGTGCCCAGAGTGCACAATGTAATAGAACTGTGATTCTGTTACATTATCCAAGCTACTAAACTGTACAATATGGGGCAGTTGACCTTCCTAATGTTTGACTCTCTGTAGATGTTAGTGCTGTGATCTTCTGTTTATTGTTTATATACAGCATATTGTGTTGAAATTCTGGTATATTGTTAAATGTTAGTTTTGTTGACTAGATGCGTAACTAACAGATGAAAGAAGAAAACAGTCCATCAGAATAATCGGGTCTCTTTATTTTATCAGGTTAATTCTGGAGAAGGGGCAGACTGACGAGTCAGATATTCAGGCACTGCCCATGGACCATTGCAGGGGCGGGGGGGGGGGGGGGGGAGTGGTGCCTCTGTTAGTAGTGCCACTTTAAAAGAAAAAAAAATCTTGCCAGCGTAGGAGAGTCTAGCATGTGGGTGGGGCTTATATATAGGGTGGGCTTGCACATGGGCTGGCCTGATCTTTTATTGCCCCATAAGATGTCAGTCCACCGCTGGCCTGGAGCCACTGTTTTTCAACTAATTTCCTGATTGAGTACTTGTTTGTGCTTTTGATTAATTGTTTGTGTCTTGAATATTATTTTTTCTTTTAATGTGTATATAAGGGCTGTTTCATTCCAATAAAGTGTGTTCTTGTTCCTGCCAAGCTGGGGTGTGGTGTGGTTATTACGGACAGGGCCGCCAACGCGTAGGCAAAAGGGGCAGCTGCATTTATTCCTGGGGGCCCAAAGCAGCTGCCCCGTGGGCCCCTGCTGCCCGATCGTGACTGTCTCAGTGTGAGACAGTCACGATCGGGCTGCAGCTGGCAGCCTAGTCACAGCCGACGGAAATGACTTCATGTCATATCCAGTGGCTGTATTTCCTGCACACAGCGTGCGTGCAGGAAGAAACACTGCTATGGGGATGAGCAGCATCCAGGTAAGTACTGGGGAAGGGGGGAGGAGGGGGGATTGGCTATTAATGCACAAATTATCATTGGGCTACTAATGGACAAATTATCAGAGGGGTATTAATGGACACATTATCAGTGGGGTATTAATGAACACATTATCAGTGGGCTATTAATGGACACATTATCAGTGGGCTATTTATGGACAAATTATCAGTGGCTATTAATGGACAAATTATCAGAGGGGTATTAATGGACACATTATCAGTGGGCTATTAATGGACACATTATCAGTGGCTATTAATGGGCACATTATCAGTGGCTATTAATGGGCACATTATCAGTGGATATTAATGGACAAATTATCAGTGGCACATTAATGAGCAAATTATCAGTGGCATATTAATGAGCAAATTATCAATGGATAAACTATCCAGGTGGGGGGGGGGGGGGGGGGATTTTTTTCAGTAAGGGGCCCTGAAATTTCTGATGGCAGCCCTTATAACGAGGTGGATATAGGAATAATTATTTCAGAGCATTTAAAGGTAGTTAGATAATGTAATAAAGCAGAATGCTTGGTTGCATAGGGAGAGGTATTAGCAGTAGAAAGAGGGAAGTGCTCATGCAATTGTACAGAGCACTGATGAGACCTCACTTGGAGTATTGTACACAGTGCTGGAGACCATCTCTAGATATAGATACTTTGGAGAGAGTTCAAAGAATGGATACTAAACGGGTGCATGGAATTCAGGAAAAAACTTAGAAGGAATGTTTAAAGGATCTTAACATGTATCGCAAAGGAGGAGAGTATATTTAAAAGAAGAAAAACTGCCACAACAAGAGTACATAGTCTTAAATTAGAGTGGCAAAGTTTTAAAAGTAATATCAAGTGGTATTACTTTACTGAGAGGGTAGTGGATGCATTAAACAGCCTTCCAGCAGAGGTAGAAGATATAAATATGAATAAGTTTAAGCATGAATTGGATAGGCATAAGGCTATCCTAGATATAGGATAAGTCCAGGGACTAATGCAAGTATTCAGATTTTATTGTCAGAAATTGGACAGACTAGATGGGCCAAATAGGTCTTAACTGCTGACACATTCTATTTTTCTAAGAGTGGTTGAAAGGGAGGCCGTGGTTCTTGTATTCTGAATGGTGGCCACTACAGTAATTTCTACTAATATAAACTGCTTTACTAAATTAAAAAAAGAATAATCTATTTGGAAGATACAAATGAAAACAAAAACTCGCAGAAGAATTATTAAGAAGAGTGTGTGAGTAACATTGCCACTTCTCACAATACTAAGCAGAATATCATCTGGAACGTTCCGGCTGATGTTGCACAGAGCGAAGGATGCAGAGTGACTGAATATTACAGGTGCTGCGGATAAATCCAGGACAGCTCGAGACGTGTTGAAGGAAGTGTGAGAGAGGTCAATGATCATACCGAGCCTGTTCATTTCTTTTACAACTTCCTGAAATAAACAGAAAATCAGGTTATAATAGCAGGGTTCCCTACCTCATGTACCAGTTTGTCTAACTTAGTATGTAGTTCCTTTCTATGCTCTGTACCAAGCGCTACGAGAATTGGTGGCACTGTACAAATAAATGTTAATGTAATGTAATAATACTGAGACTGACAAGAAAGAAATAGAGGTCTGGTGCTAAAAAAAAAAAAAAGAGACCTGTACGAAAATAGGATGTACTCAATCCTAAAACTCAAGTAACAGGGAAAATGTTCATCTCACTTTAAGGGAATTGCTCACTAAAGTAGTTACAATTTTTGCTTCAAAAGAGAAATAAGTCCTTGTCACAAAAATGGTAATCATATTTCTCCCTGGATCAGCAACGTATAATAGATAATATGTATCTATTATAGCTTTCTGTATCCTTCTTCACAGATAAAAAAAAAAAAAAAGCACAGAGACCATTTTTAAATATCTATTTTCTATATTTCTATAGCACAACTGACTAGGCTGGGTGTTGCAAATTTTTAGCATTCCTTAATGTACAAAAAAAACAAAAAAAAGTCTTCATGTTTCTGTTGTTGGAATTTCCTTTAAGAGTTAATAAATGGCCTCGTGGGTGAGATCCTTCATGAAACAATGCAGACTTCTGTTAACAATAACATGTTGCACAACTTGTATTCTTAAATATGATGCATAACAGCTCTTCAAACAGATTCCCCGTGTCACTTTCATAGATCTGGAACTTCAACGCTAAGATCTGGAGTCTTTTGGTGTCATGCGCGAAAATAAGTATGTTTAAAGGGACAGTTCCACTTGGCTTAAGTTGTACATGTTTTATTATGTTAATCACACTTATTTTTACTTTAAAACAAATGACAGTTTTACACTGAAAATATTTTGATTGGGGTTCAGCCACAGATATAACTATTTCACTTTATGTGCATATTGTTGGAGACAAGAAGTATTGAAAGAAAAACTGCTAAGAAAGTTATTTTTCTTACTTTACATGGTGCAGCATTTAACTAAAGCTATTTTTGGCTGCTTTATATTTTAAAAATAATGGCAAGGCTGTTGCTGACTGTGTACCAGAAAGCTGTGAGGTTTTGTCCTCCCATCCTCCCGGACTTCCTGGTTAGCTGTTGTGACAATAAGGGGGCATATATAAGCACGGCGAACATGCAGATTGCTCCAAATACTGGCTCACTTGGCTTGTGCACCAATGTTTTAAGCAGACTCCCAAAACATTTCTGGAGTTTGCGCTGCCACTGCCAAATATGGAGATCTTGGTTGTGTTGGTGCTTTATACATCCTATGTATATAAAAAAACAGGCGCTGAAAAAAGTGTTTGTTGGACGCCCTCTCCCGCACTGCAAAGTTGTGACTTGTTTGATTTTCACTTTTATAAAATAGACACTTGTGTTAGTTACACACTGTATATATGGTAGCCTCTGCCCCTCTCTTTTGCCACTTTGAATTTTTTATATATATTACATAATGATATGATATAATCCATGTCACTTTAAATATGTTAAGTTTGTCAGAATTGATTGATCACATTGACCTTTTTTTGGAGTGTATAAAATCACTACTGCTTGCACATTTGATTTATGGCTTGAAAAGAACACTAGGTCAAAACATTGCCACTGGTGTGTACGGAACACATATTTGACCTCACAGATGTGGAGTGTTAAGCATTTTTATTGTTTTGTTGGAGGTATAAATAGACGCAATTGCCAATTGCAGTGCTGGAGTTTTGATACATAACCCCCTAACTGCCTGGTATGAAGTATGCCTTGATTATAGCCATTAGAATTTGATGTGAACAGTCTAAACCTCTTAAAGACCCATGTTTTTTCCTGGGTTAATTATCAGAGCGAGTTTTCCATTATTGACATGGTTGTTTAAATGTTATTTTCCTCTCCGTCACTGAACACACCTATAGAAGTTGCATGTTGTTTTTAAAATGACTTTAGATACTATATATATACAGAGGCGTCACTAGGGTTGGTGTCACCCAGTGCGGTAACTCATGGTGTCACCCCCCTGGATTTCCTCCAATACCATGCCAAACCAGTGGCGTAGCGTGGGGGGTGCAGGGGGGGCCGGCCGCACCGGGCGCAATATCTGGGGGGGGCGCACTAGCCCTATGCGGCCGCCAGGGCCGTCTTTAACGCGGGGCAAACGGGGCAGCTGCCCTGGGCCCATTTACTCCTGGGGGGCCCCAAGGCAGCTGTCCCGTGGGCCCCCAGCCCCTGCTGCCGCGTTCACAGCGCATTGCGCTTGTGAACGCTTTTTTCCGGCAAGCCGCATCCGATGGATGCGACGGCCGAAAAAAAAAAAAAACTGCCGCCGGATGTGACGTCGCGTCACATCCGGTTTCTGTTTCCCTCCTCCGTGCAAGAGGGAAGACTGCACGGAGGAGACATCCGGCGGGGGACACGGAGCCGCTTCATGTAAGTACGGGGGGGGGGGGGGGGGGGCTGGCTGGCACAATATTCCCGGTATATGACTGGCACTATATTACTGGGCATCTGACTGGCACTATATTACTGGTATCTGATTGGCACTATATTACTGGGTATCTGATTGGCACTATATTACTGGGTATCTGATTGGCACTATATTACTGGGTATATGACTGGCACTATATTACTGGGTATCTGACTGGCACTATATTACTGGGTATCTGATTGGCACAATATTACTGGGTATCTGACTGGCACTATATTACTGGGTATCTGATTGGCACTATATTACTTGGCATCTGATTGGCACTATATTACTGGGTATCTGATTGGCACATTATTACTGGGCTCTGACTGGCACAATATTGCAGGCATCTGACTGGCACAATATTGCAGGCATCTGACTGGCACAATATTGCAGGCATCTGACTGGCACAATATTGCAGGCATCTGACTGGCACAATATTGCAGGCATCTGACTGGCACAATATTACTGGGCTCTGACTGGCACAATATTACTGGCATCCGAAAGTTACAATATTACTGGCATCTGAATGGCACAACAATTATGGCATATGTGTGTGTGTGGGGGGGGGGGGGGGGGGGGGGTAACATTAGAAGTACAGGATTGAGGAAGTTGGCTCCATCTAGCCCAGTCTTGGATCATCTCCAGGGTATGGTTCCATTTTGATGTTTAGTTTTTGTTCTTGATATTGTTTGTCGTTTACGATGGTTGTGAGACGACATATAATAGCATGGCCCATGCTAGGTTACTACATGTGTATATTTGTATTCATAGACCTGCTGAAAATGTGGAGAATGTGTGTAATGCATGTTCGCACTCAATAAAGTGTTGGAAAATAAACTTGTATTTAGATGCATTTTACTTTAATTACATAAGTATTTTCATAACAAACAATACATGTGCTTGGGGGGTAAGGGTTTCTTTAACTAATCTAGTAGAAGAGACTCGAGTGCTAAAATCCACGGGTTAGGGGGCGCAAATTACTTGCCTTGCCCCGGGTGCTGACAACCCACGCTACGCCACTGTGCCAAACAGATTCCTTAGTAATGGCAATCAGATGGCCCATTAAATATTCCACATACAGGAGCCCCATAACTATGACACACACAAGAGCCCCATAAATTATGCCACACCAGAGCCCCATTGTTTATGCCTCACCTTGGAGCCCAATTAATTATGCCACACACACAGGTGCCCCTTGATTATGCCACATACAAGCGCCCCATATTTTTTTCCACACAAAAGTGCCCCTTAATTTCAACTTTTAACCCCTCAAGATCACAGAATTTTGCCATTCAATATTCCAGCATTTAACCCCTCAATATGCCAGCATTTTCCATTCAATATACCAGCATTCAACCCCTCAATATGCCAGTATTATTTTGCCATTTAATATGCCAGTATTATTTTGCCATTTAATATGCCAGTATTAAGCCCCTCAATATGCCATTCTTTTGCCATTAAATATGCCATTCTTTTACCATTCAATATGCCAGAATTTAACCCCTCAATATGCCAGTATTAGTTTGCCATTCAATATGCCAGTATTTAACCCCTCAATATTCCAGAATTTTGCCATTCAATATGCCAGTATTTAACCCCTCAATATGCCAGAATTTTGGCATTCAATATGCCAGAATTTTGCCATTCAACATGCTAGTATTTAACCCCTCAATATGCCAGAAATTTGCCATTCAATATGCTAGTATTATTTTGCCACTCAATATGCCAGCATTTGACCCCTCGATATGCCAGAATTTTGCCATTCAATATTCCAGCATTTAATCCCTCAATATGCCAGTATTATTTTGCCACTCAATATGCCAGTCTTTAACCTCTCAATATACCAGAATTTTGCCACTCAATATGCCAGTCTTTAACCCATCAATATGCCATTCTTTTGCCATTCAATATGCCATTCAATATGCCAGTATTTAACCCCTCAATATTCCAGAATTTTGCCATTCAATATGCCAGTATTTAACCCCTCAATATGCCAGAATTTTGCCATTCAATATGCCAGTATTTAACCCCTCAGTATGCCAGAATTTTGCCATTCAACATGCCAGTATTTAACCCCTCAATATGCCAGAAATTTGCCATTCAATATGCTAGTATTATTTTGCCACTCAATATGCCAGCATTTGACCCCTCGATATGCCAGAATTTTGCCATTCAATATTCCAGCATTTAATCCCTCAATATGCCAGTATTATTTTGCCACTCAATATGCCAGTCTTTAACCTCTCAATATACCAGAATTTTGCCACTCAATATGCCAGTCTTTAACCCATCAATATGCCAGAATTTTGCTATTCAGTATGCCAGTATTTAACCCCTCAATATGCCAAAACGTTGCCATTCAATGTGCCAGTATTGAACCCCTCAATATGCCATTGTTTTGCCATTCAATATGCCAGCACTTAACCCCTCAATATGCCAGAATTTTGCCATTCAATATGCAAGTATTATTTTGCCAGTCAATATGCCAGCATTTAACCCCTCGATTTGCCAGAATTTTGCCATTCAATATTCCAGCATTTAACCCCTCAATATGCCAGTATTTTGTCATTCAATATGCCAGTATTTAACCCCTCAATATGCCCGAATTTTGCTCATTTATATCACCCCCCTTTTCCGGGTACTTACCTTATTTGCTGCAACACAGCACGGAGGAGGTAAGCACAGCCACCGGATGTGACGTAACGTCCATCCGGTTGCATTGATTTTTTTAAAAAAATTCCGGCAATCTAGCTGAGGGGGGATGCCGGCAGCACGGGTGTCACCCCCGCTGGGGGTGTCACCTGGTGCGGTCCGCACCCAGGGCTGGCCCAAGACATTGTGCTGCCTGGGGCAAAAAACAAAATGCGCCCCCCCCCCCAAAAAAAAAAAAAAAAGCCCACAGGCATCTGTGTGCTATGAGCTTGTGTGAAGGAGGGACTGAGACAATCACGGGAGGCTTGTGAACTCTCATTCAATCAGGAGAGTCGAGAGGTCTCAACTGATTGGCTGAGACCTCCTTCTATCAAGCTCCACTGGACACAGAAAAAAATAAAAAGATTGCTGCATGGAGCAGCAAAGTGCTGCCTCCTCCAGGGTGCCAATTGGGGCAACTGCCCCATTAATGGGCCGGCCCTGTCCGCACCCCTCGCACCCCCCTCGGGACACCACTGTATATATACTCCACTTCCACATTTACTGGGAAAAATGTGACTCCTGATTTACTGAGAACTCCATTTGAATTTATTTGAACTAATATTAGAGTTGGCAACAATCCCGGATCTGTCAGGACAGTCCTGTTTTTTTTGGGTGCTGTCCCATCAGATTTATGTCTGTCTCAGCTTCCCTGCTGACTCTGCACACTACATTTCATTGTGTATAGCAAACTTTGCTTTTAAACTGTGTATGTCAATTAAACATACATGGTTTTTTTAACTTTATTAATACTCTTTATTAAATTTTATATTAGAATATTTCAATTCATAGCATGTAAAATCGCTTTTTAACATGTACAACAACAGTGTATATCAGACTGTTAAAATGTGTTTTATCATAGAACATTATATTATATAATCCTTCCTCTCGTGCCATCACTCTCTCGGCATCACATAGTCTCAACAGCAGACAGATACCACTATTACCTATACTTACAATTTGTATGAGGACTGGGGAGGGGCATGGAGACTAAGGGTAGGGGAAAACATACTTATAATGTTTTGACACACCGGTCGGGATTAATCGCGACTCGCTGTATGAAAGTCAATTCCCGTACTGGCATAATTTCAACCCACATGTTGTTTTACTGTTTTTATAATCCTCCGTTCATGTCTATTAGGGTCCATCTAGACCAGATTTTACTATAGCTGTCTCTTCCTGTTGCGTCTTTGCCACCATATTATTTCTCAGATACTGCTTGAAATTCAATTTTGGCTTTCAACTCCCCGCATACAGGGACCTCAGTGCGTCTCCAGTATCTGGAGAGACATATCTTAAAAGCTGATAAGATATTGATACTTACAATTTTGTTAAATCTGTCTGTAAATGGTAAGTCTAGATGGAATAGATATGTCTGGGGAACAATCTCTCTGTAATATCCAAACATGGTATAGAATAGATCTGCTAATTTCTCTTTGTATCCTTTTAGTCTATCACATTCCCACCAAATATGTATTTGTGTCCCTGATTTTTTTTTGGCATCACCAGTACAATTCATTAGGGTCTATTGCAAATTTGGCCAGCCACTCCTATGTTAAATTGGGAGTTACTAATAAATTATTCTTTCCCAGTAGAAAGTTGGATAAATAGTTAAAGACAGACAATCCATAGCATATCATTAGTGGAACTGCATTATAAGTTAATTTATCAGTGGTATATGGTTCCTACAAAAATATCAAATAGTAGGGTAACTCAGATCTTTGTTGGTGTTGTAAGAACACATGGGGCCACCCAGTACATATATGGTGACAATTTAAAAACCTGACACCACTAAAGGGGAAAATTAACTCATTAGTGACATGACCTTTTGACCTTGTCTTTCCCTTGGTGACATGGGCTGTTTTTACATTTCTGGGGTGATTGTGTTTAGCTGTAATTTTCTTCTTTCTCACATACTGTACCCACACAAATTATATATATATATTTTCTTTATCGACATAAGAAGGGCTTTTGTTGGATACCATAATATTCATCATATCTTATAATTTACTACAAAAACATTCATAAAATCGTAAGAATTTTTTTTTTAAAACCATGCAATGTCACTGAACATCACATGGTGTCACGTAACTTCATAGAAGTATGGGATCTAAGAAAAATGTTTTTAATACAGGTGAGACAGACGTATGTGTAAAGGTCAATGACCTCAAGGGCAGCAAACAAGGTGAGATGAGATAGAGTCCAGCCTGCAGGTTGCTAGCTAGCCCTAAAAAAGATGTGAGAACCACTACTCTTCCTCAGTTACAGGTGAAATGGAGGACTTTGGGATACATTGGCAAATGAATGCAGTTAATACTAAGAGTTAAAATCAGTGTCAATTTTGACATGAGTGGCAAGGTCTCGGACAGTGACAGAGGAGGGGTGTCTGAATGCAGTGAGATGAATAAAAGTATTCTTACAATTTCTTGTTGGAGTGATTGATATTTAGTATCCAAACCCCTGTGAGTTGAATCTTTTCATAACAAGCTGACAAGTTTATTATTTTGAAAGATTAGATTGAATGTTGTAGCTCTAGATTGTAATTAATGCTTACTTTGCCAAAATCTGTCAGACTCTTTTCTCTTTGATAAACCATGTGAGTCCCTCTTGCAGATGTCTCTGCCCTGCAGACAAAACAAGCAAAAAAGAACTTAGAACAATAGCATCCTTATCTTCCAAATGTTAATGCACACTTTAAAAGTAGTTTTGCAATGCATATTTTACATTGCTTAAAATATAGACTTATTCAGTTAGATGAATTTGTGAAATTATAGCAGTTTGCAAGAAACTGCCCACACTAGCTTAGTAAAAGTCAATATATATATATATATATATATATTTTTTTTTTTTTTTTGCTGCAGGATTCAATGAGAAAAATTCCATTCAAATTAATGGAATTTCCTGTTTTTCCAGTGATGTCATCAGACAATGTATTGCACTGTTAAGAAATCCTACTGTATATAAGATCAAGGTTATTACATTCCACATACTGCTTTTTATTCCACCTGCAGAGCAGCAAAGGAATGCACATGCTCAGTGCCTACACAATCAGTGCGGCTGTTTCTTCCTCTCTCTATTATCTCGGCCCTCTCTGCTTCTTATATTCTCCCTCTCACTTTCTCTCCCCACCACCCCCTCCTACCTCCCTCCGTCCTGGCAATCACCATTTCTTTTACTCTCTTATTTCCTCTTATTTTTCCACATATATTTTTGGCTATTACTTGTATTACCGTATACTTTACATTTCTGTGTATTTCTGTTTTTATCTTTATTTTTACTTTTATTTTTATTTCTATACTTAATTTTATTTGTTATTTTTATTTTATTTTTTCCTTTTTATTTTTTCATTATTGATTTATTATTCATTATTTTTCATTTTTTATTTTTTATTTTTGACCCACACCATACCTTTTTCCTTTTTTTCCTTCCATCCTTTTATCAGGCATATCCCCCAATGCAACTTTTTGTCCCTCAGATGGACTATTCCAACCTATACAATTTTTCAGTTTTTTTTTTATCTTTTTTGGTTTCAGCTTTATTGCTGGATTACTATGTCAACCTCTTATATACATTTTGGATACACTCCAATTCCATCTACATATATTTTTTTGACTCATACTAGTCTCCCCCTCCCACGGTCTTTGTGGCTCCCCATTATTTTATGTTTGTATTTTGTATTTTTTAATTTTATTCTCGTTTCAAACCCCCCCCCCCCCCTTTTTCTTTTTTGGCTGCTTCTCAGGACTTTATGGTCCCCCATACCCCAGCTAGCAGTGTTTTGTCCCGCACATTGAACGAATATGAGATTTTTATTTTGTTTCGTTTGTGTCTTTTTTATGACATATTTTCTACGCTTATCTAATTGTCGATACATTTACCTAATAAAAATACATTCAGACTTATTTATCAGTGTGCATGTCTGCTTCTTTTTGTATACTTTTGCTGTACCTATAATATAGCATGCAGGGGAGGGCTTGAGTAGACTATTAAACATGTGATTTAAGCAGAATGCCTGCATCAAATCACACTGGAAAAAAAGCCTGTGCATTATACAAGCAGTAATCTTCATCTTGCATCAAAGTGAGTTTGGGGACTAGACTGCACATTTAATCTCCATTTATCTGCAACAAGACACAAAGTTGCAGAAAATAAGTGGAAACAATTATTTACAGCAGATAGAATTATTAATAAAAAAGAACCTGCCATAAATTTAGCTTTTAGATGACAAAGTGTTAAGTTGCTATAAACATTTAACTTATACAATTGCTGTTAAAACACATTTACAGATGAAATGATACCAATTGGCTGTGCATGTGTCTGCTTGCCTCCAAATGATGATGTCTCCATCTTGCAATGCCTGCAGGTTAGGCTTTGTGGGATCCTTCCTGACATTGACATTTCTGGGCAGAAATATATACATTTATCCATTTTAGGTTTTTTGAGTGTGCCCTCAGCATAGAGGTAAGCAATTGTGATTATTAAAATCTTTCTGTACATTGTCTAGACGTTTGGCTGGCACAGGTGATACATTTAATTCACCAGATGTAAAAGTGCCAAAAAGAAATTAAAAATGTGTTGAGCAAAAATACTTGCGGGTATAAATATAAAATATGTGCCTCTATGAATAGGAATTACTCACATGAAACATTAAACAAATATATGATTTTTAGAAAAATAGTGGGGTTTTTATTATAAAAAATAATTAAGTTCCCAAAGTTATAATTTTCCTCTCCAGCAGCACAAACTGCCGCCACCAAAGAGAGTGGAAGGAGTCTGTATGTCACGTGCAGTACTGCAGTCTGAAGGGGAAAAAAATGGAGACAATGTTTGCGGAAAGCTTTAGGTTTAAACGAAACAGCGGCATTTATGTTCTATTGAAGATAGCCTGAAATAACAAATAGCATCCCAGGGTGCTAATCATTATGTTTATAAGTGCACACACAGCTTAACTGTGTGCTACTAAAGGAAAGAGGCATAAAGATAAGTGATAAAGCTCCAGTGGCACCACGTGGAAGGACCCATAAAATAATAAAAGAAAAGTGAGGAGAATATACACCTTCCGAATTCCTCCTTACACCTTGCTCTTATTCTGGCCTCGGCTCAGCCTTTAACGGTAAACAGCAATATATGAAACATAATGGCCCAATATACAGACTGCAGATAAGACACAGGATCAACAAATATAATAGTATAAAACTTGACTTTTAGATAGATAGAAAAATAAATAAATTGTCTGAGCAGGATCTACTTTTCATATATTGAAAGACCAATAGAAAAAAAAGTGGAAACCGCTGCTTTTTGACTCCTGAATTTCAGGCGTGTATTTTTTTTTTTTTCATTTATAATTTTTATTCATATTAAAAAAAATTTTTTTACCAACATAAGCTGACTGAAAGAAATAGAAAACAGAACAATAATGGTTAACATTTATAATATGGTTGAAATAGGAGAAGGTTGAACTAAAAATGGTTATGGTGAGGGAGAGGCAGGAGAGGGGAGGAGAGAACAACAACCGAAAAAAAAGAGAAGAAAAAAAAAATATATATATTGAACCTTTGGCCCTATGCAGTATTCCTTAACGTTTAAATCATTTATACTGGAGGCTTTAGGAGATACATAAACTTATCCATCTCCTATTCAGTCCTTCCTTTATTTACCGGGCACATTCACTGTCATGTACCTAGGTTTAAATTGTACCCCTTCCTCTATCACCCCTCCACTGCCCCGTTTACCTCTCAGTAAATAAAGAATCAGTTGATCAACCGACATTGCATTAGTTTTTCCGCTCTGTTCTCGCCTATCTCCCCAGTCCATCGTCACCATCCTTCAATCGGCCATTCATTCAACTTTTATAGCATTCACACTTCCCGTACGCGAGGGGGGGGGGGGGGGGAGCCTGGGGAACCGAACCCCATCCGGGGATATCCACAGTTCTACCCGTTATTTATTCCAATATTTTTTCCAAGGGGCCCATATCTGCTGATATTTTTCCAAATGGCCAACTCCAACATAAAAGCCTATTTCCATATTTAATTGGAAATCTATTTGGTGCATAATCTCTTGCTGGTTTAATTCCCCTTTTTTTTTTCCAATTCCTGGCAATACAAAGCTTTACTGCGATCATTATATGGATAGCCAGGGCCAATTGGGTCCCTTTTCCGGGTAACTTAATATTAAACAGAAACCTTTCTGGTGTGAGAACGAATGGGATCCCCAGCATGCCACTCATGATATCTTGCAACCAGATGATTATAGGTTTCAGATGTCTACATTCCCACCAGATATGCGAAAAGGATCCTATGTCCTCTTCACATCTCCAGCATAGTTCTGACATCCCTGGATTTATCCTATTTAGCTTTGCTGGGACCATATACCATCTCATATTTAATTTGTGTTGAATTTCCATCAAATTTATGCTATGAATATTTTTTTTCAACAATATTATTGATTTTCCCCAATCCTCTTCTGCAAGTGAGAGCCCCAGATCGTTCTCCCATTTTACCCATGGTATGGGTTTTTCAATTGATTCTAAACTAGATAAATAATTCTTAACTCCTGATACCACTTTTTTTTTTAAGTGTTTTGTTATTAAGACGCTAAGTGGTTTTTTTTCAAGCGTTATCCGTCTTTTTACATAATTTTTCAATCTGAGATAATTAAAAATCTCATTTGACGGTAGGTTCCAATTAGATCGCAAAGCTTCAAATGAGTATAATAAGGCCTGAGGGGCTATATCTGCTATTATAGTAATATTATTGCGTATCCAATTTTGTAAATTAATATCTCCTATGTCATATTCCAAAACATCTATTGGGGTGTCCATAAATATTAGGTTTTTTATCTCTGAAGAATTTTTTCTTGCCATAGCTATCACCATAGAAAGATCATTAAGTATTGGGTTTTGGAAAAGAGATTTTCGGCTTAACACCCTTTGACTCCAAAAGAGGCCAATTGGGTTCATCCGTTTTATTTCAGATCTTTCAATCTCTAACCAGATTGGTGGTTTAATTGAAGTGTAATTGAGGCGTGTATTTATTTATGTACTAAACCAGTGGTAGTCAACCTTTTTCTACCTACCGCCCACTAATGCATCTTTCTTGATGGAAAAATTTCCTTACCGCCCACCAGTTTTCGCGCAAGCGCGGAATATTTTTTAGAAAGGAGGGTGTTTTAAAAAAAAAATAAATGTACGTACATTTATCTTTTTATTTCTTTATTCTTTTTTTTACGTTTTGATCTGCACTCCACACAGTGCTTTTTTCCCTCCTCTTTTCCCTTTTATTACTAACACCAAAAACAATGTTGTATTAGGTGCCAATTTTTATTAATGTCACCATCAAAAGAAATTCCTTTTCCTGCCTGCTTCTTTACCTTCCTTATAGTATATCACTATATTAAGGATCTCTTTTTCCTTTTTTTTTATTTTCTCCTTCCCTTACTTATTTTTTTCTTTTATTTTATAAGAAAACAAAACTTAATTTATGAGCCAGACTAAACACTGCTTACTCTCCTCCTTTTTTTATCCCCTTTTCTCTATTTTTCTTCCTTTTTTTGTTATTTTTTTTTAATCTTTTCCTTTTTATCTCCTTTCTTTTACCTTCCTGAGCTACAAAAGTAAGGCTGAGCTAGTTAGCCCACTTATTATTACTAGCCAACAATTCTCTTTCTCCTGCCTATAACTTTTCTTTTGCAACTGCTCTGCTCCGTTTCTGCCTGTCCCTGCTATCAGTTTCCACTCCTCCCCTTCCTCTTCCCACGTGTTTGTGTGCGCTCGCTCCTGCCCGTCCCTGGAGGTTGATTGATGTGTGCTTCCGAAAATCCTACCGCACGCATTCTCGCGCACGTAGGTTTCCTGATGTGTGCGCTCGCGTGCGCCCACTCGCCCGCTTGCTCAAAAGGATGTTTTAACCTCCAAAGTCCCTACCGCCCACCTGGAATCCCAAAACGCCCACTAGTGGGCGGTAGGGACCAGTTTGACGACCCATGTACTAAACAATAAAGAAGAATTTTGAATTATTTTATGGGTCCAGTCTCGTGGTGCATCTGGCGCTTTTAATAGCTCCCCTCCCGCTCTGTCTCTATGGAGGATGGTGGGTGCTACAATATCACCTGCATTGTTATTACCCACTTTTGCTTTGCAGACAATCTATTAAAGGACCCTAAGTGGTAGCTTTGACTGTTTGGTAGACTATATGCCACAATGTACTGGGCACATTTTACATTTCAGCTTCTTCTATTATACGTATCCAGGCAGAATCCTTTATATTGACTATTGGTTTTTATTGATAATATCACTTCCCTAGCTTTGATTCAGTCTTTCTTAGGTGGTCTTAAATGCTGTACTGTGGCTTTTATATGAAGAAATAGAAGAGGCAATAGACTCAACACACCAGTGTGGTCCGGTTTCATCCCCAAAGTCAATGTTTCAAACCAAATTGGATTTTAACCAAAGATTAAAAAATAATGAAAAATGAAATGCAAATAAACTTTTTTCAATGGGCAATACGATGTTATAAACAGGAGGCAGCACAGACACATTTAAAATATAAATTCGGTTAGTTCTTGAATTTGCTTGCAATTTCGCAAACACAATATATAGATAATTGTTATTCTCTATGCTCACAGTTTCATTGATTTGTGACTATTTTTCCTTTGTGACCAAGTTATCTTTCACATTTTGAAGTGTCTTATATTACCATGGAGTATTGCAGCTATGGGTTAGAGTCATGTATCTCACTCCCAGGTCATAGTACATCCTCAGGGTTCCAAGACTACTGTCTATGGTATGTCCACCTTCTAATCCAATAAGACAAGCAATCTTTTGAGAGTTGATAATACCTGGAGGAGAAAGTGGGTAATGGTAGCATAAATACTAAATAGTTATATTTATCTAAAAAGCATTTAGTAATAATTATTGTTGCACATATTTTACCATTCAAAACAATAAATATTATGGACATAAATGGGGAGACCTTTAGAAATTCCCATCTCTTTTAATCCACACAGCATTTTGTTTTATTATTTTCATATGCACAAAAAAAAAAAATTACAATAAAGAATCCAATGCTCATTACTCAAATTGTGAGGAATTAATCTCAAACTCTTCATTGTTTCAACCTTTCAGGGTCTCAAGTCAACAGATGGGTTTGAAATTAATGCCTCACTGAGTTCTGCACATAAGAGACTTTATTATATGTGAAGGAACCTGATGGAGGCCATCTTGACCACCAATACAATTAGTTTGATGTCTTCCATTTTTTTGATTTTGGGTGAATCCAAAAATCTATACTGGCCAATTTCTGGAACTCATTATTAAAATATGTATAACCACCTTTTCTTTTAAACCAATCTGAATATAGAAACAAGTACTATGAGTTAAATACTAAACGGATAAAATATTTAGATGGATGTGAAATCTTTCTGAATATGCAGTTATAAATGATTATGATAAAACTTATAATAACCAGATGCCACAATTTTATACTGGCCCAGTGACGTTGTATAATTACATTTGTTGCCACTAATTGTTGATATAACGGAGTGTTTCTTTAACCTAAATTAGACATGCAATGTATTTTCCTGTGAAGCTCTATGGCACAACAGCAGCCATCTTAGCACTTCAAATTAAAATATGCAGCATTCCATGTAGAACAGCTCTAGTTATTTTGGTTTTTGTTTATTTTGAATTAATACTGGATTTCTGTAATGCAAGAGAAGAGTATACAACATATATTCAGCAGTTATTCTTCATCAGCCCACTACAATTATTACCAATCCAGAGCATTACTTTTCTCATTGCAAATAATCACTTACAGGCCTCATGAAAGTTTGCACATTTAAATGAACCTTGATAACGGTAAATCTTTAAAAAAAATATATAATGTAATGACAGATTTACAAGTTTAGAAAATAACTTTATTATCATGAAAACTATAATTTTAACACTTTAAATTTATATAAACTTTAGATTTTACATATATATTGTAAAAAAGCTATGTAGTTTTAATACAGCTGTTTTAACTGTAGCAAATAATGAAGTTCTGTTTAATTGATAGATGGCATCAAGTGTAGGCATTTTAAATAGAAATGCTTTAATGAAAAAATAGAAATAAAGTACATTATTGAACCATCTTTACTCCATATAGCTCTACCAGGAGGAAGACATTTTGTTTAGAATCTTTGGTCAGATGGGTCAGATCTTTGTTCATCTGAACCAATGTGAGTGAAGATCTGACCCAACATTATAAACAACATGTTTGCCCTCTGAGAGAACTATATAGAGTAGAGAAGACTTTATTTGTATTATTTCATTAAAGTATTTATTTGTAAATCATCTACACTTTTACGCTAAAACAGTCTTACCTTCTGATGAAGTCACTAGTTCCAACTCGTCATACTCGTTACACATCCTTTTAATGACATCGATCTGTTCCAGTGCAAGTCTAACTGCATCCTTATCTTGAGCATTGCACAAAACATATGCTGACCAGAACTAGGACACAAATGTAATAGAAAGTTTGTTCATGAACCAATTCGTATTTAAAGGGACACTACCACTTACATAAGATGTAACAAGATAACCTCCACATTTAAAAAAAAAGAAAAACACATATACAAATCATATGGCACTGTTTTTTTTTCTTTAATATGATTAAATTAATTGCATATAAAAGGAAAAATAAAATTAGGTGTTTATGTCCTGGCTCCATTTTGTGACTATTTCCCATGATGCAATATCATCCAAAATCTTCCAGCCAGTCTCAATTTACAACTGTTGCCAAAGCCTGCATGTTGATGTCATAAGATACTCCCCTGCTCTATAACTGGCTCCTGTGTATCATAGTGGGCAGGACTAGGTACTTTTTTTGTTTTTTTACCTTCCTTCCAACACAAAGAGAGGAGATTAACCTGATCAAACAGGATCATAACTCTGCCCCCTTGTGATGTAATAGTTACATTACCCTCCCATTAAATGGAAGTCTATGATCATAATTCTGACTTATAGACTGCATTCTGTGTCCCCAGACCCAAAGTGAGAAATTTGTACTGTAAAGTCACTAGGGGGTGGCACCCAAAAACACTATATTTCACAAAATAGCGGCACCGAGGGACTCTTGTTTAGTTACATATTTTATTAAATGCAGTCACATAACAAAAACAAAAGACATATCTGAAATCAACAATACAAAATAAAGAAAATAAACCATTTTCATTTTTTGGTGGGAGTGTGCCTTTAATTGACGTACACTAAATGGAGAGTCAATCAGCTAACAGCTGGATATACTCTCTTTATGAGAATTTTGCATTGGCTGCTGAGGAGCAAGCAAATATACTTTTTTAGCTACACATTCCACTAACAGTAAACAACTGTGGGTGAAGGTAAATATTAAAATATGATAAATTCTAGTTTATAAATTATATTTAAAAAAGAGCTGGAGATATCCAGGATACCCCAAAAAGTGGTTTTCACATCCCACAGTCAATATACATATAATGAAAAGAGAGCCTGAAAACACCACCATTCCTTCTCGCCATCCCCTGGGCATTAGAAAAGGAATTCACTGTAAATCTGAAGTTGAGGACCCCATTTTCAACTCTGGATAACATATCATGCACTGACAGCCAATGGTGTCTTGACAGCTGGCGACTTCTTACCCCACTGACCAATGTATAGAAACAAGGAGTGGGGGATATGTGTCAGCCCCTGATATGCAATACTCCTCAACCACTGCACATGGATATATATTTTGTTATCAGCTTTCTATGTTTGGGATATTCATGATCTCCTGAATTATTCATGTGAAGCTTTGCAGCGACTTTGATGTCATTCACATGCATTCAGAGGTGTCGATTCACTAGAACGTAAACTCTGGACAAGTGAACTACAGAAAACAGGCATTAATAGCAGATCTGGGGAGGTTTCCAGCTCAACTATGAATGCCTGATTTTTGCAGTTCACTTGCCAGTTTACTAAAGTTCACTTACAAAGATCACATTTTAGTTGATGATGAACATAAGCTGAGCTTACCTGACCAAACAAGCCTAATACAGGCAGACATGAACCAGCCAACAATCAGCTCCTTGGTTAACTTGCATTTAAGTATATTTCCCTTTGTTATACAGCTAATCTGACCAAATGATAAGGTAACACCAGGTGCCACCATATGCTTCTACTTGTGACTTCATCAGATGTACCCAAAGATAGAACAGCAGTAGAGCATTAGAAATGTACATGTCCTTTCACTAGGGTCTTCTTTGATTACAAACATATACCAAACTCCTACATTTAAAATTTTCAATGTAAAAATAACAGAACAACAAATTCCACCACCTACTTTGTAAAGCAAGGAAGTAAAATGGCTGCCTGAAAAGCATCACTAGACCAAATATGAAATACCTTTTCACATATAAGTACTTTTTTGGGGAGGTCCTGTGACTGCTATTAAAGTTATAGTCTGAGCAAAGATTAGAGTCAGTATGTCAACATAACATTTATTATGAGCTGCTGTTTCGGTTATGTCCAATAGCGGTCGCCAAAAACACCCCAAGTTCTTTTGTGGAGCAGTACTTTCTTTATTAAAAGGTTAGATTTATATATTAATATTAGATTTGTGTGACTGTGATCGAGGTATAACTAGAGGGTTGTTGTAGAATAGACATCTATAAGCAGAATATGTTGTTAGCAGTGTTAATGACTCCTCACACTCACCTGAGCTCCCACATGACCCTTCTCAAGTTTCTCTATGTTGGTCCTAGTGCTGTTCATGGTTCTTAAGTTGATTTGTGACAACCTGTTATTGTATAACCTTCTTAGTTGTAAAGCAAGGTCATTATGTCTGAAAAATAAATGGAAAAGAATATGAGACCTAATTTCATATAAAGTTGATTTTGCGGACTCCTAATTCAAATTAATGTTTTGTTGTTTAGTGTTCAAATGGTTTGTGTGCCAAGAAACATAATTAATCAAATAACATTAGTAGTGATATTTTTTTTTTTGATCAGTGAAGCAAATTCTATGCCCAGTGTATCAGAGCACGCAGTAGTTGTAGAACTCAAAGGTCTTGATTGATTTGAGCTGCTTTTTCATATAATAGTTTTAGCAGTTTCTATTTGTGGATAACGTAGACGTGTTTGAAAATGGTTATATTTAAGAATTCCAAGGAGTACTTTGATTTCTTAACCGAGACTAGTTTATTACAAATATTGTGCCTTGTTAAGATACATAACTTACAATAGATACACACACACATATATTGGTTTTTATTGTTGATGGACAAACTATTTCAAAAGTGAAAAAACTAGCACAAACAATTCTATTGCAAGCCCTTTCTGGGGGTTTGAACCTTTGATTCAATAAATATACTACACAATTATTTACGATTATTTGATTCTTATATTCATTCCCAGCCAGAATAGATGATCACTGGAACTTTTTTCACAAAGCTTTATCAATTTGTTCCATGTCCTTTTTTTTCTGTGGATGCACTACAATTCTCACTTCTTCTGAACCCTAGATCATCAATGTTTTTTTTCCAGTTACCACTATAGCTTTATATAAACATTAAATCTAACCTTGTTTGTCCAACATTTCCTTATTGTTTCAACTAAGGCAGCCATTGTATCCAGCAATATCTTGTTAAGTGTTCAGATGTCTCTTCTTTGCACGTTGTGCCAGTCAAAGGACCATTCTAGCATACTGGTTACTGGAATTCCTTTTTCCTGGTCTGAAGTGGAGCATTGTGTAGAGGTTTTTTCCTCAAGCAGATCATGAGCGCTATCAATTTTCAAAGTTTAATGTATTGATGGAACTCACAAATTTGGACATGCAATTAAACATTTTGTGGATGGTTTCAAGATTTTTTCTCTTGACAACAGGAAGAATTTGTTGTTCTATTTCTACTATTTTTTTTCTGAATCTTGTATTCAAACACCTTGTGAATGTAAATAACCAAAATCTCTCACTTGTGCAACACCAACTGACATACTGTGAGAGTTTAGTTCAAGGTTCTTTGACTGTCAAATAGATGAAAACACCTGACCTATTGTGCGGTTCTACACTTTAAAATCTCTGTAACAGTAGGTTATTTGCATATCAAACCACAGGTGATGTCATAAACAGGAGTTTATTTCGTTTTAAAGTGTAGAAGCACAAACTAGGTTAGGTGTTCCCAACTTTTTAAGATCTACCCCCCCCCCCCCTCCCAATTCTTATCAAAGCCTCACAGACCCCTAGCATTTCAAACCCTATTAGTTCTAAAAGATTCCTAATACAGTAATACAAATAAAACTAAAAAAAAAAACAAATGTACCTCTAATGATTTAAAAAAGTTAAACAGTGTATAAAACTACATTTTCTAATTGTTTTCTAATTGTTTTTGGTTTTGTTTTAGAATTTTCCTGATTTCAAATTACATTTTCAATAAATGTATTCATTTTTAACTATATTAGTTACATTTCATGTGGGTAAATGAAGTATGAAGTATTAAGTGCATATGTTAATGTTTCAATAAACTGCTCCTACACCAGCGGCTTCCTTTCTTTTACGTATTATTCAGCCATCCAAAGAGATTGGAGTAGATTGTTTCTGGTTTATGTACCAGACAATGATTATAGTTTTAACAAGATTATGAAGAATTAAAGAGTTATTCAAAATAACCCTCCATAGACTGCTATTTCATTAGATTGTGAGTGTAACATATGCAGCTTTTATTGATCAAACACCTATTTCAATAATGACTACACTATATTTTTTTATGGAGAGCTTAATTTAACAGATTTCATCGGTGTATTTGGAGAGATGCCGTAGATCTTATTTCATTGTTCACAAGCTTACTTAGAGGTACACTTGCATCTCAGAGGCTGATCAGCTATTATATGGTATATTGTATCCTCTGTCAAGATGAAAATATGCCTCTGAGTCAGAGCTAAAGTTATGATTGTTGAAACATTGAAAGGTCACTGGGGATTAGCAATATCTCTAAGCAAACACACTTTTTAAAATGGACTCTGAGGACTATATTTTCAGGCAGATTTATCTACACTTTAAGAAGTCAATATATAGTTCAGAAACATTGGTATATAGCACCAAAAAGGGGGAAAGTACTAAAACTTGAGATCATAAAATATGACTTGCTCCTCAGTATTATAGAAATATTAAGCGCCTCATCTTCACCTTGATTTCAGTTTTTTTCTTCGATATATAATACATTTTTACGGGACAGATATATTTTTATTTTAATATACATACCTTTTAGTTGTTGGATTAGCAACAATAGTCATAATGTTACTTTTGTTAATACTTACCCATCTATCAAAGGGTATTTCTCCATAATGTCATTTGTTAGCTTCACCAGGCATTCATCATCATTACATGATGAAACAAGGGGTATTAGGACATAAATCATTTTCCATGAAATGAACACAGATAAGCATACAGAAGATGTGAACTTTTTCTTTTCCATGATAGTGACTCAATCTTCCAAAATTCCAGGCTTCTGTAAGAAAAAATCATAATACATAGAGGTCTAGTGAGAGAATGGTAACTAACTTGATTTATCTTTCTGCAAGGCACAAGTATCAGTAACGATGGTGCATGCATAGAACAACAGAAAAATTAATTTGGGCATTGTATGCAATAAAAAGATGATTTTTAGGTGGTATTCTAGCTAATAATTACAAACTAGATTATACACATGCTTGCAATTTAAATACACATTGTAAAAAATAAAGAAGACTGTGCTTTTCACCACTACTAGTAGGCATGATAATATCAACATAAAAATGGCAGCTTTCCGTTATAGGATTTGGCCAAAGAATATGTTATAGCATGCTTCTCATCAACCTACATAGTGTCTAGTGGAAAGAAGCACAATTTTATTTGTTTTATTATTTTTTTACATACAGTACATTACGTAATTAATTACACTGTGTTTGCAGTATTTTTACACTGGATTACTAAGCATACCTATTACATATGTAGCATATTTAAGCCTATGAAAATCTATACATGCTTATACAGTATTAGGAGCTTTATTATTGTGGAGCTCTGTAATGTACTCATACATAATATCCTGAGTTACTAAATAAAGAGAGAACAAGTTAACAGAGGTGCCTGGGTACCAACAAGGGTCTGTGATCCCTTGTTTAAACTTTGTGTCCATGATAGATCTTGACTCGTTAGGAAAATATTTGCTAGGATAAATAAAGGTCATCAGCTATATGTCCCCTGACTTCAAATGATATAGTATGGAAATGTAAGCTGCATACTGAACAAGATAATGTAAATAAGATTTGAGAGGAGCACTAACAATATGTTAGACTCAACACAGGTGCTTAGTTTGAAGCTAGCACAGACTTCATGTACATCAAGTATATATGAGATGCTGGATGAGGCTGCATAAGAGAACGATGCTCCGACACAGATTCCATACACACTCCAATGGCCTTCACTCACACACAATGCTCCATGTGAGTGAGTCATTAATAAGGTGGCCTTATTATAGCAAAAAATAATTTAAAAACAAAGATTTCTAAGAAGTATAAAAAAGTAAAGTGTTAGTATTTTTCCCCCTTTCTCTCAAGCTATATTTTCTATTACTGGTTTCCTGACCTTAATAATGTATCCCCATATAACCTTATTTAATTTGCCCCATTGTCATCCGCTCCTTTTACGGTAGGGAATATATTGGAAAATGACAAGAGGATTTACTCAATGAACACAAAATTGCAGGGTACGGAGACTGGCATTAAGTTTGAAATTCCCAGCTGCATTGGAGAATTTTTCCAACTCGGCTACATTGGCCAAATGTTTGAAATTCCCTTCAGTTCTTTCTTTATTGAGTGGACCATTGGATGTAGCATTCATGCAGCTTCCATGTAGTCTTAAGTGTTTTTCAGCCCGTCTTGACTTTTCCAGACTAAATGTAAACTGTAGGCTGGAGCACAAATGCAGGCTCTGAGTACATCTATTATCCTAACACAAGAACTAATGTTAAATTCAGTGCAAAATGCCTGTTATAATCAAATTAGTGTTTAAAGTTATTCATTCCTGGGGTTACAAGATACAAGGATGAGAAAATAACAGGCTTTAGAGATAACAGAGAATTAACGGTTTTCCAACAACGATGTGAGCTGAGTGGAGAGGGAGTTTCCAGCTTGAAACAGATTAAAGCTGTTCACATTCACTCACTGGTTGTTGGAACATGGAGACGTAGAAAGTAAGCAAACAAGTCGTGGTCTGTGCTTCCAGGATGTGAATGTAGTCAGTACTAGCTGAGGTCCAGGCATCTGGAAGTGGTGAGATTTAGTGACCATAAGAAATAATTCCGCTCACCAAGCACTGCACAAAGGCTAAGTGGGAGGGCTCGGTGACTGGATTTAAATTAACCCTTCAAGTGCAAAGCACTCTCCTCCAAGGTTATTTCTGAGAGTCCTAGAAAGAAGAACATTCTGAGGAGATTTTGCCGAAAAATACAGATTAGTTGAAGAGCAGTGATATCAGAGAAATCTCCCAAACAATCCCTTCCCTTATGCCCCTTATCAAATTAGATGTTTTAGTTTTTTACCACTGAATCTTGGAGCGCTAATATTCTTCTTTACCATGGATCATGAATAGACGGTGAAAACGAACTTCGTAGGAAAGTATGGTTTTAAAGAGGGAGACATGGAAAACTGGATGGCTTTCCCACTGGATCAAAGTGATCATTCCTTTGCAGATTTTGGTGATTCTCTTGCGTTCTAATGGCCCTGAAAATGTGTTGGACAATTTCTTTGACTGGTTGACTTACAAATATCCATTAATTTTAAAATCTAGAAAAGATCTCTGCTTTGAGTTGTAGTAGACAGCCACATGATCCAGGGAAATAATGCTGTTTTGCATTCAATAGTTTACAAATATAATGTGGTAACTGTGCTTTCCTATTACTCCAAGCCAGCAACCTCAGAGCATGGAACAAAAGCACAGGGAAAAGACTTAGAGCAGACTGACATAAAAGGAATATAGAAACATAGAATGTGTCTGCAGATAATAAACATATGGCCCATCTAGTCTGCCCAATTACCTAAATATTTTTTTATAGTCCCTGGCCTTATCTTATACCTAGGATAGCCTTAGACCCATCTCATGCATGCTTAAACGCCGTCAGTATATTAACCTATACCACTTCTGTTGGAAGGCTAATCCATGCATCCACTTTCCTCTTAGTAATGTAATACTTCCTGATATTACTTTTAAACATTTTCCCCTCTAATTTAAGACTATTCCCTCTTGTTGTGATAGTTTTTTTTCTTTTAAATATACTCTCCTCCTTTACTATGTTGATTCCCTTTATGTACATATAGAAACATAAAAGGTAACAATTTCACTTCATTTAATGAAAACACTAGGTTTAAATACAAATCAGGCCGTCCTCTCCATTCTCACTCTTCCAGTTACGTACACAAAAAGATTGTTAAATGATCCAGGGCATAAATGTAGTACAATACTCAGACTAAGGTTGACAGCGCAGGGATCATCTCTGCGGGCGAAGGGCCATTAAACAGTAAAAATCAGCAACAACGGTATCCGAGGAGTAGGCAAGAGAATGGTCAAGTTCGTTCCGGAGGTCAGGGCAGGCAGAGAGTGGTTGCAATTGATAGTCCAAGCCGGGGTCAAAATTAGAGGAGAAGTCAACAACAAACAGGTGAGGTCCAAAAACAGGTCAATAGCTGGGAGATAAATCAGGAGGAGGAATAAGGAAAGGTAGTAGGGATAGGACAACTTCTGAGGGAACAATACCATGTACTGCCGCTTGAAAACGAGCAAGCACTGAATGAACAGTGCTTGCCTGTTTTATAGCCTGCCTGGTCCCTAACCCCTCCCACCACTCCCCAGGTAAACACCTCTCTCACCTGGGAAGCCTAGGAAGGGAGGTAGTACAGACCCCTACCTCCTAAACACTCCTCCTTGCTCTGTCCAATGAGGGCGCGCTAGCCGAGCATAGGACACGCCCCCCATCTGTAATCTAGCACTCGCACCCGCAAATCGGGGGGCGCAAGTTACCACAGACCGGGGATGCGGCCCTTCGGCTGGGTGCCTGGAGCTTGGAAGCGGTAGAACCAGGTAAGGGACACTGCGGACCTGTGGTTGCGGCGGGTCCGGGACCGGACACTAACCCTAGCTGCAATACATGTACCTTGTATCTCTTTCTGCCTAGGCACAGACTCTATGCATGTTAAGTAGCAGCAGATAGAGTAAATGGGGAGGAGACCATCTACAGGGAGAAGAAGAAAGCAGACCAAACCACTCTGACCGCAAGGAGGCATTTAATTAAATAAAGCTTTTGCTGCCCTCCCCCTGCCGGCCAGGTGTTTTTTTTCCTGCTCTATATGTCTAGTTAATCTACCTTAAACAGCCTACTGCTTCTCCCTCGCTTGCTGCTGCTCCTTTGGGTCTACATTGGAGGTGTAGTAGGAATTAACTAGTGAATTTGTAGGAATTTAGGGTTAGGCAAATGCTGTGGCAGTTAGTAAGTTGATACATTTCACATTTTAGAATTAAGAAATAGAAGGTACCAATAACGGACACATAAATGCATCCAGGACAACCTGGAACAGGGAAACATGACTTACCACTGAACAACACAAATTAATAGAACTAGGTGAGATGCCATTTGGAGACTTAATGGGAAACATTCCTTTGACTGCATGAACTATCAAACAATGAACTGATGGGTAGGTTATGATGTTGATAAAGCTAAATATTGTTATGTTGATGTTCGAGTTTTATAATAACAATAAAAGACTATATGAAAAGCTGCTGAACCACATGATTGTTACCACATGTAAAAAGAATACAATCGAATTTAGTTTTATTTTTTTCTACATCTCCGACAGGTTTTGGACTGAACTTTTGTACTAAACCAAGTCTTGAGCTGAACCTTTGTTGGGTCTGTATGTGGGAGCGTAGAGCAGGGTATAGACAAATGGGCCACAAGAATGGTACAGATAAGCAAGGGTTCAATGCAGGCAGCGGAGATGCAAAACGGGAGACAAGCCAAAGTCGGGGTAGGTAGAGCAGGGTCAAAACGAATAACAAGCCGGGTCAGGATTGGAGAATTCAGAGTAGTCCAGAAACAAGCCGAGATCAGGTATCTGAGGGACAAAGACAGGGTCTAGAAACTCTGGAGTGAGATGGGAACTAATATTCAAGCAAAGAATGAGGTTTGTAAGGGTTTTTTTTATAGGACTGTCAGTGCAGGCTCCGCTCCTCAGCTCAGGTAGCACCTTTCCCTCTCCATAGGTCTCTATGGAGCACTTTGGGGAAGTGTCGGCCTCCTCCCTTGCATCCACCAATGCACACAGAGACATGCCCCCCTGCAAGTGTAACTCGAGGCCTGCGTGCAACTCGAGGTCGGGGATGCGGCCTACCACACGACAGCGCGATCGCACAGCGGGATACAGGAGTAGTAGGGGACCCTGGAGATGGTGAGTGCCCCCCGGGCAGTGGGTGAGGAGGCCCAGGATCCTGACAACCTTAATTTTTAGAAATACGTTATAGACTAATAATTAACCAAACTGTTTGGAAAGTTTATACAACACTTTATTTACCAAATACGGTTTTCAAATAAAATACATTTGAAACTGAAAAAAAGACAACAAAATGGAAGATAATATTGAGCTGTGAAGATCTTTTCAGGTGAGGGAAAGGATTTGTGTTTGGTCCAATACTGGCAACCAGTTTAGATATTGACAGAGATGTTAACAGCAATGGGTAAGAACACATGCCTGGAAGAAAATGTTAGTTTAAATTACAGGGTTATGCATGTCTTGATTGCTATTTTTCATATGTTAATTCTGGATAAAGCAGTCTATTAGCCATTTATGACCAACTACTTCCTCTGTATACCTCACCATTTCTTTTTTAAGCTCCACTTTTTACTCTGTGGGCTCTACCTCTGCCAGTGCCATATCTATACCCAAAAAAACTTGTTAGTGTCATGTGTATCCAAAAACAGATTTCCAGTTCCACAGCCTGTCAGTGCCATCTTTGCCCCCAAAACAGCTTATCAGTGCCATCTTTGACCCCAAATTGAATTAGAGTGCAGTGATGTCAACCTACATCCAGTGCTCGGATTTTAATTAAGCTGCCAAATGTGTGGGGGCAGAGCATGCACTCCACCACTCTGCACAGCAGGTAGGTACCTGGGTGGGGACATGCTGACTTAGGCCTAGTTGGCCTAGGCCTAATTTCTCCCTTGTAGAGCAGTCCATTGATTTATATAATTTTGTGATCATGAAATACCAACAAATAATTATGTACATATTTTCACTCTGCATAAAATAACATTCACATGTTTGCTCTTGTCAACTTCCTAAAATAAAACAATGGTGTTTTACATATAATGCAGAGAGAGAGATGGTGCTGGAACAGAGCTGTTCCATTTTATTAACAAAACTGATGTTCAGAATTGTACATTATTTAATGCAAATAATTAATAAAATATGTAAATGTTCAGTTAGTCATTCAAAGTTTGTCCTTCATACACATCTCTGAAATTAACCCAGTTGTTACAAAATATATTTAGACTTATTATAAAAAAATTTAGGACACTGACATGCACAGTATATATAAAAAAAAAGTTCTATAATATAACAATTATAATGAAGCTTTAATGCTTTACAGATTAAATTTTACAACTCCGGTTCATCAGAGTAAAATTGGTTTTACGAAAAGTGTCTTCTTAGCCTGCAAATATAGAATATATTTGTACATAATATATGTATATACACACACACTGATCATATAAAACATTATCACCACTGACAGGCGGCAAGCCAGCAGAGGCGTTGTGATACTTTGGGCAATGTTCTGCCGGGAAACCTTGCCATTCATGTGGATGTCACTTTGGCACATACCACGTACCTAAGCATTTTTGCAGACCATGTACACCCTTTCATGGAAATGGTACTCCCTAATGGCATTGGCCTTTTTCAGCAGGTGAATGGTTTGAGGAATACAACAACGAGTTCATGGTGTTGACTTGGTCTCCAAATTCAATCGAGCATCTGTGGGATGTGCTGGACAAACAAGTCCAATCCATGGAGGCCCCACCTCACTACTTACAGGACTTAAAGAAACTGTCTGGTGCCCAAAATGCATCTTCTAAATGTCAGTACAAATGAATGTGCTTTCAAATTAGTTAAAAAAGCATGTTTTACATTTTGCATTGCTTTTAAAATCTAAAATACTTACAACTATATGAAAAGTTATAGCAGTTTGCAAGAAGCCAGGACTGCCCATACTAGCTGAGTAAAAGTCAATTTCCTCCTCTTTTTTTGCTGCAGGAAACAATGAGAATAATGCCATTCAAATGAATGGAATTTCCTCTCTCCCTAGCGATGTCATCAGATAATATGTTGCACGGTTAAGAGATCCTACTGTGTACAAGAGCAAGTCTATTACAGTACACACAATGTATACAATTCCAGCAGCACAGGAAGTGATTAAATGAAACAAAACTTTATATGCTCAGTGTCTATGTAATCAGTGCTGCGGCACCTGCAGTAAACATGCAGTGTACTCACTGGGAGAGGGCTTGCATCAAATCACAAGGGGGGGGGGGGGGGGGGGGAGCCTGTGCAGTATCCAAGCAGTAGTCATCAACTAGCACCAAAGTGAGTTTGGGGACTAGACTTTCAGAGGTCTAGTGGATTCCATGCCGCCAAGGGTCAGGCCTGTTTTTGGCATCATAAGGGGACCTACATAATGTTAGGCAGGTGATCATAATGGTATGACTGATCTAAGTATACATAAATTCAAATGACAAGACAAAGGTACAAGATGTGTACTGAGATGTTGACCCACTCTACAATAAAGGATTTAAAACATTTACTACGACCAGTGATCCAAAGGTTCAATTGGATTTCTATATACCTGATGCTGCGAGTAGCACCCGGGCATACTGAGTATGCGTTTACTCATTATAGAATTTAAACTGCGTACATCCTAAATTTTACTTAAAATGAGATGAATGGATTGAGCTGCATCTAATAAGTAGACTGTTTTTGAACCACATTACTTGTTTTTGTATTTTTTGGCTTTATTGCCATGGAGATAAAAACGAGCTATTTTTACATTTTAAAGCAGAGGAATCTTAATTGTAAAGTGTGCTCATTACATGTTCCTTTGTAAGAGACATTTATTCTACTTGAGGTAGAATAGACATCACATTCACAACAGGAAAAAATGGGTAATGTGTGCTACTAAAATTAACATGAATTAAATTCTGCTGCTCACTCAAGGTGCACAACTACCTCTATCTACACATCAGTGGTGAAAAACAAGAGGAATGCATTCAGAAATTGTGAATATATTAGAAAAACTCAATTTATTGCTGTGTATATGTAAATAATACCAATTTGTAACTTGTGAAATACAAGAATAGTTTTATAATTTACTTATACACAGAGCTGTAAATGAAGACATAACATTTCCACTTATGCAATAGTATTCCCAAAAGAAAACAAGAGACTTTAAACTTACCTTTTAAGCAACTTGTATTCCTTGTATCTTTGTAGGAGAGTATGATGTGATCATTTGTGTGACTTGCGCTTATGATACATTTTCCTGTGAACTTGTGTGCTGTATCATGCAAAGCATCTGGTTAGCAGAAAGAAGGATTGTTTTTGCTGATATGTCTTATCTAATGCGTGCAGTAAAGACAGGCAGTAAAAACTAAATTACATGAATGTAAGTACCAGGGCTGTGAAAAAAAGCAGAAGATGTAGACAATAGTTTCAATTCCTTATTTAGTGTTTGTGGCAACAAAAAAAACATTCAAGCATATCCCATATTAACACACACAATAGGTCCAGAACATGTATGTAAAGCAAAAATGTACTTAAAGAGAAGCACTACATTAAAATAAAAAATAAAATCACTTTTCTTATACAGACTACAGTACCAATGTCTTCATAGACAAGATGGACTGTATGCAAGACTGTAGTGGCCGCACAAGCAGAACCAATGGACAGTACTGGACAGTGTTATTAAAATAGAAACATGAGCGTCCAAAGGTAACATTTGCACTGTAACAATGTCCTTACTAGCGAGTGTCCTTAAGCAGAAGATCTGTAAAGCAGGTTATTCCTGTACCAAGAAATAATTTTTGAAATGGATCACTAATCCTTCAGATTACCCAATTTAATTTTACATCCCGCTTTTATTTTATCTCTTATAATTTGACAAATCGAAAAAATTAGTTTGGGATTATTTTACTTTTCTCTGTAAAACTCTGGGAAACTAGCTTAGGATTGTCCAATGTGCAGCCCAAATAACAGCAAGGTGCAGCCCAATGGACTACCTACATTCACATTAGCCATATAAATGTGTATTTTCGTTTAAATAAAGGTAAACTGTTTCTTAGCTGATTTTGTATTACTGCTAAATTAACACATTTTTGATATGGCTAATAGGCTATTTCACCAATACTACAAATAAATTGAATGTGGCTTATTAATACATTTATGATCATGTGGCCCATTCATACAAAACTTTGATGCCCCCTGAACTAGCCCATGGCACCTGCATAATTCTACTGATAAAATAATGCCCCACTCATCAGCATTACATTCGCACTGTTGTAGATTGGAAGTCTATATGCAGCAGAGGTAAGTACATCCTGAGCAGAACACACACAACCCACTAAGGGTTAAGCCCCAGACATCTAATGACTGTAGGACAAGAACGCAGAGTCAATATACAAGCCGGGATCAGACTACCAGAAGACTGAATAAATCAGGAGAAAAACGTTACGCGTTTCGTGCCTTAACGGCACTTAATCATAATCATCTTATCATAGCATGCTTATGATTAAGTGCAGTGAAGGCACGAAACGCGTAAAGCTGACTTCACTTGTTCCTGTATGTGTCTTCATATTATTGATTAAACCCTTTTCAATTTTGGCATAATAACCCTGCATGGATAATTCTTTCCGCAAAATCCACAATTGTTTCTTGTTCTGATATTATTTACTTACCTTGCCAGCAAGGGCAAACCTGGTTTCTTTCCTGATGGAGAGTGGATTTTTGTTCATCAGCTGCCACATAGGCGTGCTGCCAGCAACAGGGGGCCCGCAGCCCACGTGATGCCAAAATAAGAGACAGTCACAGTAGGGCAGCGGTCATATCTGGCAGGAATTTTCCTCCTCCTGCATGAAAAAGAACGGAGATCGAAGATGGCTGGTCACATTGGAGCAGCAGCCAGGTGCGTACTCGTGAAGGGAGGAGGAGGGTGTTAGGTTTTTATTTTTCACCTGGCTGGGGAATATGATAATGGGCAAACTAACAGTGGCATATTAATGGGCAAACTAACAGTGGAATATTAAAGGAAAAACTAACAGTGACATATTATTGGGCACACTAAATACGGTATTATTAATAAATGTTCTTATTTAGAACATCACAATGAAATGTTATATGCAAATTACTGGACAAAATCCTCTTGCAGGGAACAGAGACCGAGTAAAGTCTAATTCCCTTATTAGTTGTGCATCATCTGCAAACACCAAATACATGGCTTTGAGAGTCTCATTATTAATACATTAAATAAAACTGGACCAAAGAATGTGTGTAGTTTACAGCAACTATAGTGAAGAGGTGGACTACAGTTCCCATTATGCTTAGCAAGAACATAAGCATTATCTGACTTCTACTGTACATAGGATGGATTGCCAAGCATTCAAATACAAGAGATCGATACTCTCCTTCCCGCAGTATGCAATCCAACCGGATGAATGGCACCATAAAACCTGTCTGAAAATACAAACGGGGGATGGCAAGAAAGTACCAGTTTCAACTTGAATAAATAGAAAAAACCCCCACAAACATAGTGTAATCCTGTATGTGATTGATACATAAGTATATGAAACAATAAATACACTCACAAACATGAATAATACAATTCCTTGAGAGCCACAAGGCTCATAAATCAGAGTGTCTTCACAGTGTGGAGAAAAGTCTGAATTAGATTGTCCTCTTAAATTTCTTTAATGGGTGTAGGAATATAAGAAAAGACAGGGGACCCACATGTGCAGAATCACCAAGCTTGAAGGGTAACCCGACTGTCCATTTGCACTTACAGGGTGAGAATTTACAGCAAGCACATCAAATGGAGAATCAGTCCCAAGAGCAGGAGTCCAAATGTGCATGCCTCCAATACTTTTCACCACTTGGAGATGCGGCAGGAGAAAAAACAGCAAAGATTTTTCTACATTCCAAAAAGAGGAATGGGACCATAAACCTTGTCTGACTTGATTCTCGCAAGTTTAGAATTTTCTGGGTCAGAAGTGACAATGACAACATACATCTCACGGCTCAAGCCCTTGAAGAACAGTAAATATCATGGTGAAATCGTCTATGCTATGTCTGCTATTGGAAAGAAAATAAGAGGGTACTTTCCAATAGTATCTTGGTGTGATAGAGGGTTCATGCCCTAGAGTGGATTTGCAGCAATTATATATTTGTATGAGCGCCTGCTATTCACTGTTTTTTTCTATGTCTGTTATTGTAGGGCTTGACAAATTTAATTTATATCTAGGAGCCAGCAGAAAAATCTAGGAGCCAGACAACGGCACATTCATGCAACCATACACACACACAGAGACAGAGACAGTCAGTCACATCCATACATAGACAGTCAGTCAGTCAGTCAGTCAGATCCATACACACACACACATCCCCACTTAGCCAGACACAGACATAAGCCATCAGGTTGTTTTTTGTGTTTTTTTAAAGAAAAGAGAAGAAAAAAAGGAATGACTCCCCGCTGTTTTACCTCTTTGCACGGGAGGGGTATTTCTGCTGCAACCTGGTCCATGCCTGTCACACAGGAACAGATCGTCTGAACACTATTGTTGAGGGGTGGGATGTCAAGTGACACCCACTGATCCAACACTACAGCTCAAAGGGGTGGAGCTGGAAGCGCACACTCTGCTTACCCTTGCGCTGCGATGATAAAATACTTTTTAAAATTGTTTTAACTAATCTCTAGGAAATTGTACCTGGCGCACGGGCTTTGTCGAGCCCTGTGTTATTGGAACTGTAGCTCCAGTCTGGACTGTGATTGGATCTTGGAGGCGGTTTTGCAGATTTGAAAGGGGACTCAAGAGCCTAATTGAACACTGAATTAAGGAAAACGCAAACTGGTCATGCAATTAGTGAGTGCCCTAGACACTTTAAATCTCAGTACAAAAGTTATTAGAACTATGAAAATCACTTATCTTCTATTGAAACACTAAGCGTGAACCATACTTTATAACATGTTTACATTTATTCTTATAAAATGACAACAGAATTAAAACTATTTTTAGACAGACTTAAGGACACACAAACTCTTCAAGAACAGTACTTGGATGCTTGTCTCCTGTTGTGAAGTAAACAGAGAAATAAAATTATTGGAGCAGCACTGTTTACTCTTTTTAAATGAATTTGAAAGAATAAATATTTCAATATCTAACACAAGACATACGCTATCAACGAAAACAAATTATTTCTGTTAATTCTAAACTTTCCTCTTAGATAAACCAGTAATGTTTTTTGTTACATGATCCTTTAAATTATGAATGTACAAAATGCTGTGGTGGGTTCAGGATTTAAACTGCATTGATAGTCCATGGTTTTGCAGCTATTCTGTGTAACCTTCCTCCTCCCAGTTTTGTTGTAATCTCTTGTTCCATGCTTTCCCTGGTGGACTTCCGCTGTCTTCCGCCTTACCCAATAGCTCGTGCTTTCGTTTACGAACCAAGTTATCCTCAGTCTGATCCAGACGTCCCTCATTTAAGCCCAAAGTTCTAAGACATACAATAGCTGCAGCCTGCTCTGCCAGCTTTTTTGATTTATCCCTGGGGTTGCAGAAGAAGAAAAAAAAAAAAAAAGATATTTTAAATATGATTAGTGATGTTTTAATAAAAATCGTTTTCGCAAATTAAATTGAGATATGATTCTAAGACATTAACAATGGCAATCAGGAAGAATCCAAATTATTATCAATGATCAGATATTTGACAGATTGAAAGATGAAAAAGCAAACCAAGGCTTGTCAAGTTTTTGAATGGTATAACATACAATCTAGTTTGTTTTTCATTTTATGATCACTTATTCCACGTTATTTTCTTTCAAAAATCACTCTTACTTCCCTATAAGTCATCAGATATTAATTAATCTAACATAGACCATCGTCTATAATATAGTGTGGGGTCCTACAGCATTCCGGTCGTACAGTCGAGTTTAACAGTCTCAATGTATTGTTTGTTGGCTACATTTATTTAGTCTATTTGATATAGCACGATTTCAGACATTTGTGTAATTTATAGTAACATTTTGCCATTGAAACACGTGATTATTTGTTACAACTTTGTTTCAATATGATCAGTATCTATGATTACATAGAACTCTATTAATTGGGATTTCTTCCACTGGATTTGCCTTTGCCAACTTGTAATTATTTTGTTATAGCCTTGGCTAAATTGTATGTATATATAATGATTTGGCCAGCCCTACTGAGGTGGAAGCAAATTCCCACTTAAAACTGAACTTGCCTGACTGTGAACCTACTTCTACAAATATTCCGGTCTGTTCACTAGGCGTGAGTATTACAAGATTAATCTATTGCTATGATTATGTTTATATAGCTATTTGCCATAACCTATATGTAATCTACAATATTTTTCTAAGTCATTACAAATACAACTTTATATAGGTATTAGCGTTACTATCGTATCTACGCAGAATTACGTCCTTGCACCCCATAGTATATTATAGATGACGGTCTATGGTAGATTAATATCTGATGATTTACGGGGATGTAAGAGAGGGATTTTAATTATCACTATATGTGTAATTTCATTCATTTTTCAATAAAAGTTATGTCTTAATCTGGCAAGACGTCACATGCATTTTCAGATAATGCATTTATGAGAAGCTAATTGTGTAAAATGAAAACATTATGTGTTATTTTCCATGGGTAGGCACAAACATGACTTTAGTAAACATTAGTGGTGGACATCCACTGACAATTCAATGATGTTCTTTGGACCTTTGCAGACATTGCTACTTTATCTATTGCTGCTCATATAGACCCTTACACAATTTGTAACGCGTGCAGTGTGATGAGAAATATGTTCTTGTTATTTTACAATACAAAACTTGCGTAATTAATGAGCTAGAGAGAAGATCACAGTTTTTGAAGGGCAAGACTTCCCTAAATAAAGGTCAAGTATGTGCAAAACAAGCTTCAGATTCCTCAGTTCACATACAAATTCTGTGTATTATGGTTCTGATGATGCTTAAGTGGATCTTCATGGGGACCATAGTCCACAATAGCTGGAGTACCAAAGCTTACATACACTACACACATGTATGCAATTGCACATATTGTTCTTCTGGTTAAAGTTCTAAGTACTTTCAGAACATTAGGAATAAAAGCCCTGCACTCACTTTTATTACCTGGATCCATATAGAAGCATTAAAAGTCATATTGGTTTTCTAATCCTTTCTTCTTAGAATTTGAGAGTGGCAGTGTGTAAGGTGCAGGTTTCCTTTGTAAGTCTATAGAACCATAAGAACATTTTCAGATACCATGTAGGTTATGTATACAGGTCAGTTGTGGGCAAAGTTCAAAAAGTGATCCATTAACCATGGATTAGATCACTTTTAGAACAGTACCCCAGAAATTACCTTTATAAATAATCACCCATATATGGAAGAGTTAAAGGGACAGTCTAGTCTCCAAACTCACTTTGGTGCATGTTGAAGACTACTGCTTGTATAGTGCAAAGGTTTTTTTTCCAGTGTGTTTTAATACAGGCATTCTGTATAAATTACACTTGTAATATTTGACTCAAGTCTAAATTTGACAGAATATATATATTTGTATTTACTTATTATCAAATAAGTAAATAAAAATACATTGTGTATTGTGTTTTTATTGTAGTGCAGCACTCAACATAAGTGGTAGGCTATTTTACCTCTTGCTTGCTGTACTTGTATTATGATTTATATTTACTTCTACTTCCTTTTCCAATACTTCACAGCTCTTAACCCTTCTGATTTACAATTTTTGCTAAATCTGAACTCACCATAAGGTTGAGCGATATCGCTTCTCACTGACGGTAACAACTGAGCGAAAAAACTTATCCAGCGGTCTCTGTACCTGAAGAAAGAAATAAAAGAATAAAACTTCCAGAGTAATATATTCTCTATATTGATAAGCACTAATGACATATATTAGAAATTATGTTCTGAACTGAGATACTCCATGATTGGACCATACACTCAAAAAACACTCTTGTTTGAAGGCCATATACAGATCAGCTCAGTGAGTTTTGAGTGCTTAAGTTTTTGAATTAGTTGAACAGTAACATCATTCTTTGACCTAAAACTACCATTATTGTATCAATAAATCATAGTAGGGCATGTTTTACTTTGCAGTTCACAGTATTCATAGCTATCTAAAGTGTGCTAATAGCACTTGCTGATCAAACTTCTCACTGATTGGCATTGCTATGCAGTTTGTGGCAATAACAGCTTCCATTACACTGGAAAGGCTTTCCATTAAATGGTGGAAACTTTGTGTGGGGCTCTTTCATTTAGCCACAAAGCAATAATGAGGTCAGACAATTATGTCTGGCTTACAGCTGACAATCCAAGTTATTCCAAAAGGTGTTTTATGGGGTTGATGAAAGGTAATGTCTTCCACCAACCTTGACAAACCATTTCTGTATTGACCTGGCTTTGTATACAGTGGCATTGTCTTGCTGAAACAGTAAAGGGCATTCCCCAATCTATTAACTATTAAGTTGGAAACACAGAATTGTCTAGATTGTTATGGAAGTATTCCAATATCTCTTCATTAAAACTAATGGCCCTAAACTAACCATAAATAAAAGTCCCAAATTACTTCTCCATCAAACTTTACAGTTGGAGCTAAACATTCAGACAGGTGGAATTCTCTTGAATTTGCCAAAACCCTACCATTGTTTCATTAATCCAGAGGATGCTCAAATATTGGAATCGCTTTTTGAAAGTGGTGAACAGTTATACTGCTGACTTTGCTCCCAACTCAGTAATACATTGTACAGCCAAGTATAGACAGTGTTTACAGAATACCCCAGTGCACATCATATAATATTCAAAGCTCTGATTGGATAGTTTGGGAAGAGTGCAAGCATGATGGGATGCCAACGTCACCATATAAGGGCAATCACATATGAAACAAACACAGAGGTTCAGCACTTTCATTAGATACTGCATCTGGGAGGCTCTCCTACATAAATACAACAGGTGTGGCTGAAGCAGCAGCAACAAAGTATAGTGCCAGAGCCAGAGGCTCCACTAATCCTCCAAAATATAAATGAAGAAAACACAAATGGCTCAGCAGGCTCCAGTTTTCAGAATACATTCCATTTCACTTTATCAGTGCTGAGCCATCTGTGCTCTCCTACATGAGACATGAGAGAAACAGGAGGACCCTTGAGAATCCCTGAACCTCATCAGTTAAATAAACCTTTTTCCTTGAGATTAGTTTAAACTTTTTTTTTCAGACCGTTTCTTTGTTCAGCTACTTACAGTGTGATAAACTGGCTGCGGTAATTTCTCCCTTCTGCACCATTCCAACAGGAACATTTTAGGCGTGAATTGTGGTGGGTAATCTCTTCTGCAGCAACACAGTGAATGATAAAAACAGTTCAGGGAAGTTATTAAAACTATTATCAGTTCAGTATCAAGCACTTGAAAGGTGTTTAGAACAATTAAATTGCAGTTTTCAGTGATGGTGAATGTTTAGAAAATGTTATGGCTCAGAACCGTGTTGGAATTATTCAGTAGTGGGGTCACAGACTAGGACATTTTCATGTCCCGTATCCCTGTCATCCCCAATGCAAACGTTTACATTTGTTGGGGTTATCCATATTCGGGTGCAATCCCTGATGAGTTGCTTTGCTGGGTAGAGATGCAAAATACTCTCCTAAGACTAGTGGAGAAACATAATAAAACTACTGAAATGTAGCGCCAACAATCAAAAATGATATATTAAATATAGCTTCAGTTGTCACTACAATGTTTCTGCTCACTTGTCAAATTTGATGGGTATGCATGTCATTTCTGGATCCTCTTCATCACTGCACCGAACTGGTGTATTATTCAGACTCCCCAGGGCCAATGATGCTTTTCTGGATTCCATAGCATCTCTTACAGATTCATAAAATGAGCTCATCTCAAAAATGTCACTGCATAAAAAGGAAGGAAAATCTTACCCAATCAGAATGCATTTAGAAAGCTCAATATTGTTCTATATGAAACAAAAAATGTTTTAAAATAATTGCAATGACAAATCTATTGACATGAATGGACATGCTAACAAAGCTACAGTTCAGTATACAAATCAGTTACTAGTTCTAGCTAATTATCTAGGTCACGGACCATGAAGCTAGGTCTCTATCAGCATCTGCCAGCAGAGGCATGGACTTGACCTGTCACATCAAACTCTGACATCAGCACAGATCAAAAAGCCCCACTGGAACGCATTATCAAAAAAATAACAAAAGGAATAGCTGATGTGGGCAAGATAAATGAGCAGGAGATGCACAGATATGGAAAGACTGGAGGGAGAGGACTAAAAAAGATAAGAGAATTATCTGGTGTTAAAACTGATATACAAGATAGTAGAGGGAAAAGGTAACTGAAGAGGGAGACAGGGAGTATGGAAACAAAGGATAAGGAGGTTGAAATAGGGAGCTAATATACAGGGGGTATTAGGTGCTCGTACAGAAGGGTGGAGAATTCGAACTTCTATGGATGGATTAGATAGGATTGGGCTGGCATAGATGGTGGATGAAAGGAGGAGGAAAAAACAGGTAGAAGTGGGAACTGAAATGAGAATTGGGTGAATTTTTGTTTAGAAACACAAGTAAAAAATAAAGTTTTGTTGTCCTTTAAGGCAACTTTGGCCTTCAGTTTGCAGTTCCCTTCTCAATTTTATTCTCTCTTGAATAAAACCCTGAGTTATAATACATTCGGAATATTCACAAATTTTACATCAAATCTGAAAAAAACATAAATATGTCACGGAACAAGAAAATTAGACATAATTCTGCAAAAGAAGAAAACATAGTAAAACACTATAGGGTCTACTCAATAAAGGGGCAAATATCAGGTAATTGGGCCAACATAGCCGGAATTGGAGGTGGACAAATGATCCCATTCAGCAGCATTGGAGAATTTTTCAAGCTTAGCTACTTTAGCGTAAAGATTGAAATTCCCTGCAATTCTCTCTTTTTTGAGTAGACCGTTATATCAGTTTGCCGACAGACATTCTACAGAAACTTAAGAAACAACACAACTTACCAGATTTCAAGTGTTGACTGAGCCGCATGTAGCCTCTTTCCCAATGGAGTTTCAAGGTGTTCTCTTAACATTTGACAAAGGCAATACTTTGTGTTGGTGTAGTGGTTATCATAGAGTACTGCCTGCAAACAGTGAGAACAAGAATGGATTATCAGTCAATGTGTGCTCACCTCTTTGATTTTTTTTACGAGTCTGTACAAGCTCATGATCAGTTTACCTTCATGTGATGCGTCTTTTGATTCATGTCAATTAAGGAGTACAGTTAATAAAACCAATATAGCTCTAACAAGTTAGAACACCATGACATTTTACAGTCTCTCACTGATCAGCATTTTGTTAGTACAAGCATTTAACCTATGTAAATTTAAGATGGACACCCATCCTGTGGTATACTGAAAACCAAAAGAGTAAATCTCTCCAACAAAAACATGCCAATCCGAGGTTGTATGATGGTACTGAAAATATGTCAGCTTTAATCCAATAGCATTTGAGTGGAGGGACAGGCATATGGGTAAAGGAACCAGGTATTCCAGACACCATTATATGCTTTCTCACACACACAACCCGCTTGAAATATATACAACAGATTTGTCTTTCCATTAAACCTACTTGGTTGCAGTAATATACATGTGTTTAGGCCTGCATGCTACTCACAAGTCTAATGTAATCTCGCATTACTTCATCCAAAGGCAAGGTCCCCTTCTCTCTGAAAACAGAGGGATTCCACATTGCTGCTCGTGCCACCATGACAGATGATGCAGCTGTGACTGAACGAAATGTCTCGATATCTGTGAACTCCTTGATGATCTCTTGGGACCCTCCACTATGAAAAACAAAAAATGTTTATTAGTTTACATTGTACTAAACATTTATGGCAGGATGGTTGCATGGATAATGGCTCAAAGAGGGAGGGGATGTGGCAAGACAAATATAGTAAATCGGAGAAAAGAGGTCAGAAGGGATGCAAAAGCAGGAGGGATAAAGAAACTAGTATGGGAAAAAGGAGCCAAGAGCTGGAGGAGAATGTGTCAAGAAATATACTGGACCAGGTGCTAAGACACAATGGGGGTAAAGTAAAAGGGGGAGGATAAAAAGGGGGTGAAGTTGTGGACACAGCAAGAAATCATAAGTCATTGTGTCACTGTAAAAATCAAACAAGATAAATGTGGCTCTACCACAAATAAACATATTGTTATGTCAGGCAAAGCATCATCGGTAGAATCTGTTCAACCCTTGGGGTCACGGGTTCAATGATACAGCTGTGCACACACAGTTCACCACGCTCACAGCAATTTCACAGAAAACATTATGTCTACTATTGGGTGTGCACATTTATGGCTTTTGCAAGTTGCACAAATGATTCTTACTCCATCCTCCATTAAGATTTAGGAAGTTCTGAGAAAGTTATCACATTGTATACGTATGAGTTTCGTAATTGTCAGATAAACATCAACGTGGTTTTGCACAATTTAACCCCAAACCCTCAAGCTTAGAATTACACTAAGGAAACAATACAGGGAATGGTATTTTGCGGTTTTGGGTAGTCAGTGTTTGTACTCACTTGGCAATTACAGGGATTGATACCGCTTCTGATATTTCTTTGATAAAGTCAGAGTGGACTGGGTGCTGGGGTCTCTCCTCCTTCTTCCTTTAAAAGAAAAAGTGTTTTTTCTTTTAAAAAAAAACATTGTCTATAAATGAAGACACAAACAAAAATGTGAAGGTTCTGGCGTGGACAAAAGATCATGTTGCAAAACCATTTTTTGTGGAAAGTGATGGGTAGTCACAAGGGAACATCACCCAATGCAGCGGGAAACATCAATGACAATGAACATTATCTTGTGTGTTGATTCATATGACTACATAGTAATAATACATCTGTATGCAATCAAATCCCTTACAGGAGATAGAGTCAGAAAAATAGGGGATTATAAAAATTTCAACCGGATCCAAATTAGGGGAAAAAACAGGGGAGGGGTGTATGTGGAAAATGTGAAGAATAAGAAATGGGGGGGGGGGGGGGGGGGGGGGGAGAGATTTCAGTAGGGGGTCTGAGGTTGGGTTTTCTATTGTACTGTTTAATAACACCTTCTAGTACATTCTAGTAATATTTTATAAAACCTTCCACGCATTGTTTATGTTAGACATTTACCTTCCATGAACAGCAACAGCAGATACACCAGTTGCTTCAATCAGCTTTACCAATTTGACAGTTTCTTCCAGCTGTAATAGACTTGCAATTAAAAACTATTGTCTTTGGTAGTGCATTTTATGTCTGTATTTAACTATGAATAGTATCTATTGGGACAAACACTCTATAAATCAAATAATGTGAGTTTATCTTTAAATAAATCATTTTGCAAAACATAAATCTTATATCTGTGACTGCATCAGGCATAGATACAATGCAAAGGCCTAACATGCAATGAAAGGTATAAATAAATATATAATAATAAATAGGTATAAATAAAAAAATCAACATTGATCTTACCGAAGCAAGAATGCGTATCTTACATGTGACTGGTTTGGAGATTCCTCTCACCAAAGTCTTTAAGATCTGTGGAAATTAGTGTTTGTGGGTTTTAAGGATGGACATGAGTACCACAATTGCAAAACTAATTATGGTTGATCTAAAATCAAGAGTCCTTAAAAGGCATGTTCACCGGCATTATCAACAGTTGTCTGCAAAATTAAAGCTGGAGGGTGTCTGTGAGAATGTGTTCCAATCTCCGATCTGATTGATCTGGTTAAAGTGCTATATTTGTTTGATGTCTGCGGGGCAAAGCTGTCCAGAAACTACAGTATTTAAAGCAACCGTATCACCGAAAAGAAAAAAAAATGATTGAAAATTATCTATATATTGTGTTCAATGTCTCTGTCAGGTCGCCAGTTTATGACATCACCTGTTGCCTAATATGCAAATTACACAAATCCCTTTGAAAACCAGTTCATTTGTGTTGATTGATCCTTTTTTCTGGACTTTTGTTGACTGTGCAATACAGATCACATAGCTTATACCTAAAATAGCAGAATCCAAGTTTTCCCTAGCTATGGACTGTAGTCTTATAGCAGAAACTATTTATAAGTGAATTCTTGATGTGCATTTCCAGAATTTATGCTTCACTTTTAAGACTGAAGGGTTATCCTACCCCCCTACACTAACATTTTGTCAGGCCACTAGGATGATGAGCACAATCCAGTAACAGTCCAGGATTTAGATATAACCCAGTTGTGTTAAAACTAGGCCTCTAGTTTAGAATAGAAACTTGAGAATGTTTTTTGTTAAACAAAACTAGGTAATCCCTAAATCCTAGACTGTTAGGGGGCATGGTGACTGGTTTGGGAACGCACTAGCCCTATCCCGAGTGACTCATCAGAAGGGGTACATCTGTCCTTCTTGGTCTTCTTTTTGGTACACATAATCCTTTATATTAATCCAAAGCCTTGTTTCTCCATCTCCTGCTACTTTGGTGGAGGCTAATACCACCATTTTACTTCTTTTCATGAAAAGACTAAATAGCAGCTAAGATGAGTTAATTATGCTTATAAGCAAGTACACACAACAAATTGATGCATACACAAGATCTGGATGGAAAATCTTGCTCAACGATAAACAGAAAACTAATCAGGCTGTGAATATCACTTACTTGTTCAATCTTCTCAGGATAAGATAGCAGCGCTGCCCCCATGCCACCCTGAAATGCAAAGAACACTTCAGAAAAAAATCATGAATTGATAAGCTGATAAAATGTGATAAACATATTGCTATCCATGCACTGCTCTATTTCCTGTGACTGGAAATCTTGCTTTGACCAGATGTGTGGGAGAGTATTTATTAACCTGGAAAGGTTTGGCTAATAGCAGAACATTCCATGTTCCAGTATTCTAGTCAGGTTTTCTTTATTCTGATGCAAAATGAAATATATATATATTATTTGAGGAAGAATATCATTTGCTCCTGCTATTTTCATCTTTTTCATAGACTTATCAGATGTTAATAAATTTGTCAGACGCTGTAAAAAAATGTTTTTAAGATTTCCACTGGACCTTTAAAGGGCTCTAGAAAGGAAGACGTTTTTTAAAATGTTTTATCATGGTTCATGTACTTCCTGTAGGAGTATGTCACATGTGGTTTCTGGTTAAAGAGGGACTAATCCCTCCAACAACTCATAATCCGATTGCAGCACACTTTTTACAATGATGAGTTTATAATATGTTTTGATCAGTGCAGCATTCAAAAGGCAGTTGTAATGTGGCTGTAGGGAAAATGGCCAGCTATTGGCAAACCTGATCCTTGGGTCCATAGAAGGAGTTACTTGAAATAAGGGTTGGTTTCTCCTTTGGGCCAGCTGACTTTAATTCACTAGATTTACTCAAGAAAAGCCTGCTGATCAGAAAAGCGGATTAGCGGCCTTTCCAAACAAGATAATTAGAAGATGTGTAGTTTATTTCACAAGGTGCCAATATTTAAGCTTATTGGCTGACCAGGATGGTATGAAAAACTCACATTTCCTTTCCAAAGAAAAATACAACAGTCAAGTAAAGGTTAAGGACAAGTTATCAGTGTAGGAGAAAAAACATAAGAAAATATCTTAAGTTCCTTAAATTAAGTTGGCTCACAGCTGATTTTAAGAAATCAAAACTACAATTATAATGAATAGGTTTAATAATAATGAAGTAGTTTTCGTTTAGCTAAAAAGAAAAAAAACAAACCACATGTATAATGTTGTCCTTTATGGTAAGTAAAATTATTTAATTTAAAAGTATGTCTTTAGATATAAATCAATACTCCAAATAGGAATGATTATCTGGTTGGATTTGTAAAAGACTGCTTGCATTGAATTTGCTAAATGAAATAACTGTTAATTTTCTGATATAACAATGAACATCTAGAAAGGTCCCAAGCACACTACATTTGCAGTGAAATAAAAAAGAAAAAACAATAAAATAAATTTTTCATACCTTGGTGGAGTATTCTTTTGGACAACCCATATTAACGTCTATGGCAGCAACATCATCCTCACTACACAAAAAGAAGACACAGAGTTCCAGCTGTTTTAAATTCTGGTAACAATCTAATTTAAAAAAAAAAAGTTGCTATTGATAATATTAGTAGCGATAACAAAATTAAGACTAGCGATTTAATGCAAAATAGATTTGTGTAAATCAAGCAAAATCACCTAAATGTAGGTAAATATAATAAATGCAGCATTCCCATATCATGTGGACATATTCTTAGATGTTAATATAAAAAAAGAGAAACGGCAGGGACAGCAGGTAATTGCCAAACTACTCCAACAGTGTTTAGTGAATAAATATAAAATGGCTGCAGACCACAGATACGCAACGGCCATTGTCTTATGTGCTTTGTGCCTTATGGCACTTAATCATAGCCATGTGGTCTGCAGTCATTTTATATTTATTTAATAAACACTGTTGGAATAATTTGTCAGAGACCTCGTCTCCCTGTCATTTGTCTCTTTTCTATGTTATTGTTGGGGCTTGGAAAGCCTGGTAAGGCAGAGATCGAAGGTGCACAGAAAATACAAGCAAGAACCTCAGAGGTTTGGGAATTTTTTAAGTTACAAGCACCGTTGTACTTCCTGATGTCTATTTTAAACATGTTCTTAGATGTCACCAGGGAAATTGATGTGGCACAAAATGAGCTAAAATATATGTGTTTACTCTCTAATCCCTGTGTTTATGGAATAAAGTAAGCATAGCAAAGCCTACAGCGAGTTGGTGACAGCTCAAATACATTCAACTCTAACTCAGTTGAAAGACAGTTTACTACTTGCCCATGAACTTTTCCAAGAGAAGTTAACACAAACTTCAATAAAGTCTTGGCTCAGGAGCTCAACTGGAAAACCCACCAAACAAATGTAACCAATATAAGCTGTGCAGGAAGGCTTGACAAGGGACCCTCGCTAACCTCAAATCATCTCAGGATGCCATTTTTTTTTGTTAATCCTGGTTCATTCTAAGACTCAAGTTTGCAAGTATAAGAATATATACAGCCAGACAATATATTTCACACAAAAGCGCAAGATCATAGGTATTTTACCCCGTTTTTTGTTGGGGGGTTTTTTATGGTCAAAACAAATAAAACAAAAATGCATGGTATGCATCAGATTTGAGAACAGATTTTTTTATTTGTAGTTCTTATTTTCCATTTTTAGTGTTTTACATTTTGGTGCAGTGCCTTGGATGAATGATATTTAAAAGAAAAAATATAGTATGATAATGACATTTGTTTCAAAAAAATTAAAACTTATTCATAGAAACATGCAGTGTTGTGGGTATTGGTGATTTACAGTACTTCACTTACACAAGTTTGGCAACAGCAAGGGCCCTCTCAGCATCAGCTGTTCCCTAGAGAAAGAAGAGTATGAAGTAGTATTATTAAAAAATACATGTTCTTAACCGCATACACAAGCCTGATACAAAAGGGCTTGACAAATATCTGTAGTCTTTATGAGCCAAACAGACAAATGCATTAACAAGTCTGGTTATTTTTGGGAGCCAGGGAAATGGATTTTCCATAGGGTTCTCTGTTCTCTGTAAAACAATCACAAACCAGCAGTAGGGAATTTTGTAGTTATGGCTACCAGGCTACTGGAATTCATCAAAGCCTGCACAAGTATGTAAGATTGAGAAGCAATAGTTAGCATTTTTCAGATATTATATTCATAAGGAAACAACAGGACAAGGAAGGAGCAAGAACAACAGAGAAAAACAAAGATGGAAAGGAATATAAGCGGAAAGGATATTTAGGAAGATGACGAGAGAAGGTGCTATGACACAGCAGCAGAAAAGCCTAATACAGTAATTTGTGGTCAATAGCATTCATGTGCTACAACTAGTGTAGACTAGCGTAAAAAGAAAACTGAACTAAAAGATCACAAAATAGCAACACAAAGTAACCAAGCAGTATATAAGCAAGAAAGCCTTGTTGAAGGTGCTGAAGGAAAAGGTCCCACAGAGAGAAGCTTTCATATTATCGTATTTCATCAACAATAAGGAAATCCTGATTATAAGCAACCCCCAAACTTTGAATCTTGATGAATAAAAAAAAAAAATATATGGGAAAAATTAAAATTTGATAGGAAATATTGCTTAATATGTATATATTTTTTCCTATTTAATAAAAAGGTTATTAAAAAATGACCTCATTCCTCTACCCCAATTCCAGTTCTTCTGCCCCCTTTTCATATTACCCAGAATATCACTTGCCATTGCACTCATATAACATGCCACAACACCACATTACAGCAACCAGAGAGCTTGCCAAAGCACACACATTGCACCAACAGAACTTGCCACAGCACCCACATTGCACCAACAGAATGTGCCACAACACCCACATGAGTTACCACTGCAGCATTAATGCACTAAATTAGTTTGCCACAGCATCTACATTGCACCAACAGAACTTGACACAGCATCCATATCGTGCCAACAGATCTTGCCACATAATCCAAACTGCACTAATTCAGACTTGCCACTGCAGAATTATTGCAGTCAAAGAACTAGCTACTGCACCCATATTACACTCACAGGACTTGCTACTGCACCCACAATGCACCAGACTGCACTAACTGAGTTTGCCACAGAACTCACATTGCACCTACATCACTTACATAGCAACATTATTGCACTGGCAGGGAACACATGTGTGACCAAGCAGCGTTTTTTGAAGAATCGATGAGATACATTAGATCAGGGACGCCTTTTACTTTTATCTCATATATGTAAGTGTTATTGTTAAAGTATGTGCAATGTAGCGCTTGTTTTATGCTTGTTATGTCCTTCTCTTATCTTTTAGGGAGGAGACTTATCCACAAGAATCAACTTTTTTACCTTTTCCATTGCTATACATTGAACTCTTAAGTGTTTTGATGGACATCATTCTGACAATTGTACCATTATGCATAGTGCTCATTTGCATACAGCAAAGTTAATACTAATTAAATCTTCTTAGAAATAATAGCTTGTTGATCATTGTTCCATTTGATTGTCATTTGTGAGTCAAGTAGGCCCCTTTTTTTTGGCACAAAAGTGGAAATTACTTCAATATAGTTGTTTTGCCCTCTTTTTTGTCAAACTCTACCGTGCATTTTTCCCTCGGTTTGGATCAACAATACTGAGTATTTGGAAAGACTAAACTTTACATATATTGTATAAGTGACACTATACAATTTGGAACCATGTACATAGAATGTGAACGGCAATGCTATGGATTGCTGGGTTAAACGGTTAAAGGAAATATCTTGATGCCAATAAACAAGCATGGTGTCCAATGCTAGCACTCCCTTTTCACATTTTCAAACTTAGGGCCTCTATAAAGCAAGCACTCACCATTTGGAAAACCACTCGATCTTTCTCCTTCTCACATGTCTGAAAAACCACTCTTTCAGTGGGAGTCACAAAGTCCACTGTCTGAAGAACCTCTGTGAACGAGATAAACGAAAGGCAACCTTAGCAACAAGTTTAATATGTAAATAGTTTAAATTCAATTATTTATCCACTCATTTGTACCAAGCACTACACTGATTATCTGATTGTCAATAAAATGTAAATACATTTAGTACTGCCCTATATTTTGTCACTAAAACAAGCACCTAAATTTAATTTTGACATCATTTGTACAATTGTACACCACACTGGCCTTTTCTCTACACTGTGCAAATAAAAACTGTGAATACATATGTGGAAAGAGTCCCTGTTTGTCACATTTACACATTCAGATATTTTAATTCTTAACATACATGAGCAGAGAAAAAAATTAATTTATGCTTGCTGTTTAAGAAATTATTACTATATAATTACGGCAATTTTTATAGGTGAAGGAAAAAAGTGTAAGCACCAAGGTTTGGATTAACTTGCTTGTCCAGCACATCCCACAGATGTGCGATTAGATTGAGATCTGGGGAATCTGGAGGCCAAGTCAACAACATGAACTCATCGCTGTGTTCCTCAAAACATTCCTAAACCTGTGTTGCTTTGTGGCAGGACACAGACAGACAAGGGGAGGGGGGGGGGGGGAGAGAGAAAAGGGGAGGGGGGATAGAGAGAGACAGGGGGAGTGGAAGGACACAGACAGACAAGGGGGGGGGAGACACAGACAAGGGGAGGGAGGGGGACAGTGATAAAAGGGGAGTAGGGGATAGAGAGAGACAAAGGGAGGGGGAGGGCACAGACAGACAAGGGGGGGGAGACACAGACAGACAAGGGGAGGGAGGGGGGAGACACAGACAAGGGGAGGGATAGATAGAGACAAGAGAGAGAAGTTTTGGGGGGAGAGAGGCCGCATTTGTACATAAAAGCAAATAAAAACAAGAAATGCATTTGTATAATATAAATTTTTTATTAAATATTAAAAAGCAATTTACATATATACAAGTTAAACTTTTTTCCTATAGGGTAGTCTTATAATCAGGCTTTTAGTTTTTTTCCTAAAGGAATGTACAAATTTGGGGGGGGTCGTCTTATAATCAGGGTCGTCTTATAATCGAGCAAATACGGTAATAGTTAGAATTCTCTACAAAACTTTTCACATATACCTGCTGTTGTTATTGATGCAACAGAAGGCAATTATCCATGTTTCGTTCAATCTGAGACTTTCCATTAACAACCACTCTCTGCACACAATCCATAAACAGCACAAACTATTTCACCTAAACCCTATCTGCTTTAAGAAGTACAGTAACTGTCAGGCTTCACCCCAATTATGGCTGTGTCCAGTCATTTCTGTATCCTTTCGATTTGCATGCTTGCTTATTATCTATTCTCGCTTGTTTTGTTTATTACTTATGCCTGCTCTTACCTTTGGTTTGTATCTTTGTACCTTTCTCCTTTGCCACAGTATGGCGCCCCAACCTTTTCCTTGGTTGGCCACAGTGTGCTTCACCAACCCTTCTGTTGCTCGGTCACAGAATGGCATCCCTCCTTAGATCGGCCACATAGTGGTATCCCCCACAGAGTGGCATCCTCCCCTAAGCTTGGCCATAGTTGGCACCCCTTTCCTAGTTTGATCACAGAGTGGCACTACCCTAGTCTGGTCCCATTCCCTAAGTTCCTGTTTCAGAGTAGCCCCTTCCTGTGACCAGGCAATCTGTAGGTGTGATGACTTCTGTTCTCTTAAAGAAGTTTTCCAGCAAAGTAGTAGTGCTGGTCGTCACCGGAGGTTGCTCATGAAATTGGAGGCTATGTCTGCTCTGTTGTGTAACGTGAACCCTGAAACTCTGAAATGGGTTGCCCTGAATCTTAAGTCTTGTACCTGGAAGCCCTGTTTTCTCTGGTCCTCTATTTAAATCGCAACCACACCCATTTTGTATCTTAAGCTGTCAATTCGTGCAGCTCTGCAGTTATGCTACAGGTATGTGTCTGTGTGTTTGTATAATGTGTTTATTAATAACCCCTTAGTGACAAGACATTTTCACCTTGACTTTCCCTTGGTGACAATGGCTGTTTTGACATTTCTGGGGTTGTTTGTGTTTAGCTGCAATTTTCTTCTTTCTCACATTCTGTACCCACACAAATTATTTGTTATTTTTATTGTCATAAGGGCTTTCATTAGATACCATTATGTTCATCTTATCTTATAATTTACTACAAAAGAAAAAAAATCATAAAATATGATGAAAAATGTAAAACCCCCCACTTTTTCAAACTTTGACCTAAAATATAATTTACACAAATAAAATCATTAAAAAAGACCCCGTCTAAATAGTTTCTAAATGTTGTCCCGAGTTCAGAAATATGCATGTATTTTTTTGCGAGTTATGGGGCAAAAACCAAAAATAGTGTTTTTTGTTTTTTTCCTATATTGACCTTTTGACCCCAACCCGAACCCAAAATTTAACCCTAACACTAAATTTAACCCCAACTCTAACCCTTATGCTATCCCTTAAAATGTTTTAATTTTAATTTAATTTTAACCTTATCCCTTATGCTAAAAATTATTTCATTTTAACCCTATAGGCCAGCGGTGGCGAACCTATGGCACGCGTGCCACTACTGGCACGCCGAGCCCTCAGCTGTGGCACGCGGTCAGGTTCAGCTCTCACTGCTTATCTGCTCCGTTGTCCTGGAGGTGAAGACATCAGCGTAATAGATTGGTGCTGCCGATCATGTGCTTCTTCTCCAGATGATTGGCGCATGCACGTTCTGTGAAGAAGTGTTCAAGTCGGAAAGCAATTAACTGTTTGCTTTCCGACTTGAACGCTTCTTCACATAACGCACATGACCCGATCATCTGGAGAAGAAGCAGGTGACCATCAGCGCCCGTCTACTACACTGATGCCTGCACCTCCAGGACAACGGAGCAGATAAGCGGTGAGAGCTGAACCTGTATGTGCGTTTGTGAGTTGAAGTGTGTGTGTGTGAGTAGAAGTGTGTGTGAGTAGAAGTGTGTGTGAGTAGAAGTGTGTGAGCAAGTAGAAGTGTGTGAGCAAGTAGAAGTGTGTGTGTGAGCAAGTAGAAGTGTGTGTATGAGTATGATAAGTGCGTGTGTGTGAGTATAAGTATGATAAGTGTGTGTGTGAGTATAAGTATGATAAGTGTGTGTGTGTGAGTATAAGTATGATAAGTGTGTGTGTGTGAGTGAGTATGATAAGTGCGTGTGTGTGAGTGAGTATGATAAGTGTGCGAGTAGGAGTATAAGTGTGCGAGTAGGAGTATAAGTGTGCGAGTAGGAGTATAAGTGTGCGAGTAGGAGTATAAGTGTGCGAGTAGGAGTATAAGTGTGCGAGTAGGAGTATAAGTGTGCGAGTAGGAGTATAAGTGTGCGTGTAGGAGTATAAGTGTGCGTGTAGGAGTATAAGTGTGCGTGTAGGAGTATAAGTGTGCGTGTAGGAGTATGTGTGTGTGTGTATATGAGTATGAGTGTCTGTATGAGTATAAGTGTCTGTATGAGTATAAATGTGTGTGTGTTTGGGTATAAGTGTGTGTGTATGAGTATATGTGTGTGTATGTGTGAGTATAAGTATGAGTGTGAGTATAAATGTGTGTGTGACTGAGTATAAGTGTGTGTGCGCATGAGTATAAGTATAAGTGTGTGTGCGCATGAGTATAAGTATAAGTGTGTGTGCGCATGAGTATAAGTATAAGTGTGAGTGCGCATGAGTATAAGTATAAGTGTGAGTGCGCATGAGTATAAGTATAAGTGTGTGTGCGCATGAGTATAAGTATAAGTGTGTGTGCGCATGAGTATAAGTATAAGTGTGTGTGCGCATGAGTATAAGTATAAGTGTGTGTGCGCATGAGTATAAGTATGTGTGCGCATGAGTATAAGTATAAGTATAAGTGTGTGTGCGCATGAGTATAAGTATAAGTGTGTGTGCACGTATAAGTGTGTGTGTGTAAGTATAAGTGTGTGTGTGTAAGAATAAGTGTGTGTGTGTGTGTGTAAGAATAAGTGTGTGTGTGTGTAAGAATAAGTGTGTGTGTGTGTAAGTATAAGTGTGTGTGTGTGTGTGTGTGTGTGTGCGTGTGTGTATGAGTGTGCGTGTGTGTATGAGTGTGCGTGTGTGTATGAGTGTGCGTGTGTGTATGAGTGTGCGTGTGTGTATGAGTGTGCGTGTGTGTATGAGTGTGCGTGTGTGTATGAGTGTGCGTGTGTATGAGTGTGCGTGTGTGTGTATGAGTGTGCGTGTGTATGAGTGTGCGTGTGTATGAGTGTGCGTGTGTATGAGTGTGCGTGTGTATGAGTGTGCGTGTGTATGAGTGTGCGTGTGTATGAGTGTGCGTGTGTATGAGTGTGTGTGTATGAGTGTGCGTGTGTATGAGTGTGCGTGTGTATGAGTGTGCGTGTGTATGAGTATAAGTGTGTGTGTGTGTGTGTGTGTGTATTTGAGTATAAGCGTGTGAGTATGCGGTGTTGGCACTTTGTGGTCTGCAAATTTGTGTCGGTCAAAAATTGGGCACTCGGGACCAAAAACGTTCGCCATCACTGCTATAGGCTAATCTAACTATATAACAAGTTTTTAGTTAATTAAATATTTATTTTAATTTTTTTACATTGCTATACTGCTTAACTACCACTAGGGGCAGTCAAGTAGCATATTCCGAGCGACAGAAGTAAAGTTACTTTCACTTCCGAAGCTCCGACCTGCAGAGGGCATAGCCATATTGATGGAGCATGCTGCTCCGTCAGTATGGCTCCCACGATCGCTCCGTGGGGCGATCGTGGGTGCCCCAGATCAGAAATTTCAGTGCTGGCTATTGCCTCGACATCAAGGCAATAGACCAGAACTGTTAAAGCGGTTTTTGCGATCGTTGATCGCGAAAACCGCTTGATTCACCGCAGGACGTGCCAGGCACGTCCATTGTCGGGAACGGAGTTTTTCTAGAATCGGAGGTTTTCTAGAATCTAATCTAGATTTTTGATGGTTGCGACTGTACATCTTTTAAAATCTTTAACTTTAAGCAATTATTTAATACAGATTTGGATATTTGTGTTCATAAATATCAGTTTGGAAGTTAACTGTAATCACATCACTTATGTTGGCTGTGATATTACACAAGGGGCAAAACATCAAAAGCAAACAATGGTAAAGAGGCCTGGGCCTCAAGATGGCCAGGACGGCTATAAATGCCTTTTCAATAACCGTCAATCAAGGTAGAGTAAGAATGTTGTGGCTAGGAATAAAGTTTAAATAGAAATATATTGTTTTTCCTGCTGTAATCCACCCCAAAAAAAGTTTACAAAGAGAAAATTCTCATGATTAAAAACATTTTAAAAGACAGGTTTAAAGTAACAATGTGTCTCTAAATTGTAAACAAACTAAAAAAGTGATTTAAAGGATTTACTTGAAAACATGGGAAATTTCAATTGATTGTTTCTAGAGAATACTTACCATTCACCACTCGCTTACACTGCAGCATCTTTATATCAATCAGCTCCTAAAACAGATTGGAACAAGAGTGGTTACATAAGAGGCAAGGAATATAGTGCATTACCCATGTGCGTTCATTAGTAATCACAGACCATCTGCATGCAGCACTTATATATGTACTATCCACCAAAACTAAAAGTACATGCCACATAACATTCATCCTTATAAAACTAGCAATGTGTGCATGGATAGTATTAGGAGTAGTGTCAGAGATATAATCTTGAAAAAAATAGAAACAAAATACAGGATCTAATGTAAAACTTGGTAAACGACTGAAAAGCAAATAGTAATTCATATTTGTATTGAAGTAATAAAGTCTTACTAAAATATACATATATTTATGAGTTACAACAAATTGAGATGATACACACACACACACACACACACACATATATATATATATACACACAAACCAATCATCAACACAGTAAGAGTTATACCAATTTCTACAACATCACAACCATCTTTATAAATAAAGTTGCAGAATTTAAATTATGACAGGGTATCCTAATTTATACCAGAGATTATACCACTGAATTTATAAAGCAGATCAAAGTATTGAACGGATTAGATGGAATCTGAATTTTAAAAAAGTTATCCTTGTTTGTAGTTAACTGTAACTGAGTGTTAAACTGCATCCCTCCTTAGCTCGGCCACATATTGTATCCCCCCAGAGTGGCACACCTCCTTAGCTCGGCCACATAGTGTAACCCCCTAGAGTGGCACCCCTCCTTAGCTCGGCCACATAGTGTATCCCCCTAGAGTGGCACCCCTCCTTAGCTTGGCCACATAGTGTACCCCCCACATAGTGGCACCCCTCCTTAGCTCGGCCACATAGTGTATCCCCCACAAAGTGGCACCCCTCCTTAGCTCGGCCTCATAGTGTACCCCCCACAGAGTGGCACCCCTCCTTAGCTCAGCCACATAGTGTACCCCCCCCAGAGTGGCACCCCTCCTTAGCTCGGCCACATAGTGTACCCCCCACAGAGTGGCACCCCTCCTTAGCTCGGCCACATAGTGTATCCCCCACAGAGTGGCATCCCTCCTTAGCTCGGCCACAAAGGGTATCCCCACAGAGTGGCACCCCTCCTTAGCTCGGCCACATAGTGTATCTGCTACAGAGTGGCACCCCTCCTTAGCTCCGCCACATAGTGTATCCCGCACAGAGTGGCACCCCTCCTTAGCTCGGCCACATAGTGTATCCCCCACAGAGTGGCACCCCTCCTTAGCTTGGCCACATAGTGTACCCCCCACAGAGTGGCACCCCTCCTTAGCTCAGCCACATAGTGTATCCCCCACAGAGTGGCACCCCTCCTTAGCTCGGCCACATAGTGTGTCCCCCACAGAGTGGAACCCCTCCTTAGCTCGGCCACATAGTGTGTCCCCCACAGAGTGGCACCCCTCCTTAGCTCGGCCACATAGTGTGTCCCCCACAGAGTGGAACCCCTCCTTAGCTCGGCCACATAGTGTGTCCCCCACAGAGTCGCATCCCTCCTTAGCTCGGCCACATAGGGTATCCCCACAGAGTGGCATCCCTCCTTAGCTCGGCCACATAGTGTGTCCCCCACAGAGTGGCACCCCTCCTTAGCTCGGCCACATAGTGTGTCCCCCACAGAGTGGAACCCCTCCTTAGCTCGGCCACATAGTGTGTCCCCCACAGAGTCGCATCCCTCCTTAGCTAGGCCACATAGTGTATCCCCCACAGAGTGGCACCCCTCCTTAGCTCGGCCACATAGTGTGTCCCCCACAGAGTCGCATCCCTCCTTAGCTCGGCCACATAGTGTATCCCCCACAGAGTGGCACCCCTCCTTAGCTCGGCCACATAGTGTATCCGCTACAGAGTGGCACCCCTCCTTAGCTCCGCCACATAGTGTATCCCGCACAGAGTGGCACCCCTCCTTAGCTCGGCCACATAGTGTATCCCCCACAGAGTGGCACCCCTCCTTAGCTCGGCCACATAGTGTGTCCCCCACAGAGTGGAACCCCTCCTTAGCTCGGCCACATAGTGTGTCCCCCACAGAGTCGCATCCCTCCTTAGCTCGGCCACATAGGGTATCCCCACAGAGTGGCATCCCTCCTTAGCTCGGTCACATAATGTATCCGCCACAGAGTGGTATCCTCCCCTAACTCGGCATTAGTTGGCACTCTTTCCCTTTTTGGCCCCAGAACGGCACCTGCATATGTCTAGCCATAAGACCAGGCACCTACATAAGTCTGGCTATAGGGTGGCACCTACCCAAAACTAGCAATAGTCCGGTACCTGCCAAGTCTAAGCCCCGATTGGCACCTGCCTAAGTCAGCCTTATATTAGCTCAGCTAAGCCCTGTTATAGTCCAGCCCTGTTTTAGTGTTCTGCCGTATTAAAAAGGGTCTGTTTGTTTCATGCTTCTGGTTGCTTTGATTCATTTCTGGTTTTCCTGCTATATGTTCCATTCAATGCTTTTGTTTCCTCTTGCTTTGCTCAGTCTCTCTGTTCCTGTATTTAAATCAGGGCTTGACAAACTCATCTGAGTTTTAGGAGCCAGCTAAAAAAAATCTAGGAGCCAGACAATGGCACATAAACACAATCATGCACAGACACACACAGTCAGTCAGTCACATATACAGGTGATACTTGAAAAATTAGAATATCATGCAAAAGTTCATTTATTTCAGTAATGCAATGTAAAAGGGGAAACTAATATATGAGATACACGCATTACATGCAAAGCAAGATAGTTCAAGCCGTGATTTGTCATAAGTGCGATGATTATGGCTTACAGCTCAAGAAAACCCCAAATCCACAATCTCAGTAAATTAGAATATTGTGAAAAGGTGCAATATTCTAGGCTCACAGTGTCCCACTCTAATCAGCTAAGTAAGCCATAACACCTGCAAAGGGTTTCTGAGGCTTTAAATGGTGTCAGTCTGGTTCAGTAGGAATCACAATCATGGGGAAGACTGCTGACCTGACAGGAGGGAGGGAAAGCCTCAAAAGGTAATGGCGAAGGAAGTTGGATGTTCCCAAAGTGCTGTATCAAAGCACATTAACCCCTTAAGGACAGAGCCTTTGAAACATTTTTGTCCTTTCTGGACAATGGCTATTTTAACATTTCTGTGCTGTTTGTGTTTAGCAGTAAATTTCTTCTTCGTCATTTGCTGTACCCACACATATTATATATTGTTTTTATCGGGACAAAAAGGGCTTTCTATGGATGCCATATTTTTGATCATATCTTATCATATTATTAAAAAAAAATAATAAAATATGGTAAAAAAAAAAAAAATACACATATCTTTGTTTTTATTTGAAACAACTTCTCCTCATCGACAATAGCGAACGAAAAAACATGCTAAATAGATTCTACTATTTCTCCTGAGTACAGGGATACCACCCATGCATAGGTTTGTTGGGTTGTTTGGGGGCTAAAATGCCAAATTTGTGAGGTGCAGTTTTTTGTTTTCCAACTTGAAATTTTTACATGCAGACAGCCTGCACCCATGTCCCATTTGGGACATATTTGAAACCAGCCAGTGTATTTTACCCCATCAACCCATATATTTTTTAAAAGTAGACACCCTAGGCTATCTCAAATGGTGGTATTTTAACACTTTCCATGCACTAATTCTACCACCAGCCTTTGTCAAAGTTTGTGGTAGTAATTTTTTTGTGTTTTTTTTTCACAAACCTTGTACTTCAGACATGAATTTACAGATTTTGGTATGTGTCACTGCCAAATAACACCCCAATAAGTGTTCAGCAACATCTCTTGAGTACAGGGATACCCCCCATGCATAGGTTTGTTGGATTGTTTGGGGGGTAAAAGGCCAAATTTGGGAGGTGAAGTTTTTGGTTTTCCAATTTGAAATTTTGACATGCAGACAGCCTGCACCCATGTCCCATTTGGGACATATTTGAAACCAGCCAGTGTATTTTACCACATCAACCCATATATTTTTTTAAAGTAGACACCCTAGGCTATCTCAAATGGTGGTATTTTTACACTTTCCATGCACTAATTCTACCACCAGCCTTTGTCAAAGTTTGTGGTAGTAATTTTTTTGTGTTTTTTTTTCACAAACCTTGTACTTCAGACATGAATTTACAGATTTTGGTATGTGTCACTGCCAAATAACACCCCAATAAGTGTTCAGCAACATCTCTTGAGTACAGGGATACCACCCATGCATAGGTTTGTTGGGTTGTTTGGGGGCTAAAAGGGCCACATTGTGAAGGCGCGCATTTTCAACTTGGAATATTGACGTGTAGCCAGCCTGAGCCCATCTTTCATTTGGGACTTTTTTTTAAAGTCGGACAGTGTATTTTACCCCAAAAAGTATATATTTTGTAAAAGTAGACACCCTAGGCTATTTTAAATGGTGTTATTTTAACACTTTCCATGCACCAATTCTACCACCAGCCTTTGTCAAAGTTTGTGGTAGTCATTTTATTGTGTATTTTTTCCCACATACATTGTACTTTAGACACAAATTCACATATTTCGGTATGTGTCACTGACAAACAATACCACAATATATGTTCAGCAACATCTCCCGAGCACAGGGATACCACCCATGCATAGCTTTGTCAGCTTTGTTGGAGGGTTGAAAGGCTACATTTGAGAGGTGAGCTTTTTGATTTTCCAACTTGGAATTTTGACATGTAGAGCAAGGAAGGGGTTAATAGCTCTTATAAGAGCCTTTGTAGTACTGTACAAAAAAATTAACCCCTAAAAATGCACAGACAAGAAAAAAATTTCTGCTGTGCAGTGATCAGTGGCAGGGAAGGGGTTAATACACTACACTATACAAAGGGTATGGCTTTTATAAAAGCCCTTGGGACTCACAATTTTTTTAACATTTTATTTAATTTATTACAATTAAAAAATTATGTTATACAGATCTGTCTCTTTCCCTCACTAAAACTCAAGTGAGGAGAGGGAGGCAGATCCATATGGGTCAGAACAATATTTACCAATATTGATCGAACCAGACGAATGGTGATGCTCATCTGAGAAATCACCAAACCACCTTTGCCACTGATCGGCTGTTACTGATCGCTATACACGTGTTCAGACAGCTTCAAAAGGAATACACGTAATCCCCTAGTGGGTATAATTAACCCCTAGCGAGTCTGACAAAAAAAATGCTGATAGCAAAAAAAAAATCCTTCTGCGACTAGATTGCTCCATATGAGCTGCTTAGGCAGTGACCATATGCACTGCTTAGGCAGTGACCATATGTGCTGCTTAGGAAGTGATATACGGCAAGGAAGGGGTTAATAGCTCTTATTTAAAAAAAATTTTACGTTAAACGTAGTCCCCTAGCGGGTATAATTAACACGTGACGGGTGTAATAAAAAAGTTTTAAAAAAATTAAAAATGCTTCTGCAGCAAGATTGCTGCATTTGCGTCAGATCTCTGCTTAGGCAGTGATCTACAGCAAGAAAGGGGTTAATCTCTCTTAAAAGAGCTTTTTTTTATACTGTAATGAATTACAGTAAAAAAAATTAACCCCTAAAAAATGCACAGACAGCAAAAAATGTGCTGCTGTGTATGATCACTGCGTACACAGCGATCAATGGCAGGGAAGGGGTTAAATGGCTTTTATTAAAGCCCTTGGTGTTTAAAATTTTATTAAATATTTGTTTTATTATTTTATTTTATTTTTTTACTTTATCTGATCTGTCTCTCTCCCTTACTAAAACTAGTAAGGTGAGGGAGGCAGATCAATACTTGTCAAAGGCAATATTTGCTAATATTGCCTTTGACAGTATGATAAGTGCTCATCAGAGCACTTACCATACATGCCTGCACACAGATCACATAGATCTGTTGTGCAGGCATCGATTGGCTCCCCCTAGAGCATCGGAAGTGAAATACTTTCACTTCCGATGCTCTTGCCATTAGAAGGGAAGCGCTGCCTGTATAGGCAGCGTTCCCTTCTACTGAGCCGATGGGGTCGCTCAGGAGAGCGACCACCATCGGCTCTGGGGAGCAGAACGGTGTTGTTAAGTGCCTCGCTGGCGAGGCACTTTAACAACACCGGAGATGCTTAGAAAGCGAACGATCGTTCGCTTTCTAAGCACATGTGTGCAGCCGGCGCAGCCATTTTTAAATGGCTGCTACGATCACTCCGTGGAGTGATCGTAGCGCGCCCCTGCACATTTGGGGGGTGTTGCACAATGCCTCTACCTAGAGGCATTGTAGCAACACCGTTAGAGTAAAGAAAGCGACCGCTGGTCGCTTTCTTTACTCAGTTTAGTGCATGACGTGCCAGGCACGTCACCTGTCGGCAAGTCCTCGATTTGCCGTGACGTGCCTGGCACGTCATCTGTCGTTAAGGGGTTAATAGAAAGTTATGTGGAATGGAAAAGTGTGGAAGAAAAAGGTGCACAAGCAGCAGGGATGACTGCAGCCTGGAGAGGATTGTCAGGAAAAGGCCATTCAAATGTGTTGGGGACTTTCACAAGGAGTGGACTGAGGCTGGAGTCAGTGCATCAAGAGCCACCACACACAGACGGATCCTGGACATGGGCTTCAGATGTCGTATTCCTCTTGACAAGCTGCTTCTGAACAACAAACAACACATCCAGTCAGACACATATATACACAAACACATCCAGTCAGACACATATATACACAAACACATCCAGTCAGACACATATATACACAAACACATCCAGTCAGACACATATATACACAAACACATCCAGTCAGACACATATATACACAAACACATCCAGTCAGACACATATATACACAAACACATCCAGTCAGACACATATATACACAAACACATCCAGTCAGACACATATATACACAAACACATCCAGTCAGACACATATATACACAAACACATCCAGTCAGACACATTTATACACAAACACATCCAGTTAGGCACATATACACACAAACACATCCAGTCAGGTGTTTTTTTGTTAAATAAAAAAAAAAGTTCACCTATCGATGATGAGGTCAGCACATGCCAACACACTTTTAAGTAGATACACATAAACAACATGTATGCTACATATATATGCACCCATGAATAATAGTAGATTGACTTTACAGGGACTAGTGTGCAAAATGCATCTTCCAAATATTAATGCATATTAATGTGCTTTCAAAGTACTTTAAAATGCATGTTTTACATTTTGCATTACTTAAAATACTTACAATACTGAAATTACAGCAGTATGCAAGAAATCAGGACTGCCCACACTAGCTGAGTAAAAGTATTTTTTTTCTGCAGAAACCAATAATAATAATTCTATTCAAATGAATGGAATTTCCTGTCTCTCTAGTGATGTCATCAGACACAGTGTTGCACTGTTAGGAGATCCTACCGTGTAGGTCACTCGAAGTCCACACAATGTATTCAATTTGAGGAGCACAGGTAGTGACTAAATGAAGAAAAACTTTATGTACTCAGTGTCTATATAATCAGTGCTGCCGCACCTGCAGTAAACATGCCTGAGATATCACTGGGGAGCGCTTGAGTCAAATATTAAAAATATGATTTATGCAGATTGTCTGCATCAAATCACACTGGAAAAAGCCTGTGTACTATACAAGCAGTAATCTTCATCTTGCACCAAAGTGAGTTTGGAGGCTAGACTGTCCCTTTAAAAACACAGTCTATTAAACAGACCCCTCAAGCATAAAACAGTAGTTTTATTTGCAGTATTTATCCACAACAAAAAGAGCGGCAGATGAAATCAGCAGATCCCATGATATGTAACCCTTACCTTATTTATTATATCAGATGAACTATGAAACAAGCAGCCTTGCTTTCCTGCTTGTGTTATGTCCGTCTGATATTTGTCATGAAGAAAGCATCGTTCACACATCATGGGATCTTCTGATTTTCACTGCTGTCGTGAGTAGTGTGATATCATGGACTGCTTGGCATAGCAGAATACAGTTCACAGAGATTACATTTGATCAGCAGTAAGATTCAGGTTTGCTTTTTTAAGTGTGGTTGTCCTGTTTCTGCTATTTTTTTGCACTTTGTTTCGATCCGTATGGCTTAACAACTTTCAAGTAAGAAATTGCTAATCCCCGCCCCCCCCAAACCCTGGTTATAGTGTACCCCTTTTCCGAATGTCTTTACATTACAAAATCTATATTTCTTAAAAATTTGTTTCCATGATGTTGTTTTTCATACAGTTATTGTTAGACCATGTATAAAACGTATCTGTATTACATTGTGGAGAAGTGCACATACATTCAGCTGCCAAGCACTCACTATAACACCAAATCTTATGATCCAGGGACCTGAGTTTTATATTCAGACCTCTCTTTTTGAGGACTGATGGAAACTAGAATGTCAGTTCCAATCCCTTTATTCACATTGTGAATGGATGCTGCTTAATACTCTGGGTGCTATAATACCACTGGACTCGGCTATAAATCCACAGCAGACACAACAGATGTAAGCACCAGCCAACACCAGAATGTAATTCACAGGCAATCTAAAAAGTAGTATTTCCAAAAAGGGCAGCAATTTATTAGTGGTTTAGAACTAGCTAAAAAAAAATCAAATTATGCAGTGAACATACAGACAGACAGACAAGAAATAGGCATTTCGCACACTGTGTGCTTAGTCATAGATAAGGCAATCTCAAATATAAGGTGACGGTTTTATAAGAATATTGGCTCTGTGAAAAAAATCTCCCCTTATATTCAAGCAAATGAGGTATTTTTTGGGCACAAATCCATTTCTTGGATTGGATATGCAATTGCTTGTGTTGCAAACACAAAACAGAGATAACATGTTTTCTCACCTCAACTCACATCATCTCACCTTTTAGTGAAGACACCCCATAAATAATGTTTCATTCTATAAATTCACAATGCAAAAGCAAAGTTCAGGTGATGGAAATCTGAGAATATAAGGTATCTATGCACTTGGGGAGTTGGCAACAAAGTTTTAAAAATCAGTCATAGAAGTAAAGATGGAAAATATAATAAATGAGAGAAAAATTCCAAATCACCTCTTTTGGCCTCAGTTTTATTACTCAGTTGGCAAATAACCACAGTTCACTGAAAAGAACCTTATTTGTATATAATGACATTTCTTTGTGATACAAATAGTCAGACATGTCTCCTAGACAAGGTCTTGTTCACTGAACTCCATTAATAAGAGTTATTAAGAGAGACCGACCAATAGGGGCATGTCATCTGCAACAGGCCACACCCACCAGTAAAGATTCCAGGAAAGCAAACATCATAGTGCTAAGCATTTCGTATGTCTTCAAAACAATTTTAGCATTTCTATTTCATTAAATAAGAGAAACAATATCTAAGGTCTTAATAACACTAACGTATTTGTCTGTATTACTTTTTGCACAACAGGTCTGACAGTTACTTCTAAAGTGTGAACATATTGTGCTGTGATTATTTTATAAACAATGCATTATTGCAAAACAGTAAACAATGAATTATACATACAAATGTATTAACCATATTGGTGTGTAGACAATAAATTGTGCATTTCGTGCAATCCTCCGTTCACCTCAAAGAAGATTAAAATCTCCATGGGATAAAAACAGTTTGCTTGATATCAAAAAGTAAACCATTAGATAGAAAGGAAATTAAGATTAGAATCTCACAGACGTCATCCTAACAGACAAGCAAACAAATCACAAGATCTTAAAAAAAAAAAAATCTTAGCCAAGAGTAACAATCTGATCTTTAAAGAAATTAAACACATACCCAGTGATGTATTTAAGTTCAGTGCTGCTCAAGGCCAGAACAAGTGTTTGGCATAAGCATCAAGGCACCTATCGTCCACAACTAATTGAGTGCCAAACATTAGTGGGTCGACTCAATGAGTGATACAGGGAACATCGGTGACCATGTAGCTCGGATGAGGCTCATAATATGCTCGCCATTCGGAAACCATAACTGATGCCACACTGGTCTGGAAACCAAATGCAGCTGAAACATGTCCAAAATGCACTAAAATAGCCTGGAAATATCATAAAGAATCCAAAATAAAACTGAAAAAAAACCGCAGTAGGTTCATGAAATCAACACAAATTATAGGTGTAATCAATTGTAACCCAATCACTGTCGAGCAAGCTGTGCCAATATTACAACCATGTGATGGGGCAAGAGCAAAGAGGACAAGCCAGGTGCAGAAAAATTAAGTCTGGCAGCAGATTGTGGAGGCTGTTAGCACAGTTGGTGGGAATAACAGGACTGAAAAGCTGGTGAAGAAAAATACACCATAGGAAGCATAGGAACTCACAACTATACTTCATGTAACACATGTATTAACTGTGTAATGGACACCTAGCAATGTGCACTCACAGAAAATGTTGCACATGGCTGTACATGTGATAATGGCTGCCAAACATGGAGACGCTGCAAAGGAGTGTGTAGAGATCTGTATCTGTGCAGAGCATGTTAGCTGGAGAGGATACATTGCAGCGATTTATATGTAGAAATTAATGCTGCAAGTAGCTAAGGGCCATAAGAGTTGCAGTCCAAAGTTGCAGTGCATATCAATGTTTGTGTATCAGTAGAACTGTAGATCAATGGCAACACATGTACATAGGTGTGTCACTACATGTAGTATATATACACACACATCAATATGTGCATAGATACCTGAGGAGATACACAGGTGAATATGTGTCAATGTACAGATGACAGTGTACTGTGCTCTATGCTGTCACTGCTCAGGCTTTTACACTGCAGACTGAGATTTTGAATGATCAGAAAGAATTATGTCAGTCTTTTACAGTTTACTTGCCGTGCTCTTACTGGCTGGTAACTCACATAGAGATGGAAGTGGACTTGCGATATACATATTGTCATAAGTGCACAAATGCATATTGTATAACACAGTTTATCTTCATGTAAGTACTTTGGGATTGGATGTACATCACATGCAGTTTTTCACCTATTACTTTCAATGAGGGAAGATCTGAAAATACATTCTCAACAGAGACCAGATGTACGCTCAGAGAAGACACATCCCAAATTAATATTAGGCTTGATTTCAAAATTGAATTACAGAGAAAGATTTTCTTACCTCACAGTACACAAGATCTGCACCATAATCTAGAGCAAGGAGTCGCATGGGTAGAGTCCCAACTCGAACCATAGGGGCCAACATAGTCTTGTCACGAAAGGAGAGTGTCATTATTTTCCTGTAATCATGTAAATGCAAATCATGAAAACAGATTAGGAAAACATAAAACAATTAAAAAAAGAAAACAAACAGGCTAAGTATCAACTTTCTGGCATAAAACTTCAGAGGATTTTATCCTTTGAAATAGATTTGAAACTGTGTTTCAGATTCTGACCATAAACACTTAGAGTCATCTGTGCAAACATTGTGTACACATATGTCTCTCCACAGAGAAGGGTAGGGACTCTTCTAACATGCAAATGTGAGACATCACTTGCACATGCATAGCGCATCCCCAATGCATTTCTATGGTAACGTCTACATTTTACTTATTACCGCCTTGGAGTGGTAATGGTTTAGGATAAGCATTCCTGAATAGCTGGTGATGTGGTTAATCTAGATTTGTAGTTGGAACAGAAATAGTTGTGTGAAAGAAGTGTAATAAATTATACTAGTACTTTAGCAATAAATTACTCTTAAAAAAACAAGTTATATTGAGTTCCTATGTCTTCCTATTGCTTACCTATTTTGTGTCTGTCCCTGCCTTTAACAATAGATGCCTACAGTTAGGGCCGGCCATTGGGATGTGCGACGGCACTGGGAGCAACACTCAGAGGTCACCAGTCCCTTCTCTCTTTCTATCTTTTTCTTTCCTTCCTCTCTTTTTTGTTTTTTTTTGTTGTATATTATGTATTAAGATGAGGTTGGTAAACCCTAGGGCGGCTGCTGTGAGAAGCATTAATATATTCAGTATCATTGACTGTTTAATTTACTAGCAGCCTTGAATCTTATGATTGTTTTTTTTGTTTATGTATTTTGTTATACTGCCGAGAGAACAAAAAATTAAAAAGGTCGCTTCTTATGCTCAGTCGGTGTTGCTGCAATCCAGGGCAATCACAAACGCCATAATGAGAAGCAGTGTGTCTTTTTAATATGGAACTACCCTGTTGTGGACAAAAGCTTTGAAAGTGATCAATTATATTTGGGGGAAAAAAATATTTTTTCTATCTAAGGTTAGGGATAGCATTGGGGTTAAAAGGTCACTGTAGGAAAAAGCTATTTTCAGTTATTGTCCTATAACATGCAAAAAAAACTACAGAAAAACAAGTAAAGATTTATAAACTGAGAACAAATATAAGAATCTGTTTAGCATGTGTTTTATGTAAAAGTGTTTATAAATTTGTCATATTTTATTATTGTTTTATAGTAAATTATATATGATCAACATAATGGTATCTAAAGAAAGACCTTTTTATGCCAGTAAAGATAATATATAGTTTGTGTGGGTACAGTAAATGAGAAAGGGGGAAATGATATCTAAACACAAACAGAAGTGTAAAAACAGCCATTGTTCAGAATTGCCAAAAATGTTCTAAAAGTCCGATCACTAAGGGGTTAAAAATTTAATAAAATTGTAATCATGTTTCATAGTATAGTACAACAACCAAGGATTCTTATTCACCAAGGATAATTATTCCAAACCTGGTCAAAAATAAGGTACCAATGGATTGTTAAATAACAATTAGCTGCTGATTGATAGCCAATTCCCATATTAATATAACGCCACTAAGTATTAGCCTTATGAGGCTCTGTTGTAATGCTCCCAGTCAGCAGCTAATTGTTATGACAGCACACACAAAGCAGCTTTCGTAATTTTTTATTTTTTTATTTAACACTCTATTGGTACCTTATGTGAGTCCAGTTTTTTGAATAATGACACTGTAATTGTCACTTTGGATCAGTTTGTATTGATATCGTTGTTGGTGGTAGCTGTATACTGTGGTACTATAAGTAATGTCAATTTCTTCTTAGACAAGGCAGATAAATGTTTTCCTTTAAATCGCTGCTAACTTTAAACAAATTACCAAGATTCATTTCGAACGTTTCTTTTTTAAAACATACCTTAAACAGTGCTGAAATCTTTCCTGCATTGCACGTGGGTGGCTATATTACGTCATTTCCTATGCGCCGTCAGACTTCCCTCGGTGTTGAAAGGGCAGCGGGGTAACTGTGTGTTTGCTTTAATATGTTACCCGCCCGACTGGTTGTGCTTCGAGCAAACAATCCCTGCATCCTTAAGTTCCGGGCGTCTTCTTCCGTGCCCGTGATTCATCTCCCACGCCGAACACAGTTGCTTGCGGAGAAGCGAGACCGGCTGTCCAAAGTCGAACGTGTAGTAACCCCGCGCGCGGGGAAGGTTTTAATCCGCGCTCGCAGACAGGAGCTGAACCAGTATGCCGGGGTAACCTGCGGTAGATGGGAATCTCCCCCGCTCGTGACCAAAGGATGGAAACACCGCTTGTCGCGAGGAGATTATTTTACCATCGAGCGCCAGCACGCGCAACAACCCGGCGCGAGCACCGCACACACGTTCCAGTCCCTGGGTCTGGGGAATGAACTGATCACCGCGCTTTCCGCTATGGGAATATATAACCCCACATGGGTGCAGACACAGACCATACCCATTCTGCTTTCCGGCAAGAACCTACTTTGTGCGGCTGAGACTGGCAGTGGGAAGACGCTAGGTTACCTCCTGCCCATCCTGCACCAGCTGAGGGACCCGGCCATGCGAAACCTACCTGCTTGTTCAAACGATCCCAGTAACCTGATATTAGTGCCCTCCAGGGAGCTTGCCAGCCAAGTCGCTTCGGTAGCCAGGCGTCTTAGTGCTCCTCTGGGTCTCACTGTGAGTATGGTGGGTGGTGGACGAGGCCAGATGGCAGTAGAGAGACAGCTGTGCAGAGGTGTGATGGATATTTTGGTGTCTACCCCGGGCGCACTGTGGAAAGCTCTGCGCAGGGACGCGGTGAGTCTAGGAAGTTTGAGGAGTGTGGTCCTGGACGAAGCCGACACCCTGTTTGACAATACGTTCTCCGAGATGGTGGAGGATATTCTCATGCAGACTGAGATAGCGTCTTGTCGCAGAGAAGCATATAGTGCAGAGAGGAAGGCTCAGCTGATGGTAGTTGGAGCCACCTTTCCCAGTAGTGTAGGGCAAGTGCTTGGCAAAATGACTGACATTGGGAACATTGCCACAGTTAAAAGCCAGAAGTTGCACTTTCTCATGCCTCATGTTCAGCATACCTTCATGAAGCTGAAGGGAGCAAATAAAGTTGCTGAGTTATTGAACATACTAAAGAAACAATCTGTAGAGGGTGAGCAAGGATCCGGAGTTCTTGTTTTTTGCAACAATTCCAGCACTGTGAACTGGCTGGGCTACATTTTGGATGACCATTTTATCAAACACCTTAGACTCCAAGGCCAAATGCCAGCCACCATGAGAGCTGGAGTCTTTCAGTCCTTTCAGAAAGGAAGGCCAAATATTTTGGTCTGTACTGACTTGGTTTCCAGAGGCCTTGACAGTCTGAAAGTGGAGACTGTAGTGAACTATGACTTTCCTGCAACACTTCAAGACTACCTCCATCGATCAGGTAGAGTTGGACGTGTTGGCAGTGAGAGACAAGGCAGAGTTGTGAGCTTTGTTACTCATGCTTGGGATGTGGAATTAGTACAGAAAATTGAAACTAACGCACGGAAGAAAACTAGCCTTCTTGATTTGAATTGTACCATAAGTGAACCAATTGTTAAAGATCCCAGTACAGAAGAAAATATCTCAACCGTTCCGTCCATAATCCAAAATTCACAATGGAGACGGTAATAGGGAAATTTATATATAATCTTTTACACAGATTACCTAATTTAAAATAACTGTCAAATGAAATCATACACTACTCTCAGGATAAAAAACAAACAAACTGTAAAAACATTTTGCACTGTTATTATTTCCATGTGTCAAGAAAGTGTGTGTGTGTAACCTGGTTCTTTATAGGGAAACAACAAAGAAACATGAACCCCAGTAGAGAAAATAATAAGATTCCTATAAGTGTGAACAAAACCCCTCTTAAAAATCGGTCCACGTTTTACCCAACCGCCTGTAAATCTGGCCCATTAGAAGTTTTCGAGAAGTTGGTTATGGAAGATATAGAAAAGGTTAAATACCATAAACTTGACCATACCAACTTCACGAGGGCAGAGAGAGAGGCCCTGGGAGCTTTGAGAAAAGATGAACGCTTGGTTATTAAACCAGCAGACAAAGGAGGAGGTATAGTGATCATGTCTAAGGAATTTTACCTGAAGGAAGCACATCGGCAGCTTAGTGATACGGACGTGTATACACGCCTCAAAAGTGACCCCACCCTGGATCAAAAGAAAAAGTTAACTAGATTCCTAGATGAAGGGAAGAGAAAAGGTTTCCTAGGGAAGGATGAATTTAACTACATTAATAATATCCATCCAATCATCCCAGTGTTTTACTTCCTTCCCAAAATACATAAAGATGTATTAAATCCACCAGGGAGACCGATTGTCTCGGGTGTGGGATCATTATATTGCAATCTCTCAGAATATATAGATTTGATCCTACAACCCTTTGTAAAAAAAGTCCCATCATATCTAAAGGACACCACAAGTATTTTGAATACTCTCAAAACTGTAACATGGGAAGAGGGAATGGTGTTGGTCACAAGTGACGTGACATCTCTGTACACTATTATTGACCACGCTAAAGGCTGTGGAGCTATAGAGAAAGCACTGTTAGATAGCAAACTGCTTGAAGAAGACTTTATAAAGTTTGTGGTGTCTGGAATAGACCTTATACTCCATAATAATTTTTTCTGGTTTGGAGATGGCTTCTTTCTGCAGAGACGAGGAACAGCCATGGGAACGAAATTCGCCCCCAGCTATGCCAATCTCTTTATGGCGGAGTGGGAACAGGAGTATGTATGGTCCGAGCATGGCTGGGGATCAAATTTGGTATCCTATCACAGGTATATAGATGACCTGTTTTTTATTTGGAAGGGGGATAAATTGGAACTAATGAAGTTCCTGAATTATCTCAATACTAATGATTGGGGCATTAAATTGAATACCGAGTCTGACGATCAAAAAGTAAATTTTTTGGATCTTGAGATCTACATAGAGAACATGAGCATTAAAACCAAAACCTTCTTTAAGCAAGTGGACGTAAATAGTTTCATAGGTAGAGATAGTGGACACTACTCACCTTGGCTAGAAAACATCCCAAAAAATCAAGCCATTAGACTAAAACGTAATTGCACAGAGGACACCGTGTTTGATGAACAATTAAATCTGCTAAAGAAACGCTTTCTGGATAAAGATTATTCGGAACATAATATAGAGAAGGCTTTTAATGCAGTAAGATCAGTAGAAAGAGACTCCCTTCTTAAATATAAGGAGAAACAGGATAACCAAGATAAAGAAATCGCCCTACCAATAATCCTTGATTATAATAACAAAAATAAGGAGTTAAGAAAAATTATAAACAAACATTGGTCGATTTTAAAAAAGGATGATATCCTGAAAGAGATCATCCCCGATAAACCAAAAATTATATTTCGGGGAGCCCCCTCCATCAAAAGGTGTATAACATCCAGCTTTACCAGGGAAAATATTAATAAAAAGAAGAATAACACTTTCTTGAGTCAGAACCCAGGGTTTTACAGGTGCAACAACTGCAATGCATGCAGACACACTAGGAAACTACCTACAAAAATCAATAGTTTTACCTCCAAGCATACGGGGAGGACTTATGATATTAAGGAGTTTATGAACTGTGATTCCAGTGGGGTGATCTATCTGCTGGAGTGCCCGTGTGGACTCCAGTATGTGGGTCGCACCACGAGGAAAATTAAGACAAGGGTAGGAGAACATTGTGGTAACATTCGCAATAAACTCTTAACCCATAGTGTCCCCAAACACTTCTTTGAGCATGGTAATAACCCAAAAGATCTGAGCTTTTTGGCTATAGCCAAATATAGAAAATATTGGAGAGGAGGAGATTCATGGAAAGAGCTGGGTAAGCTCGAAATGAAATGGGTATACGAACTACAAACCCTGGCACCCAAGGGGTTAAATGCAGAGTTTGACCTATTCAATTTTTTATGAGTCAATTGGAAGATGTCTCTTTATATATATTTTGTATAAACAATCAGTATGTGTTAGTGATTTTATGGACTGTGTATAACTTCCTGAACCTCATGTCTCTGATCAGTTATCATACACTGTCAGAGACACTAGCAGCATCCAGCCCCTCCCCCTGCCTTTCCCACCCCCACTCCCCCTTTCTTGTTTAATATCAGTGGATGTGGGTGGTGAGTACAACAATACAAAGGGCAGCTTTATATAAGTCTTTCCTTTCTCTTTTTTCCTTTGTTATGGAATAGGAGATGCTTGGTGCTGCTGGTATAAGATTTTTCGTTTTTAAGGTGTTTACATTTGCTATTGTCTGCCTATCTGCTGAAAGCAATACTGAGATCTTACCTCTGCCTATCCTAACATTGTTATATAACCACTCCCCCTTATCTTCCACACTGCATGTCTCTCCGTCAGGCAGAGAGAAGGGGGTGTGACAGCAGGACCAATCAGAAATGAAGGGAGGAGACGAAAAAACTTGTCTCCATGGCAACGGAGACACGCAACAGGTGGGAGACAGATGAGGATCAATTATGCGACACACTATTTAAGGACCCAGCTGAGAACACATGAGGACACTTGAAAAAGCCTCACCAAAGAGGAGAAACGCGTTGTGTGCTATAGGAAACAAGGGATGTGCAACACTGGACTCTTTTTCAAGGATTTTTATCATTTTTACTGCTTTTAATGAAATTGAGGACTCTTCAGATTTTAACTGTAAGAATTCTATGTTTTATTTGTATTACATATTAAACAGTGTTCATTAATATCCTTGCCTTCCTTCTTCCTCATGTGTTTTGTGGAGTCTTCATGGATGAAGTGACGGAACATCATTAACCCTTTCCCTGGGCTCCCTTATGCTGATATCCCTGAGCAAGTAGTTGCTCAGACGAATGTGAGTGGCCACTTGGCACAATTCATTCACTTTATTTCACTTTTTCTTTGATATATTACACTATTGTGTGTTTTATTCTTTTATTTTTCATATTCCCTTTGTACAACACTGCAAGATACATACTTGTTCTAAGGGTAAATATAAGTGTGTGTAGTGTTGGTTGAAGCGCACTGGTCACGTTTTTCTTTGTATTGTATTTATTTTGCTAGAAGTGAGACACTAGCGGTGCCCGAGTGCTGCATACCCGTTTACATACAGGCGCAGCAGTCTACACTTTGTGTTTTGTATTGATTTTATTGTTTCACGTAGATTGCAGCAGCCTTTTTTGTGCACAACATTCACTATGTCTTTACTTGATTTTCGTCACGATTTATGCACTAATTTAGATGTACTATTTGATGATGATTTTGAAGGGTCTGAAGAAGGGACAGACCACATTTGTCTGAATGATGAGTTTCAGACTCTTGAAAAACTCTTAATTAAGGAAATAAGAACTAAATGGGAAATTGCCACCCTTAAAAAGTATTTGAGTGAGAAAATGATCCCGAGGGGTCTGAGGATTTTTAAAACACTCTCTATTGAGGTAGAAGATCCTTCCCTCACCAAACAGTGGGATAATATCTTGGACCACTGCTCGTTTGAACTAATGGGTTTTATTATCATGATTCGAGAAAGGACCCTAATAGATATTAAAAAAGAAATAGAGAAGAAATGCGACCTTTTGTCCCCATGTGAGATTCTCCCTGAGTTTGGAGAGTACACAGAAAGAACGAAGGTTCGAGCTAGCAGGATTGAGGAGGAAGTAAAGAAAATTAAGATTAAAAAATATCGGAGAGATAAGGGCGATTATTTGAATGAAAGAATAAGAACTTTCTCAAAGAAGTTTGATAAAATCCCTATATCCCCTAGGAATGAGGGGAACAACAACAAAAAAATGTTTAATAAATGGGAGAAGGTTAAATCAAAGAGAAAAATGGGAGAGGATAGGAGCCCATTGAACAATGGGAATTCCCCACTCAGTTTGACCAATATGTTCAAACCCCTAGCTACTGGAATAGAGGAAAGGGAGAATGTAAAACAAGTAGGAGACCACCATCATTTTTTAGGGTGGGGCCAGAGGGATCACCTATGGAAAACGAAGGGAAGACCGTCATGGAGAGAAAGAGAGAGAGAAAAATCCCTAAGATACAAAAACCAGAGGTCAGGAGATATAGAGGTAAGAGAGGAGGATTACACAAGAAGAAGGGAAAACTTATACAGACGATAGACACAAATGGAATTTTTAATATCTCTGGCATCCAGCTGAGTGAGATCCAAAATAAAGTTTTAAGTAAAGGTCTGAAATATGCCCCCACGCGCACCCTGAATAAATTTGACACTTTTATAGACATTAATAGGTTTGTAAGGAAAGCAACACTAAAGAGGTTCTTTATAGGGAAACAACAAAGAAACATGAACCCCAGTAGAGAAAATAATAAGATTCCTATAAGTGTGAACAAAACCCCTCTTAAAAATCGGTCCACGTTTTACCCAACCGCCTGTAAATCTGGCCCATTAGAAGTTTTCGAGAAGTTGGTTATGGAAGATATAGAAAAGGTTAAATACCATAAACTTGACCATACCAACTTCACGAGGGCAGAGAGAGAGGCCCTGGGAGCTTTGAGAAAAGATGAACGCTTGGTTATTAAACCAGCAGACAAAGGAGGAGGTATAGTGATCATGTCTAAGGAATTTTACCTGAAGGAAGCACATCGGCAGCTTAGTGATACGGACGTGTATACACGCCTCAAAAGTGACCCCACCCTGGATCAAAAGAAAAAGTTAACTAGATTCCTAGATGAAGGGAAGAGAAAAGGTTTCCTAGGGAAGGATGAATTTAACTACATTAATAATATCCATCCAATCATCCCAGTGTTTTACTTCCTTCCCAAAATACATAAAGATGTATTAAATCCACCAGGGAGACCGATTGTCTCGGGTGTGGGATCATTATATTGCAATCTCTCAGAATATATAGATTTGATCCTACAACCCTTTGTAAAAAAAGTCCCATCATATCTAAAGGACACCACAAGTATTTTGAATACTCTCAAAACTGTAACATGGGAAGAGGGAATGGTGTTGGTCACAAGTGACGTGACATCTCTGTACACTATTATTGACCACGCTAAAGGCTGTGGAGCTATAGAGAAAGCACTGTTAGATAGCAAACTGCTTGAAGAAGACTTTATAAAGTTTGTGGTGTCTGGAATAGACCTTATACTCCATAATAATTTTTTCTGGTTTGGAGATGGCTTCTTTCTGCAGAGACGAGGAACAGCCATGGGAACGAAATTCGCCCCCAGCTATGCCAATCTCTTTATGGCGGAGTGGGAACAGGAGTATGTATGGTCCGAGCATGGCTGGGGATCAAATTTGGTATCCTATCACAGGTATATAGATGACCTGTTTTTTATTTGGAAGGGGGATAAATTGGAACTAATGAAGTTCCTGAATTATCTCAATACTAATGATTGGGGCATTAAATTGAATACCGAGTCTGACGATCAAAAAGTAAATTTTTTGGATCTTGAGATCTACATAGAGAACATGAGCATTAAAACCAAAACCTTCTTTAAGCAAGTGGACGTAAATAGTTTCATAGGTAGAGATAGTGGACACTACTCACCTTGGCTAGAAAACATCCCAAAAAATCAAGCCATTAGACTAAAACGTAATTGCACAGAGGACACCGTGTTTGATGAACAATTAAATCTGCTAAAGAAACGCTTTCTGGATAAAGATTATTCGGAACATAATATAGAGAAGGCTTTTAATGCAGTAAGATCAGTAGAAAGAGACTCCCTTCTTAAATATAAGGAGAAACAGGATAACCAAGATAAAGAAATCGCCCTACCAATAATCCTTGATTATAATAACAAAAATAAGGAGTTAAGAAAAATTATAAACAAACATTGGTCGATTTTAAAAAAGGATGATATCCTGAAAGAGATCATCCCCGATAAACCAAAAATTATATTTCGGGGAGCCCCCTCCATCAAAAGGTGTATAACATCCAGCTTTACCAGGGAAAATATTAATAAAAAGAAGAATAACACTTTCTTGAGTCAGAACCCAGGGTTTTACAGGTGCAACAACTGCAATGCATGCAGACACACTAGGAAACTACCTACAAAAATCAATAGTTTTACCTCCAAGCATACGGGGAGGACTTATGATATTAAGGAGTTTATGAACTGTGATTCCAGTGGGGTGATCTATCTGCTGGAGTGCCCGTGTGGACTCCAGTATGTGGGTCGCACCACGAGGAAAATTAAGACAAGGGTAGGAGAACATTGTGGTAACATTCGCAATAAACTCTTAACCCATAGTGTCCCCAAACACTTCTTTGAGCATGGTAATAACCCAAAAGATCTGAGCTTTTTGGCTATAGCCAAATATAGAAAATATTGGAGAGGAGGAGATTCATGGAAAGAGCTGGGTAAGCTCGAAATGAAATGGGTATACGAACTACAAACCCTGGCACCCAAGGGGTTAAATGCAGAGTTTGACCTATTCAATTTTTTATGAGTCAATTGGAAGATGTCTCTTTATATATATTTTGTATAAACAATCAGTATGTGTTAGTGATTTTATGGACTGTGTATAACTTCCTGAACCTCATGTCTCTGATCAGTTATCATACACTGTCAGAGACACTAGCAGCATCCAGCCCCTCCCCCTGCCTTTCCCACCCCCACTCCCCCTTTCTTGTTTAATATCAGTGGATGTGGGTGGTGAGTACAACAATACAAAGGGCAGCTTTATATAAGTCTTTCCTTTCTCTTTTTTCCTTTGTTATGGAATAGGAGATGCTTGGTGCTGCTGGTATAAGATTTTTCGTTTTTAAGGTGTTTACATTTGCTATTGTCTGCCTATCTGCTGAAAGCAATACTGAGATCTTACCTCTGCCTATCCTAACATTGTTATATAACCACTCCCCCTTATCTTCCACACTGCATGTCTCTCCGTCAGGCAGAGAGAAGGGGGTGTGACAGCAGGACCAATCAGAAATGAAGGGAGGAGACGAAAAAACTTGTCTCCATGGCAACGGAGACACGCAACAGGTGGGAGACAGATGAGGATCAATTATGCGACACACTATTTAAGGACCCAGCTGAGAACACATGAGGACACTTGAAAAAGCCTCACCAAAGAGGAGAAACGCGTTGTGTGCTATAGGAAACAAGGGATGTGCAACACTGGACTCTTTTTCAAGGATTTTTATCATTTTTACTGCTTTTAATGAAATTGAGGACTCTTCAGATTTTAACTGTAAGAATTCTATGTTTTATTTGTATTACATATTAAACAGTGTTCATTAATATCCTTGCCTTCCTTCTTCCTCATGTGTTTTGTGGAGTCTTCATGGATGAAGTGACGGAACATCATTAACCCTTTCCCTGGGCTCCCTTATGCTGATATCCCTGAGCAAGTAGTTGCTCAGACGAATGTGAGTGGCCACTTGGCACAATTCATTCACTTTATTTCACTTTTTCTTTGATATATTACACTATTGTGTGTTTTATTCTTTTATTTTTCATATTCCCTTTGTACAACACTGCAAGATACATACTTGTTCTAAGGGTAAATATAAGTGTGTGTAGTGTTGGTTGAAGCGCACTGGTCACGTTTTTCTTTGTATTGTATTTATTTTGCTAGAAGTGAGACACTAGCGGTGCCCGAGTGCTGCATACCCGTTTACATACAGGCGCAGCAGTCTACACTTTGTGTTTTGTATTAACCTGGATAATGCCTACTGATGTGGCTGTTTGTTTCTACAATATTTGTAATGCGATCTTAAACTGCATTTAAAAAAGATTTTCATGTTTGTCACTTATTTTGTAAGTTTAAAGCCCAGTGATTACTGCAAACTTGTCCCGTCTGAGTTGTAGCATTTTCATCTTGTAATATTAAATCCACCTTTAACTTTCTTTAAGAACCAGCTACCCAAATAATGAAAATCAAATAAGACACCCTTGGGCTGCGGTAAAGAATTTCCATCCATAGGAAGCAGGCAGCCATCTGGCTCTTCTAGCGCAGAGAGATCCTCGTTTTTGCATGGGATCAGCAGGGGGGGCCTAATTAAGGTTCTAGCAGTGAGAGACCCTCACATTCAGCTGTCAGAGCGGAGCAAGCCACTGCTCTGATTGGTTCAGCACGCGACAACCGGGACCTGCAGTGTCTCGTATGCGATATTAAGATACAAGTCGGGTTTACTTCAATCTACTGGCAAATGTATTGTTTAACAAAGTTTAATTTCCCTTTAAATAGTAATGAGCAAATTATCAGTGGCATATTGATGGATAAACTATCCAGGGGGGAGGGGCCTGAAATTTCTGATGACAGCACTGCCTGCCAGGCATTACATGTGTAATGAGATATTCAAACAGGATATGCTATTAAGGCATAAAAATACATAGTAAAGTCAATAAAAAGTAAGCACTGGAATGTAGTATGCACTTTATTACAATAATCATGCAACATTGCTTACATATATAAATTCAGATACATAACTACAGTGAGCAATGCAACATTTGCTACAAAGACAAGTTGGGAAAATGCATACATGTAATATTGTTTGTCCAATAGTCCAGATAAGTATATTTCCTATAGACTTTTCTAAATTGTTGTTAGAATTTTAAATTAAAACAATTTAATAAGGATTAGTCACTAATTACACCCAAAAGTCTATAATTTTAAAGTTGGGAAAAAAGATGTAGAAATTTAAACAAACAGTCTTAATTTCATAAGCATTTGTGCAACTCCTAAAGAAGTGATATTTGGAATACAATACAATGTGGCCAACAAAACATCAGCGATCACAATGCAGTTAGTGAATAGTACAGAAACCGCTATATTAAATACAATATGGTTAATCCTGTGCAGTTCCAATTAATAATCAAATATGTAGTAAAAGACAATACATAAAAATAAGCTCTACCAGCAGCCTTGGCCAAAGAAATTCACAGGAAACCAACTGTAGGTCCACACGATTTTAATAAAATGACAGTATACAATCTGCACATACTATCCACAGAAATTTGTAGTCACTCAAGGGTTCACCATAATGCAGTCTGACGTTACAAAACTTTTACAGAATCTCTGTTCACCCCTCAGAGTTGAATTTTCATCTCATGACATTGTGCTTTTTTGGTGAGTCCTAGGTGGGCTGTTGAGTGTCTAGATTTTTCTGTCTTGTATTTTCAGGTTTTTATACTCATTCCTTGGATATTATTCTATTAAAATATCAGTTTTAGTGCCCAATCTTTTGCAGTGAGTATTGTTTAACATATTTACACATCCCAAAAAGGTCAGCAGACATCCCTAGGTCTTAATCTACCATCTAGAAAAACAAACTAATCCATAGCAGGAAAGCAAGTAGCTCAATGTGCCAACATGGATATGTAAAACAAATGTTTAACGGAAAAAAAAAAAAAAAGATGTGTGCACCAACTGAATTTCTTCAGACACATGAATTATATAAATCAGAGGCTCTATACTTATTAGTTTACCCTCTGAAGGCACTTTATGCAAAGTATATATTTTTAGTGTTATTTCCCATTCCTATCTCACCATAGTCTTATTCATACATAACCATTGATCCATTCCAATTTGTCCATTGCACTATTTGCTTCCAGTAACTCACCTCTTGTATAACCTACAAGGGAAAATATCTTACGTTGACACCTCTAACAATCCTCTTCCAAGCTGACTGAGCATGATGGCATCTGAACTTCACAAAAGCTTGTCTATTGAAGCTTAGCCAAAAATGGTTCTCATGATGCTCAGTCAAGTAATTGGTTGGATATAGTAATACACAACAGGTGCCATAAATCAACCATAAGCTAACCTTTGGCACCCCAGCTTTTTAGGATACACTGTTTCCATGATTTGTGGACAGTCAGCGACAGTATCGTGGAAACAGTTTTTTTCCCACACGTTGGGGCACCAAAGGTTAACAAACATTCATCACCCAAATACATTGTTCGTGAAGTGTGGGCATGCCAGCTGCTGTGCAATACAGTTCCCATAATCATCAGCCAACAAATGGCTAACTGCATTCCTATGTCCCCAACATATTATATATAGTTTAATAAACTTGCATCCAATATATTTAGCACCTTCAAAATATTAGGTTTGTTGTTTAAATCATTTTAGAAACAAATTCAATTTTTATTCCATGTTGTAACATACAGTACCAGAATGTATAAAACCAAGTTATGCCAGACATCAGAAATGTTACTGATCATCATTAATTTACCACAGGTAATTCGTAGTTTAAATCTTTTTTAAAAAACTTCAGTTTTTAACTCCAACACCACCAGGTTAGTTACAGAATTAAAATTCACGGAGTTTTATTTAAACAAATGACATTTCTGCTGATTTGGTAAAATCCTTGACTAATTTTAAGATGTCATGATACGCCATAAAAGTAACTCCCCAAAAACACATGCTTTCATTAAAAATGTATGGGATTGTATGGCAGCGATCAGAAATGTAGTTACTGGAATTTGAAAAGTGGATAAAAACTAGACAACACACGAGCATTATATATACAGACCTCACATTTACTATTTAAAATTTAGAACAAAAATCATGCAATACAATATGAATATGGTTGAGGAAACATGTAAACGCACTGCTAAAATTGTAGAATGATTACAAGCAAAAACACACAATTTTTAAGAATACATAATGGTTTTGATTAGCACTTGAATAAAATAAAAAGTTGTATTTGTTCTAAAATACTTGTGCAAACAGCTTTTATTTTATTTTTAAATGGAGAACAAAGATCAAGATTTGCACATCAGACACACAATTCACATTAGAAATAACAAAATACATAGGAAACCTGCACAGGTGAAGTAACAAAGCAGCTTTTGTAACAAGTTAATGCTATCCCTGAAGTGTTACAAATTCATGAGAAAATATCTCACCACTAATAAAACAGCTACAAAATACATAAAGTCCACCAGAAAAAACCAAACCTCTAAAACGTGAACTAATCAGTAAAAGTTCTAGAAAACAACTTGCTAAACATGGATGTTTTAAAAATGTAGAAACAATCCAGTTTCTCACTTTGTATTTATAAAAAAAATTTGTCAGTCAAAACATGATTTTGCAATATTACAAGGTGAAAAAAAATTGCACACAATCTTTTTTTACCACATTTTTACCTGCCTATTACTCACATACATAAGCCATTAAACATTATATTGTCCTATGTTTAACAACTGTTCCCACACAAGACAAAAAATAAAAACAAAAATCTTGAATAAAAAAGAAAAAAATATTGAGATAGAACTGTCATAGCTCTATAGATAGAAAAATATGCCTTCTGCTCTGTGCTTTTGATGTAGTTTGGGGATTATTCTACAAATACATTTGTATAATTTTTTGTTTGAAGTGGTTTGTGCTCTGCAAATTGTTTTTTTTTGGAAGAAATGCTCAATGAAAAAAAATAGATGAACAGTATTGCCATTTTCTTAACCAGCAAAAAACAAAGTTCTGCTAAACAGCTAAAGTTACTGTTGTTGGGTTTCTTTGAGATAATTGATAACCATTTTCTAAAAATTAGAACAGGGATTATAGTATAAAATGGGCCGCTTGACAGATAATTAGTTGCAATAACATTTAGCACTGGGGTTTGTCCAACTTTTTGTACAACTATGTGCAAGGCCAAAACGAATAATTTCCAAAAGGATCTATTCTTGTAAAAAGGACCTTCACTGATTATCTAATAAGCCAACATTTTAAAAGTAGAAAAAAAAAAATCATGTATATGAAACCTAGTACAAATGTAATCACAACTTGTTGGTTGTACTTCTTGATGCTACATATTTAAAACATGTTTTCTTCACAAGGTTATAAAATCCACAAAATGACAAAGCATTACCAAAATCTTCCTCTGTGTGAACAAAATCATAGAGAGCAGCTATTCTAGAGAACATCTGAAATACAGTTTTCTGTAGATACAATCCATCACAAGTAATTAAGGTTGTAGTTGATGTGATGAAAAGAATAACACTGTTACAAGAAACATAAAATATGAATCCACTTACGTATGTAAAAAAGGTAACTGCTAAAGCAACAATGACTACTCTGTTACAAGGCCACTATAGAAATCGGCTGGCTCTTGTTATTTTGTAATTGGACTGGTCAATTTCAGATCCTCATGATAGCTTGTTGCAGGGTCTCTAAATGCCATTAGTGAAATACACTAATATAAACAAACCCCTGACTTTGCACAGACATGCACATACAACATACATTACATAAGATGTACGTAAAACGACAACAAATCTTGGATTAGTTACATTTTTAATATTTAGCAGATCCAGCTATATAAGGAAAACGTCTCACAGGAACTTTTGAGATGATTTTCTTAATTGTAGGCTAAATCTATTTTATCATTTTTTTTATTATTATTATATATATATTTTTTATTTTTATTTTTTTAACAGTTTCAGTTAAGAAAAAAAGTGAAATAACCAGGCCTGAGAACGTTCCATAAAGTAACTTCTGAGTTTGACACTCTCTATACCTCATAGAGGTGCAATAAAAAGGCAACAATAACATTTTTTGTGGCCTGGTGGCACACCACATGTAAAAGCAATATATACCACACAATTTAATTGCACGGACCCAATCATGAACAAACATTTGTTAATTAAGGACAAAAACAGTTTAGCACATCACAATTTAATGGTTTCCAACGCCAAGGAGGACCTGCTTCACATAAGATATTGTAGTTAAATTTGACAGCATGGCAATATGTTCGTTCCCTGGCAGCTCCATCAAAAATACTTTTTGTTTCTGCTGGTTCCTCCATTTCTGGCACTGTAAGGCACTTGCTAGGTTAACTGTACCATCTCCTGGTCCATACATTATAGTAGGATCTTTGTCAGGGAACGAATCATACAGGAATGAATCAGGTGTGTCCACCCCAGTGCCGTAGAGGCAGTGAACATCAACTCCTGGTGGTGTAAGTGATGAAATCAGGTCCTCTGTTTCTTTCCTCATTACCCAGCCATCTGGGAATCCAATGTCATTATAGAACTTCTGGTAGTCTTTCAGAGTGTAGTTGCTGGATGGAGTCCTTACTAAAACTTGGTCAGCAGGCCATGTGTTATTATAAGGTAGTAGCCAGTTAGTGGATACAGCAGAGCGTTGTTGGTCACGGATCCGCAGGGAGCTGATCACTGGAATTCGATTATTATCACCTAAAACAAACAAGGAAGACGAGATTTACCTTCCCACAGTAGTAATACATGAAAAACAAATTTTGTCCTCTTTAAATCAACTTATCAAAACATGGTTTACATTTAACATGAACGTAGAGTATAAAAACTAAAAAAAAAAATGATCTATACATGGTGTTAAATTAAGGGAAAAATATGTTTTAAATGAGTCTGTTGTGTCACCTTGTGGCTAAATATGCAAATTATACTTTTTCCATGGAAAAGGTTAATCACTTGCATATCAAGCCAAAAGGTGAGGTCATAACCAGGAGACACCACAGACACATTCTCCCTTAACTTATGCATTTGCATGTAATTTAGAAAACAAACAAACATACTTTTCAGCAAAAAATCTCAATCATAAGTCGCAGTACCTGTGGGTAGTCTCTTTCTCACGGCACAAGAGAGCCTGTAATTATAAAATATAACTCCTCCCCTTCCCTTTTGTGTATATATAACCAGCCACTCTGGATGATCCTCAGTTCAATAAAAAAAAAAAAAAGACAAGAAACGGTCCCATGCCCAAAAGAGATTTAATAACAAATGGGGAGGGAAAGTTGTACTGCCACTATGCTAAGGAAAAAGGAATTAACAGTAACTAAAATTTCTGTTTTTCCTTTTGCATAGCGGCAGTACCTTTAGGATGTAGCAAGCATAACCTAATAGGGAGGGTCAACTGGAACAACTGCATGAAGCACCTTAGGCCAAAAGGAGGACTCTGAGGAGGTGAAGACGTCTAAACTGTAGTGTATAATGAACATGATAACCGAGGACAAGGAAGCTGCTTACAGATGTCTTCTGTGGATGCAGAATTTTTTTTTCAGCCCAAGAAACCGACATAGCCCTAGTTCAGTGTGCCTTGATGTATGAGGAAAGGATCAAATTCTTCCAGAGTTTATAGCACAGCTAACAATTCTTTTTAGTTGGATGAAGTAGCGGATTCTTCCTGGGACCACCTTCCTTTTCTGAACAGGGAGTGAAGATGACCTCCCCAACCATCCTTCGAGGTGCCTGTAGTCCACACCCTTGGATGGAATGACAAACCTTGGGACAGGTTCCTCTCGTTTGTCCACCAGATCTGATTTCTTACTTGTTGAGAAAGGTAGGAATTGGTTTCCAGATTATGTTCATCCCGGACCACTGGCTTAGGATGTCCATGTACTTAAGTACTTGGCCTTTGCCCAAGGAATTGCCGGAATGGAGGAAGTCAAAAGACCCAATGTCTTTTGTATGAAACAGAAGGGTCTTATATGTAGTGAAGAATTTCGAAGATTCGCGTTACCTTTTGCGGTGGAAGGAGAGGGATGTGGAATCCACTAAAAATCCAGAAACAAGATCTTGGTATCGGGGATGATTTGGGATTTTTTTTTAGTCGATGATCGAACCCATCTGTAAGTTGGCTGATAGGAGTTCTCAAGAACTCGCCTTCAGGAACCCGGTATGGAACTAGGAAAATACCTATTTCCCTCAGATGTGCTAGGACCACGGGCGTGCATTCCTGCCTGCTCCTTATGGAAGCCACCTGGGCTTCACTTAAAAGCTGACACTTCCTGTCTTCTGTAAGACAGGAAGTATAATATGAATTAATCTGGTCCCGCCCGAGGAGCCTCAGACCGCCTCATCCATCCCCCGATCACAACCTGTGTACCTTAGCTATCCAAGTCTGTCCCAGAATGGGACAAGAAAAAACTGAGGATCAACCAGAGTGGCTGGTATATACACAAAGAGGGAAGGGAACGGGAGGAGTTAGCCTGTAATTATAAAATGGTTATCTTGTCATGTGAGAGACTACCCGCAGGTAATGCCACTATGTGAAAGGAATGTTACATACATACACACATTTATATATTACACACACAGTTTGATACTCACCATGTCTAAAGATTGGGCTAAGCTACTTTGGAATGAGCTTTTACTAGTTTAATTGGGTTAATAATACAGTATAATAAACTTAATTATGTTATCAAATATGTTGGCAAGTTAGTGGTAAGGAAAAACCATAAAATAAAAATTCTGTAAATCCAGCATTATGGGAGATGTTTCCTACCCCACCACTTTGAAAATAGTGAATATATTCCTGCCTACCTTACACACCACACCAATCTATTTGGGTCTGAAAATCCTTCCAAAAGAATAAACTAAAATGATTCCATGAATAATTTGATATACATACTGAAAAGGAGATTCAAATCAATGCATTCTGCAGGTTGAAGGAAAAAAATAAAATAAAACACACATACTTACCAGAGGCAAGAACACGCAGGGTTTTAGCTACACCGCCCCATGGGGCACCAAGGGCCACGAAAGAATGGATATATTTGTCTTTCCATTCTTGGGTCTGATGGTTGAGGAAATAGAGTGTGTACAGATTTCCCATGCTGTGTGCTATTAGTACTACCCGGCTATTATAGGATTCATACATAATCTCCACCATTTTCCGGAGAGAGTTAAAATACTCCATGTTCTCATCTAGAAGAAAAACATAAAAACCCATCATGTTAAGTAGATAAAATAACATGTTTGTGAATGATTAATGAAAAGGTTAATTGTATTTAATTACCCATTTCTAATCAAAGGTTCCATTTCAAAAAATGTTTGCTTGAAAATATGATATGTAAATAGATGTTGCTATTCCCCCAGTGATCTTTTAATGTTTCAATAGTTACACGAACAGTTCAGAGGCAAATTAGCACTAATGTCAAATGATACCCTTCAATAGGAAAATCCTGTTCTATAAATGTAAGTCAGCACTGTTAAAATCATAAAAATTAAATTAAAAAAACATTTTAAGCATGTTACATTGGTTGTTTTAGAGGTTTTGTTGCACTTATTCCATATCTGGCTAGATCTTATTATCTAGCGGTTTGGACCCATTTCTGTGCTATGGGCAAGACCACCATTTCAAAATAATAAGTTTTCTTGTTTTTGTTTTTTTTTAAGTTTATGTAATCTAAGTTTTCTATAAACAGCTATCAAACAATATAGTAAACTTGTATATGTAGATGGGGTGGGATTCTTCAGCTTATTTGTATCAGTAAAAAGCAGAGACAATCAGGAAAAAAAATGGTAATTTAAAAAAAAAAAAAAAAAAGAAAAGAAGAAGAAGAGGTAGTGTGGTACAATTGCTGATGGAAGAAACATCAGGCCTGCTTTGGCAAACTTTTTGCTAGTTAAAATCAAGAAGAACTACAAAACCAGTGTTTTTTGTATTGTAAAAAGTTAAACAGTGCAGATATTCTCAAATTAAGACTTACTAGGGGCTTTGCGCCAGTCGTAAGGAGCACCTCTCAAATTTTGATCACGTGTGTACCCCCACAGCACCATGCTCTCGACCAATGTGTAGAAATATATACCTGCAAGAGGCAGAATGTAGGGTTAGAAAAAAAAAAATAAAGTTCATACCTTTACTGGGTTAAGCAAGTCATATCCCAAAGAAACAGATTTGATAAATTCATGTTGGTATTGTACAAAACATAAGTTCTTGCAATGGTTGAACACAATCTGTGGAAAAGCTTAGACACGGACCAGCAAGGATAAATAAATGGGATTGTTGGCTCCGTCCTAATCATATATAACATAGAATGTGTCGGCAGATAAGAACCATTCGGTCCATCTAGTCTGCCCAATTTTTTTGGGAGTACTTTTATTAGTCCCCCGTTCCCGGTCTTATAGCTAGGATAGCCTTGTGTCTATCCCACGCATGCTTTAAATCCTTGACTGTGTTTACCTCTACCACTTCTGCTGGCAGGCTATTCCATACATCCACTACCCTCTCAGTAAAGTAATACTTCCTGATATTACTTTTAAATCGTTGCCCCTCTAATTTAAGACTATGTCCTCTAGTTGTGGTAGTTTTTCTTCTTTTAAATATACTCTCTTCCGTTACTGTGTTGATTCCCTTTATGTATTTAAATGTTTCTATCATATCCTCCCGTTACGTCTTTCCTCCAAGCTATACATGTTAAGATGCTTTAACCTTTCCTGGTAAGTTTTATCCTTAAACCCATGAACCAGTTTAGTAGCCCTTCTCTGAACTCTCTCCAAAGTATCAATATCCTTCTGGAGATACGGTCTCCAGTACTGCGTACAATACTCCAAGTGAGGTCTCACCAGTGCTCTGTACAATGGCATGAGCACTTCCCTCTTCCTACTGCTAATACCTCTCCCTATGCAACCAAGCATTCTGCTAGCATTTCCTGCTGCTCTATTGCATTGTCTACCTACATTCAAGTCCTCTGAAATTATTACACCTAAATCCCTTTCCTCAGATGTTGAGGTTAGGACTGTACCAAATAGTCTATATTCTGCTTTTGGGTTTTTACGCCCAAGGTGCATAATCTTGCACTTGTCCACATTAAATGCCAGTTGCCACTGCTCTGACCATTTTTCTAGTTTAGCTAAATCATTTGCCATTTGGATTATCCCTCCATGAATATCAACCCTGCTGCAAATCTTTGTATCATCAGCAAAAAGACATACTTTACCAACAAGACCTTCTGCAATAATCGCTAATAAAAATATTAAAGAGAATGGGTCCAAGAACAGATCCCTGAGGTACCCCACTAGTAACAAGACCTTGCATCGAATATACCCCATTGACTACAACCCTCTGTTGCCTGTCACTCAGCCATTGTCTAATCCATTCAACAATATTGAAATCCAAACTCAAAGATTTTAGTTTATTGATAAGCCTTATAAGAAGTTTGTGCCTCAATATTTGGTGACCACCAGCCTGGAGAGTCTTCTGTATCAATTTTTTGGCACTCTCCCTAGACACGCGTCTCTATCGATTAGATTTACTTAATTATGTATACAAAACAAACTCAATGGAGAGGTGGGCCCGACCGCAGGATATGCTGACACATTGGAGGAGGCGCTTGTCTAGAATCCTCTGGAAAGCAGCACGGAAGAAGATGCTTACCGTGTACATGATGATTGGACTGCATTTTGTTATCCACAAATTCTGAAAATCTCATCGTTTTTTTAAATGAAGCAGTCTTAACATTTAACACTATAACTTCCTTCTCCAGTATGTCACTCTCCTACTTGTCAAATCCATTGTTATGTTTTGGGGTGCTTATCACTGCTCTAGCACTAGAAACAAAGACAAAATTTGGGACAAGCAAGTATATCTCTTGGTATCAGTGAATTGAAATCTCATAGTCAGGCCATACCATGTACACCATATTTTTTTATTTATTTATTATTTTTTTTTTTTAAGAGTACAGATATGAAAGAGGAAAAAGAAAACAACTTTTTTTTGCTTCACTGTTGCTCAGGATTGTTTGGCTATTGTGAGAAAAGCAGAACACTAGTATGTGCAGAACTTTATTTACCTGCAATGTATGATGTATTTTATGACATCTATTCACCTATTGTGTTTGTCTAGCTCCTCAGGATTATCTGCACTAGACTGCTTTATCAAAACATCTCCATGAGGTGAAAGATCACAAAAACAGAAAAGAACAATGAGCTTGTTCAACATTTGAGGCGATTGTTTGCACAGTAAGGGGATTTACAATGGGATCCACTTCGATTATATTGGTGTGTAGGCGAGAGCTAATCTCACTGGCCTTTCAGCTCCAGGTATCAATGCCCATGTGGAACTAGATTTGGGAGTCTCTGCTTTATAAAATGACGATATTCTCTAAATCTGTTCATAAGTTTGTAACTAACCCTCACGCCTCATGATGCACTCACTACCTGGCAGTTATTGTGGAGAGTGAACCACATTCAAGAACGGTACTTATTTTTTGATAAAAGTAACCTCTCTCACATTAGACTGAGCGTTCAGTTCCGATAGGACCATTTTCAGTTTTAATTGAATAAAGATAGTGGGCTCTCCTGGCAGAAACATTGGATGACAACAAGGCAGAAACTATGTGATTAACCATGCTCAACTTGCACACAAAGATAGCAAGCTTGGAGGAGCATATAGAAGATCTGCAAAACATATGAAATGTGGGTCTGAAATGCTGCAGAATCTAGTAAAGATGTCACCATGGCCTTTTTTGGCAGCCTGTGATGTCTCCAGATTCAGGACAAATTTCTATTTGGCAGTGATCGTAGGGAGCTGGGAAGATGGATATTAAAGAATCATCCAACAGACATTGTAATCAAGTTACCCTACTATTACATAAAAAAAAAAATTACAAATTGGAAAATTATAAAAATGAAGATGTAGAAACTACTGAAGAAAAGGAGTATACAGCAACAAAAAAAAAAAAAAAGTTAAGAAATGCAGAAATACTGGGGTTACCAATTCTGGGACTATCAGGGATTACAATTTTTATAATTTTCAGTGTCTTTTTGGAACAGCGATATTCCAATTTTTTTGTAACATACTACCTGAGTTGCTTATTGTACGTAGTAGTAGTATTTGGTTGCTGTGGTATCTACAAGATCCTAATTTACTCTAAACTATGTCACATGGTTTATGTCTCCCATTTTGATCATTTTGTGTGGGGGTCCCTGCCCAATACAGAACTGACTTAAACTCCAACGCCAACATATGGGTACAGCTATATTTATTGCTAACCTGAGTTTACTATGCTATCATCAGCAAAACATTAATGTCACTTTTTGGAGCATAACCATGGGAGACTAAAGTTTCAGAGGTCTGTTATGTGACGAGTCTAGTTATACAGAATCTGTATCAATGTTATTCTTTCTTACTGTATCTTGTACCAAGTGGACATTTGAGGTGTCCCGATAGGATCAAATGTTATAATTTTGTTTTGGAAAACAATGAAAATGCGAGGTCAGTTTTGTAGCAAATTCTCTGAGTAGAAATAAAAAGCTGACTAACAATCCCACAAAGTGTGATGTGGAAACTGTGCTTCCAGCAACAATTCACCCAATCTGAGGAAGGTATAAAAAAAAAAAAAAAAAAAGAAGTTTAGAGTTAAAAACATGTTTGCTTACTCAGAAGCCTATCTCTGCTGTCTAGAGCAAACTGCAGGAAGACAGACTTTTAAAAAAGAGCCTAGTGAGAATTTAAAACCAAGAAGTAGGTCATAGAGTTAAAGGATAACCAAAACCCCACATGTGAAAGAACCATCTTCACACCTCATTATCATGTCAACATTCTCAATCCTCTGCATCAGGGTCAATTATTAACAGCTGACAACGTGGCGATGACCCTTGCATCCAGAAATGATCCCCTCATAATGTCACCTGTAGTAACCTCATGGGTTAGGGTGTCCCGTTCAAGAATCACATGTTGTATGATGTTGAATTTATGTTATCTGGTGGAAGTCACTTCAGAGCACAGACTATTGAAGTTATAATCTCATTTGCCTCTGATAATTTATGTGTAGACACAGGTGGTAGACTGGCTGAACTTTATATGCGATCTAATTCAAATAAGGTCAGAGGTCACCTGTGACTAAGAACAACTTTTTTCTCTGGCTCTCCAGACACATGATCTACTTATTGGACAATCTTTATCACTTTCCCTCCATATAGGAGATTTTAGCTGTAGCCCAAGATAGACTGACCGTTCAGTGCTGCGATCAAACGGGCGCGTTATTCTTCATTGCTGACTGTCAGCGTTCTAACTGCCGCGCTGAACTGTCAGCGATGAAGCCGCGGCGAAGAGGAGTCCTAGACCCTATTGTAATATATATGAACAGCAGGGGACTGTAGTTTTCCCCATTTCCACCCTTTAAAATCGTTTAACTTTTGGTTAAAAATGGAGTGTGCTTTTTAAAATGTAATTTGACACAGTAAAGTAATATATTTCAAGCATGCACACATTTTGAATATCTCAACAGAAATCAAAATTACAAATACAGCTCCCTAAAAACATATATTTTTTTAGAACTTTCAAAGTCGGAAGTAAAACAAAAGCCTGTTTAAATTGGTTTGATTAAAGAGGATTTTGTAGCTCTTTGACATTCATTTATTTGTGCTCTGCTTTTTTGGACCACTTGGCATCCATGATCCATAATGCAAACTGTGGGATAATGAAGACACCTCAGGGTCTACTCAACAAAGAGAGGGAATTGCAGAAAATTGACACAGCAAGTTCAGTCATTCAGCTGCAAGATAATTATTCCAACTCCGCTACTTTGACCTTAGTGCCCAAAATGCATCTTCCAAATATATGCATATTAATTTGCTTTCAAGGTACTTTAACATGTATGTTTTGCATTGGTTAAAATATAAAATACTTACAGCTAGATGGAATTGTGAAATTACAGCTGTTTTGCAAGTAGACCCTCTAATGTTGCCATTTTCACTTTACAATTTGTATTGAAGTACTCACCAACACTCCTTTTACTGGGATCAAGAAATTCCAGGGGGTAGGTTTGGCCAAATCCAGGAATCCTAATGTCAACTCCCTCAGGCGGAGATGTGGTTTTGCTGGTTGTGTTGTAAACCAATCTGGGGGGAGGACATTAAAACAGTATTATCATAAAAGTGGAAAGGATGGGGATGAGGTATTACAGCTTTCAGGGAACCCTAACAAATTGCAATTTCTTATCAAAGTTAAGTGTCCGTATAGAAAGATGGTAAACATATTTAGCCATATAACAAACCATTCAAGCCAATTATTGCAAAAGGGTTTCCCAATGCCATATTAGCAGGAAGCATAATACATCAAAAGAGCCAAGAAGACAAAATACATTGTTGTTTATCCACTAATCAGAGGGCAGGAGCAGCGATCATTGTTTACAACTGCACTTTAATCCCAGTGGAGGGCGGAGGGGTTAAATTTAAAATCATGAGTCAGTAGTTTGTCACATGTGTGCAGATCAGGAACAGCTGTTCAAATGAGGATAATTGGCAGGTTTGAGCATGTGACTTGCTTTTCCCAAAGCTAACTGGAACAGTGAGGGAGATGAACAACTTAAAAAAATAAATAAATAAATAAATAATAATTAAGACTGAAAGTGGGAAGAAATGTAATAAAATAAAATTAAAAAAAACCCTACATTCTATCCATTACAATTTAATAACCTCAGCTTGAAAAAGTGAAAAGATTTCATGAAACAAAAATAGGTTTATGGTTACAAGAGTAGCAGATATACTTCTTTGTGACAATTCCTCTGTTGTTCATGAGCAAACCAATATGTAGTTTATTTCCATACACGCTTACAGGTTTGGTCATCATTTGGCAGATGGCAAATTAGCCTCATCCACGCTTTCTGCATTAAATCTTTACTAAAGATGCTGGTCATTAAAAAGTAGTGTGGATACAAAGCAGGTGTATGCAAGACAAGCTTATTTGCCTTAAAAAAAAAAAAAAAAAAATCACTGACAGATATGTAGCAAATAAATCAACTGGTTAAAGGAATATTCAGTCAAGAAATCCTATTGTGCTCAAGATGAATGGAACAAAAATAGGATTTGATTTCTCAGATATATTGCATTCTCAGTGTGTAAAATACTGAGAGCAAACGACACTTTCAATCACATAAACTGGATATATTTATATGAATGATTAATGAAAACAAATATCGATTGTTCCTCCTTATAGTGTGATATAGGCACCCAGAATGTCAAATAAGCTTTCATGCCATTAACATGGATAGGTGTATTAGGAGAACGTTTATGTAAGCTCCTGAATCATAGGCACAATGTCACTTGTGCACTGTCCGCTCTCTCAATCTTACAGCCTGAGCCTGTAAAGAAGGAATGTAAGTGTGCACAGTGTATCACATGTGAATTACCGCATAGCTCACATGGAACTGTGAACAAACAAGAGAAAAGTTTGAAACCATCTCATTGAAAAATGAAGGTATAAACTAACCTTTTACTAGTAAAATGTAAGGGCTTAGTTCTAAACGAAAGTCTACTACTGCACCAAGAGAAAGACGTACAATACGTGGCAAGTAGTTTAACAAAAAATACATTTCAAGTCCGCACTGGTCTACACTTTAATGATTACAGACTTCGTACACTTTTTTTGTACTAATAGGTGATGTGGACACCATAGTGGTAAGAAGTATCAGACTGGGAGCAGAAGACTAAATGGAGGTGTGAAGAGTAGACTTTATAAGTGAATCATAATATGTTAGCACAGATTCTTAAGGTATTAAAGAGCCTTAAAATAAATTAAAAACCAAATCACAGCCACAATCTGTAGCAAAAATTGGTTTTTATAAAATCACACATACATACACAAGAAGGAACTCTTATTTTTATTTAGTTTGCCTACTATGACATTTTCCCCATCCCTGTATATTGATAGAGACAAAACAGAGAGACATATGTATGGAAGAACTGTTAGGTAGATATAGGTTCCAGCAGGAACTCTAACCAAGTCTGAACAGAGATTTGGTCTTACGTGATGTGAACATACCCATCATGTATGACAAACTGTGCCGTAATAACACAATTTCCTAAGATGGACATTAGCACCCAGCTCACATATAGAATAAATTAACTCATTGAATAGAGTCCCATGTCACTGAATGATCAGATATCCGTAACCTAATCCTTCAACAGCAGTGTGCAATGGCAGATCAAAACTAAAACATTAAATGTATAATTTATTTCAGAAATAATGCCAGGAGGAGGTACAGTGCCACCATGATTTCACATAGCTACTTTGAGAGCAGCTCAACAGGTTGCTTGATATTAAAGAAAGTATTCTGCAATCTGCCTATAAACCTCTCACCTGATATTATCTATCCAGCAGTCAATGACCAGAGGGAGTAGCAACTCCAGATTCAGCCAAAGAGTGAAGTAATAGTCAGTCTTCTTAGAGCACATATAATGCACAACAGATGGTTTATCCAACTTTGCCTCCAGCTGGTTCCCCAGGTCACCTGGAACTGTGGACAAGTGAGAATAAATTGAACATCTTGACCAGAGTATAGAATGATCAGAAATACAAGTGTGAACACACAGGAAGGATGACAATGAAGTAGGTGGGTTACACAACATGTCAGCACTGTAGTTAAAGGAGAGCAGAACATGCTGTTGATTCATAAGAAGTTTTTTGTTCCAGTACATTAAAACAGGACAAGAGGTAAAGCATTTTGTGAAGCCTTTAATATGAAAAGTTTTATTTTTAGGGTTTAATTACTATTAAAAAAAAAAAAAAAAAAAAAAAGGTGTTATTCTTCAAAATGACATCAAAAACTGGCCCCTTACTTTTATGGAGGTCCCTTTCCCACACTGCAACGTGTTGGGAGTTATATATAAAAAAAAAATGCAATCGCCATTACACATATCAAACGGCAAATGCGCTTTTTTATAAAATCATCTGGCACTGTAATTTGAGAGTTTTTATACACATCCCCCAATGTGTTTGCAGAATTCACAACATGTTGCAGCACCATATACAATTTAGAATTTGTTTAACCCCTTTGCGACCTTATGACGAGTTAACTCGTCATAAGAGCCGCAGCATTAGCGACCTTATGACGAGTTAACTGGTCATGCAGTCTAGCCGGCGGTGGGCTCCGTGGGCACCGCCAGCCAGTCTGCAACGGGTCCAGGACTAAGCCTCGCACCCGAGGCAAAGCTCCTGGACCCGATCGGTGGATTTCCGGGCATGTGATCGCAGTGATTGAGTAATCACCGCGATAACATGCAAATTAGATGCAAAGTCGATGTGTTCACACACTGACTTTGCCTCTAATTCACTCTCTGTGCTACAAATTTAATTTTTGCAATTTCTAAAGTTTTTTTAAATAAAGGTCATTTTAATATATTTATTTAATAAAATGTAACCCCTGCATGCCTGTTGCGTGATTTTTATGGATCTGACATCACACTCTTCAGAGTTTTTTTTTTTGTCTTTTTTGTCTAGGGGGGTTTGGGAACAAATATTTTTCTTTTTTATTAGTTAATTAGGGTGGATAAGTGGGTTAGTGTTACCACTAGTTGTGTAGCTTATTATTGGGAAAATCGTGGGGAAAAACTTTTTTTCCCCAAAATTTCCTCTTTTTTATGTATTTGAATACTAAAATGTAAATAATTTTTATGTATAGGGTATCAAAAGAAAGCTCTAACTGTCCTTTAAAAACAACATATAACTTGTATGGGTGCGTTAAATGAGAGAGAGGAAAATTATGTTTCAAAAACCGCATATTAAAAACGCTCTGGTCCTTGGAAAATCCCTGGTCCTTAAAAGGGTTAATAATAGACATTTGTTTGTACATCTTGCTACAAGGCGATGTAATAAGATGAAATCACATTTCTCTTAATATGTGCATTTTGCCAACACCATGTTTACGGCGGAAGTATAAAGTCCACTGATATAACTACCCAACGTAATCATATGATATTGAAACTATAATTGTTTTTCAACCCTTTCTCTTGCATTTTTTTTTTAAACCTCTAACAAGTTAAAGTCCTTTTATTTTGTAAACCCAAATCTCCAACTCAAAATATACAAACATTTATTATTTTCAGAAATCTTAGAACTTTTATTTCAAATCAGGGGGTAAGGGGTGAAAAAGTTGCAAAACATTGTCACCGACAGATCTTTATTTCAGATTTGATTTTTTAAAATAATAATGGGGCAAAGATGTACATGGTCTAAGCAAAAAAGTGGCAATTTGCTCCACTTTCAGACCTTTGCCAATGAAAAGTTTTATAAATAACCCCCAATGTATTTTTTTTTTTTTAAAGAGATAGGAAAGCTTTAGGGTGATTTGTTTTAGCCTGAATTCCTTTTTTTTTTTACTGAATGTTTTGGGTTCACCAACAACAGAAGTAGTAACAACAATACCTAGATTTAAAGTGCATTCAATAATGGCTCATGACAAGTCATGACTGAATTTTTAGAGTTTACAAGAAACGGATACTTCCGCGATTACAGCAGTGTATTGTAACACTTAAATCTTGTGTTACATCACACGATGATAATATTTGTGATCACCCATTGTTTGGGGACAAAGCAACTTACCCAACACTACAGGTGGTCCTGGAGAGCAGCCGCTCACTCCACACGAGGATCCACTCTTGGGAGACCATGGGTGACCAGTGGCGAACACAATAAATATTAAATGTATCAAGCTTAGAACTCTGACCTCAAAGGACATGTTTCCCCGAGCATTACGTCAAAAAAATGGATCTGTGCAAAACAAGCACAAATAAAAGGCGTGTGCTGAGATAACGGAAAGACGTCGCTACCGATTATATAAACAATCGGGTCTTCACAGCGACTGCCCAATGAGAACAGGAAAAAAGGAGAGGATGGGTAGGGGGGAAAACAACCCTTACAGTGGGAGAGGACGTTTAAACAACAGTAAGAACGACCCGCTCTCTGACTTCCTTATAACCCGCCCCTGGCAGGAGATGACATTCAACAGCTCTGACCAATCACATCTCACAGGCCAGAGCAGCCGAACAGGAACACACATTGTACTTAATGATCTGCCATCTATGCACGTGAGCGATTGCTTATGCTTACCCCCATTGGGGAAAAAAATAATAGACCAAGGGTGAGTACAGCTGTCCGCAGAGTAAAGTACACGTTTTATACACTAAACAGCAACATTTGGATTATTCATGGACTTTCAGCGTCGGACTGGTCATGAAGCCTTGCAGATTTTATTTTACAGTATTTTCGGATGAAAGTGATAACTGTTAAGCAATCACAGGGACAATTTACAATTCTAGTGGAAACCAATAGAGCAGACCTGAATGCTTCACTTTTTGAACCATTTCGTGTTATGGACGCTGTAGTGTTTACAGTTTGTACATGGTCTGTGTTTTAATTTTGGCTTTTACATTTGGATGCTGACATAAGTATTTTTTTTTTATATACGTGTAATCACAGGATAAGGAATTTAACTACTTTAGGACCTGTTTCTTACAATAGTAAAATTTACATTTATATTTTACATAGCAGATAAGAACCATTGGTCCCATTTAAATCTGAATTAATTCCTGCCCTTATTTTATATCTAGGATAGCCTTATACCCAGCCCATGCATGCTTAAATGCCTTCACTTTGTTTACCACTTCTGCTGGAAGGCTTGTTCAGGTATCCACTACACTCTCAAATATTCAATACTCTGTCCTTCAGTTTTAAAGCCCAAACTGCATTATCTTGCATTTATACACATTAATCTTCAGCTGCCACAGCTTTTACCATTTTTCTAGTTTACCTAAATCATTTGCCATATTGCTTATTCCTCCAGAACCATCCACCCTGTTGAAAATCTTGTGTTATCAGCAAAAATACATCCCTTACCATCAAGACCTTCTGCAATATCACAAATACAAATATTAAAGAGAATGGGTCCAAGTACAGATCCCTGAGGTACCCCACTGGTAACAAGACCTTGCTCCAAATACACTCCATTGACTACAACCCTCTGTCACTCAGTCACTACTCAAACTTTTCAGTAATACTGGAATCCATACCCAAAGATTGCAGTTTATTGAAAAGCTTTACTGAATTCTAGGTAGGCAATATCTACTGTACAACCAAGATCTATTAGTCACCTTTAAAAAAAAAATCAATTAGATGTGGCACGATGTTCCAGAAATAAACACATGTTGTTTCTGATCTTGCATTCTATGTGATTTAAAATGTTCAGCAATCCTGTCTTTTAACATGGTTTCCATTCATTTCTTCACTACTCAAGTCGACTTACTGGCCTATAGTTGCCCAACTCCTCCCTACTACCTTTCTTGTGAATTGGCAGAACATTTGCTAATTTCCAATCTTCCCTGGACTACTCCCGTTAATAGTGATTGGTTAAATAAATCTGTTAACAGTTTTGCTAATACACCACTAAGCTCTTTTAATCATTTTGGGTGTATCCCATTAGGCCCCATGGACTTTGTTTGTGTGGTGCCTGTTTGGAGAAACCCAGAAATATACAGCACGGCATTGTGTTAGGTGTGCCCTAACACACAGATCATCCGTGCCCTGTTAAAATTATACCATTTCCTTTCTAATAGAGCTTGGATGCCAGCTTTCAAAACCAAGTTACTACATCCCTTCCTCAGCCATTAAAGGAAAAAAAAATATCAAAAAATGTGTAAAAATATATACATGCCCAGCCCTTGCAAAACAGCTCCATACCATTATCCCTCCTCCACTAAACTTTACAATTGGTACAATGCAGTCAGGCAATTAACATTCTCCTGGCATCTGCAAAACCCAAACAAGCCCATCTGATTGGCAAACTGTGACGTGTGATTCATCACTCAAAAAAACATGTTTCCACTGTTCGAGAGACAAGTGATGGTGCACTTTACACCAGGGCTTGACAAATGCTGAGCTCCATGGTGACTATGAAATTAGACCTGGAGCCCAGGTAGTTATCCACATAGTACCCCTTGCTGCTGTAATCATTTTTTTCCATTGCGTACCTCACTTTAGTGGCAGAACACTGTCATGTGACATCCCGGCGCTTAGTGGGACTACAAGTGAAGATGGTCTGTACCTGTGTGAGAGGCACAGACCAGGCTGCAGCAGATATGCCCCACTATCCTGCAATGAGGTAATGCAGCAGGGGTGGGGAAGGACACACTGAGAAAAGAGAAATGCACTTTCTTTCTTTTTTTTTAAAAAGCCTTGATTTTTGGCTTGTGTATGTGTGTCTCAGTGTATGTTTGTGTGGCACTGTCTGTGTGACTGTGTGTCCGTATGCAGCTGTCTGTGTGATTGTGTGTGTGTATGTTTGCATGACTGATAAGCCGTTGTCTGGATCCTAAAACTAAATTCAGTTTGTCAAGCCCTGCTTTACACCACTCGATTAGACTCTTATTATTGTACTTGGTGATGTGATATACAGCTGCATTCCATGAAGCTCCTACAACACAGTGTTTGTGCTGATATTAATGCCAGTGGAAGTGGAAATGTGCCAGTACTGCAGGGTTTACAAAACTTGTTAAAAAAATAATTAGAGATTTTCTTTTACCTCACACTCATTCATTGATAACCTAGTTCCCATTAATAAATCACTCTTCCAAAGATGCTTACAACTGAAATATGTAAAACAAAAACAATAATCTAGTATTTTTTTTTTACTATTTGAAACCACTGTGTCAGCATTACCACAAACTTCTTACCCTGTGAACTCTGGACCTGTAGGAGCAACCGCAGATGGCAGAATAATAGCTAATGCATATGGTGGTACTATGCATCCTGTATGGAAAGGTTTGTAATGGTTTAACAATCACAACATGCTATGCCAGCATTTCCTATGATCATCGGTTGGGTTTTGGCTGACCATCTAGCCAGCGTTCATAACTATTATTGCTGTTGAACCTATATTGTATATTGACAGTTTTGTGTGCAGAAACACATACCAGCCACAAAAAATCCACAGCCACAATGCAAAAAATCCACAGCCACAATGCAATCTGTGTGTAAAAAAAAAAAAGAAAAGAAAAGGGGGGGGGGGATGGGGGGGGTGTAGCAGAGGCATTAGTAACACACACATCTATACAAACCAGACAAGCCAAAATACTTTCTTTTCCCACAGAAATCCAAAACTTGCAGTGTAGATTTGTGTTTAATAATGCCTCTACAAGCCCTTGAATTGTAGGTTTAGGGGTTGACCCCAACACCTTTACCCTGCCATAACTTGTGTATTCTGAAAAAAAAAACAAAAAACCCAATAAATATACTACCAGAAAGTTTGGTAGAAACATGGTGAGGAAATACCCATTTGAGATACCCAAGGTCATCTTCTTTAAAGTGGTTTTCTGTGCAGCCAAGCTCTACCTCTGTCTGGCTTTTCAGTAGAGTTTAGCTGGACAGCGAGATTAAAAAACTTGATCCGATTCTCAGTAGCGCGGACACTCAACCTCACAACCTCTGTTCCGAGAATCGGGACGTCGGGAGATATTCAACTGATCTATGTCTATCCCAAATTAGACCCTATTTCTTCCCAAAAACACTGCTAAATCTATTCATGGAGGCATCAACGGTTTGGGCAGATGTTTCTGTACATATATTGAGATGTATAAGCAGTCACATGTACCAATGTCTTAAATTCAGTCCCAATGCAATGTGTAGGAATAAAAAAGGCAACAAAAATACCACTACCAAGTTTGCCAGAGATTGGTGGTAAAATGGCAGCATGACAAGTTAAAATACTCCATGAAATACCCAGTGTATAAAATATATACTTTAGTGGATGTAAATGAACTGGATGACTGCAAAACTGACCCAAGTTAAAGAGAACTTTGTGGTTAAATGGCTGCATGGAACATGTAAAAATAGCCTATATTAAGTACTCTCTTTGGTATATACCAGTGGTTCCAAAACCAATCCTCACACTCCCCCTTACATTCCAGGATTTAAGGATTACCCACCCAAATTTAGATTCTTACTTGTTTTTTTTTTTAAACATGACTGGGTAATCCCTAAATCCTGCACTATTAGGAGGAGTGTTGTAAGGACTGGTTTGGGAATCACTGATGTATAAATTTGTGGGGCAGTCCTGTGCTCTGTAACCATTATTAGGGCCACACAGGTAATTTTGAAAACAGAGAATTATTGGGAGCAGGGCTTTTAGGGCAGCCCCTGAAACCAAGTAGTTTATTGCGGGAGGGAGGCATCCTTGGCCATGCCCTGACACCATTAATACACAAGGGCATGATAGCCATTAGGCAGCTCCTAGTTCCATTAATAATAGGGGAGGCCAGAGCTGGCCCTTTAATCGAGCAACCTGGCAGGGGGGGGGGGGGGGGGGCACTTTGCTGCTCCATGCAGAGTTTTTTTTTCCCCTCTTCTTTCCTGTGTCTGGGGGAGCTTTGAGAGGAGGTCTCACCCAATCAAGTGAGACCTTTCAACTCTCCCGATTGGCTGAGAGTACAGAAGCCTCCCATGATTGGCTCAGTCCCTCCTTCACACAAGGCGCTCAAAGCAATAGATATGTGGACCGGGTAAGGTAAACACTGAAAGTGTGTGTGTGTCAGTTAGTGTTTGTATGTCAGTGAGAGTGATGTGTGTCAGTGTGAGTGAGAGTGTGTGTGTGTCAGTGTGATTGAGAGTGTGTGTGTGCGTGTGTGTCAGTAAGTGGATAAAGTGGTTAACTCCTCTGATACTGCCTATAATCGTCTAGCCACCCAAGGGGTTAACTCCTCTGATACTGCCTATAACCATCTAACCACCCAAGGGGTTAACTCCTCTGATACTGCCTAATATCTATCTGGATTTTGTTATAGGTCACTGGTCACATTATGTTTTAAGGAATTGCACATCCTATTATCATAATAATGTTTTATCATTACTTTTTTTCCATCTTATGGGTGAGCTCTTTGAAAAAAAACATTTTATTATGTATATAAGAAGTGCTTTAGTGGGCATAAAAAAATAAAATATTTTTTCTAAGCGCTCACCCACGAGGTGAAAAAAAAAGAAATGATAAAACAAACATTAATATGAAAATAGGCTGTGCAATTTCCCCAAAAATAATATGTGACCACTAACCTATAACATGACTTGCCTAAATAATGTACATTCATTTTAAATGCTCAGACATTAAGGGTACACATTTTAATCATGGCCTGCCAATACTTGGGCCAAGACAGTATTTCATATATTTTTGCAGATAGAAAGGTGATCTTGCATTAAATTATCACTTTCATTTTAGTTTGAATTATCTCGACTGTGCCCTTTTTGGGGGGGGGGGGGGGGGGGCTTTATATTATAGTAATATAGGGAATTTCTATCACTGACAAATTACAAATGATCATAAAAAATAAAAAAACTGGTCCACAAATGCAAAGTACTTCACATACACAAATGGTCTCATACACACACCCGCAATGTCATGCACACATACAGTCTGGAAGAGTCAAGTACATACAAACAGTCAAAGACACACAGTCACAGACCCAAACCAGTAGTTTGTTTTTTTCTTAGATCAATATATGCTGGCCCTCCCTTCCTGCTGTTTTACCTTTAATGGCAGGGAGGGGAGCTGACCCTTGCCAGTGTGGTCTGTGCTTCCATCCTGGCTCTTTATATATAAACCCCTACGTGCTTTCGTATTGGTCTTCACTATAAATTATATACTCCCCCAAATGTACTTTAAAATCCATGGTTCGCTTTTATAAATAAGTAAAATAATGATGCAAAGCTATGGTGCTAGTATAAAATAAAATAATTTCCAGAGCTGGATTTTATTCCCAGTCTGGTCCTGCAAGTAAGTATCCAACTTTAAAATACAGTCTAACACAAGAGCACCACATCTGGTCCTATTGCTGGGGCTTGGTGTCAAATCACCTTAGAACCAGAATGAAGCCCAGAAGTATTTTGGATAACGGATAATTTTCACCATTAAGATATATTAAAGTCTCTCAGCATTCATCAAATACATGGTATCACTGCTAATACTGTATAGAGCAAATACATCACTTTTACCATGATGTAGCTGTGATAGGAGGCATCGTTGGCGCATCTGGCCTGCACTCATGCCACTATATTAGCCTTTGTGGGCATGGAGGAATCTGTGCATGCATAGAAAGGCTATATAGCAGCTTAAGGGGGCTGGACACTGAATAAAATGTTGTGCGCTTGTATTCTGACAGGTTTGTGTGGGATTTGCATCTTGTGGCAAAATCCTAAAAAATATTTGGATAATGGTTTTCTGGATAAGGGTATTCTGGATAACCTGTATAGGATTAAAGAGATTGAGCAAAGTTCAGTTAAGACTCTCAAGGTCTATCTTTGTAAGAAAACAATAAATCTCTAGGTGTACAAATACACAGGGACTATGTAACACTTTATCACAAAAAGTAAGTTGAGTAAGGCACCCCAGTAGGTAGTAGGTAGGTGTGGAAGGTAAAGGTAAATACAGAGAGATAGACAGTCAAATACTGGGACAGATACCACCAAGGGCATGATAGGACTAGCTAAGAACAAATGCAGCTGAAAAACATTTATTAAAAACAGAACCACAATTATAGCTATAATATGTATATAATGTTAAATTGTATGAATTTAAAGGACCACTTTTAATTTAATCTGCATTACGAAGACATTTTAAAGTCCATTATAAAAAAATATGTATTCATTAAAATTATAATATATGTTGAAATTATAAATATTCTTAAATTCCTAAAAAATGTCAGATTTGCAGCTTCCATTGACCCTACCACTCAGCATTTGGCTGTAAGCTGGGCTTGAGCCAGCGTTCACTTTTATGTAAGGTCAAATATTACAGTTGAATACAGGAAATTAGTGATTTTTATATATATTATGTATATATTTTTTAATTTTTTTTTGTAAATTAAATTTGATTATATTTTCCAAATACAATTAAAAACATACAGAAATGTTGAGCAACAATAGCCAAGTGCAATAATATTGTAAACATAATCAAATAGTAAAAAAAATAAAAAGGGGGAGGGGAAAGGCACATACTTAAAAAAAAAAAAAAAAAGTGGGTATGTGTGTCTGGGGAGGGGAGGGGGGGGGAGACCAATAAACAAGTGCTACAGTGCAATTCACATCACAATAGGTCGTGAACATATCACATTGTATGAGAAGACAGACAACCTGCTACATAGTATATGACCAATGATATCATAATCAAGTTTACTTCCCCAACTCAGTGGAGGATGGGTATTCGGATTCAGTGCAGGACGTAGGATTTGACTGGTCCCCAGAATCAGTGCTCAATTTGTAACAGTATAAACGCTTTTAAAATGATTCCCACTCAATAACAAGACCTTGCAGGAGGGGGGGGGGGGGGGGGCGAGTAGTCCCTCACTGGGCTCCGTCCTGTTGCATATATTCGTTCCAGTAGAACCATGTCATGAGGCATTTGTCTAAAGTGTCGGTGGCAGATGCCAGAATCTCCTCCAACCTTTTAATTTCCTCCACTCTAAACATCCACTCCCGTCTAGACAGGACCTTGTGGATTTGGCTGCTAGTAACAGGTGTTTGGTCAATGGCTTTCTATATTTAGGCACAGACATAATACCATAGCCTCAAATGTGTTCGGGTAGATAGAACAATCCAACTGGGTAATCATCCCATGAACCATATTCCAAAAATCTCTTATGCTGGGACAAGTCCACCATATGTGAATATCTGTCCCAACGTCTCCCCTACATCTCCAGCAATGAGGGTCAACTGCTCGGATCATGCAATGTAATCGGTGTGGGGTTCTATACCATTGGGAGATAAGTTTATAGTTGATCTCCTGGTATTTGGTGGCCTTTGTGCGCTAACAATAAGATTCTGTCCCATTGTACCATGGTTAAAGAAATATTTAGGCTTCCTCCCATTTCCCATGTATTTTGGGCAGGGGAGATCAACCGGGACAAACAGTTAATTTTTAACTTTTAACCTACCATGTTGGTGATGGAATTTTGTTCTAGTGGGAATTCCCATCCACTGATTTCTCTATGGGTCATTGGTCCACTCCTCCAGGTTTTCCCTTAGCTCTCATGGAAAATAATAGGCCCAGTGCCTTGGCTTGAAGACAATTACTGTTAGAATCAGTACTTTTCAAAACTTACACTGGACTCTTCAGCCTCCAGTCCAGTGGGGAATTTTCCACCGTGAGGGAGGGAAGAGGACAAAACATACTCTGCAAACAAGTAAGCACGCACATTAAAGGAAATGTAGAGAATAAAAAATGATTGAAAACTATCTATACATTTGTGTTCAGTGGTGAGATTTAACATTTTTAGCAACCAGTTAAATTTGACCTTACTTCGCTTTCATAATGAAAAATAAAAATCACATTATGTGAGTGCATGTTATCAGAGTATGTTCTGATATTTCTGTTATTCTTTGACCTAGTGGTATCACTAGGGTTGGTGTCACTGGCAAGCTATTTTGGGACAGAGAGAACACTGGGAAACTGTCTAGGGAGTAGTCCAGGCATTAGATCGCCTACAGGACCAGCAGCTTCTTCTTCTACCAGTGGAAGTGGCTGTCTGGAATGAGATAACACTGGGAAGCTGTCTGGGGACAAGGTCCTGGTATTATATCACCTCCAGGACCTGCACCTTGTTCTTCTGCTGGTGGATGTGGATCTCTGGAGCTGGTCACACATCCCAGCTCCCTCCAAGTACCGGTTCGGCGAACTTAGAACAATTCTAGTAACAGGTTCACTGGAAACTGTGTGAAAGGCTAAATCCCACTACTGATTGTTTTAGTAAAAATGCACAGAAATGCCTAAATTAGAAATTAGGAGAAAAATTTGTTTTTAAATGTGATTTTTGCCTGTTTAGGCCCCTTAAACACGTGCACGAAAAAAACACATCTGAGTATCAAACCTCCGCAATAAAAACAGAGAAACTATACCTGTTTATTTTCTTTATTTTAAAAGTCATTTAAGTGTCTACAATACAGTTTTCCCTTTGTAAATCGGTTAGCCCCACTGCAATCAGAAAAAATACAAAATTTACTTATTTAAATACAAAAATGTACAGGACATTTCAAAGGGGACATGTAAACTAGAAAACTTGCTGATTTCTCTGCATAGAAAATGTGAAATTTACGAAACATAATTTGCCTAAGTGATCCTGGTACCAAAATGTAAATAAAAAAAGAAAATAAATACCTTTTTTGGTAAAAAAAAACTAAACAAAACTTTTATAATTGAAGGGTTGAAATGAAATGGTAATTGAATGTGCTTCTTTACATTATTCTGTATTTTTTAATAATATGTATTAAAATCTCTGCCAACCCAATTTCTACCTTTTCTATCAAAGTCATAAAACAAATGGGTTTTATACGAAGAAGCACAGTGAGCCAAGTTTAAATATGTATGTCAATTTTAGGAGATCTCTGTGTAATATAGGCCACAGAAGCCTCAGTTCATATAGTGGACATGGAGTTTTGGTGGCAAAGTAACACAGAAAAAATCTGAATGTTTTAAATCCTTTGTAATTTTACTCGGCCATAGCATTTCAGCTGGAATTCCAGAACAGCTCTACTAACAAAGTAAAATACAGTACCACAACCTTTACATATCTATTTAAACCTCCCTGGATGTTTGGTCTGTTATGAAAGCTGAAATTAAGTGGCAGTATTACTTTTTATTTACATTTGTGTATATATATATATTATTTTATATCAGTGCTTGTAAATGTAAGAACCTATAGTTACTATTGGAAAAACCAAACAAGTATTTCTTCTTTAAATACTTAAGGAATATTATTACATTGAATCAGAGACTATATTTCTCAATTTGAAAATAAAGTAATGGGATGTAATTCTCCTCATTTCACCTTCCAGTGTTTGAACTACAATTCAGTGTGGCACTAGATGGTAGTATTTGTTGCAGTGTTACAAATGACCAGTGTGCATACTTTATACAAAAAAAAAAAAAAAAAAAAAAATATATATATATATATATATATAAAATATAATATACTGACCAGAGTGCACACAATATATTTTGAGTAATGATTCTAATATCTCTGTTCGGCATGCACACTCAAACGTGCACAGAGATAAAAACAGCCAGCATAGTATTGAACATTTAACTAATTGCTAAATAGCAAGTGCTTCTCTATCCCAAGAAGAATCTTACTTTGATACTCTCAATAAAATAAATTAAATGTATCACTTATCCATGACGACCATTTTATTCACAGCATTGAAATGCTTTGATTGAGTTGCAACTAGCGCAGTTATACATTATAAATCAAACTGCAGCTCGGACAGACCTAATCAATTTCCTGTATTAAACACAGCTCACTTCATTGTCTGAATGGCAGCTCATCAATATAAAAGACAGACTATATATTACATGGCAGAATGTTTTTCTTCTTCTCTTTGAATGTAATTAAACATAGTTATGCAGTTTAACTTAACAAAGCTCACAGTGAAAGTTCTAGTTTTAAAACTGCACACAAAGGACTGCAATAAATGTATTATGTCACACAAGAAAATGTTATCTGTGTTTAGTATTGTTTTTGTTATAGTAAGCAAAATAGCTACCGCAGAAAAATCAGTGGGCTAAATAAAATGGATGCCAGCTGTCCTACAACTAACAATCTCTGTATAATAAAGTACATGTGTACCATTTTAAATAAATACACAATTTTAACAGTTTGTTAGCTCTAGTAAGTGCAGAGAAAGAGAAAACAAAATTAAAACCCTTGCATTTCAAACCATCACAAGGCAAGTAGTAATAACAATATCCAAAACTACAATGCATTTTACATTTTAAGATGGCTACTGTGGATCTATAGGCAACAAGGTATATTAAAGGCATGATAATTTGTGCATAGTCATACAGTAAGGTGGAAAGGTACATAGAGTGCATAACAAAGCTCAGTATCATTCAGCATACTACAATAAAACAGCTCACATTTTAATTTAAAGACACATCTCACCTTAACTGCTCATGTTCATGAAACCATAGTAAAATGGTAAGCATTTTAAAATACATTTTGAATGACAGTTTCAGCTGTTGGCATGTTCAAGGAGTTACTGTGATTTATCCATTTTCTGTTCCAGTTTGTACCTTATATTTGTTAGCTTTCCTAAACTACTCAGTGCAAATGAATGTTAGATTATATCTGAATATTCACATGTTTGGGGACACTTAAAAAAAGTCCTTGTTTTTGAAAGAACAGCACATTTTGTTCATTAAAATAACATGAAATGGATCAGAAATACAGTGTAGACATTGTTAATGTTGTAAAAGACTACTGTAGCCATAAAATGAATGCCAATGCTGTAATTGCTGAAAATGGAGGATTCTTCGACAAAAGCAAAATCTGAAGGACACAATTATTATTTAAATTAAAAACCATTATTTCTAACCTTGTCAATGTTTTGCCTGGATTTCATTTTCATTTTCCAATTCATTTCATGTATGTTTTCATGGAATACAAGGACATTACTAAGTGACCCCAAACCTTTGAATGGTAGTGATGTCCTACCTATGACAAAAAATACACATGCATTGACTGTAGGCTATCTAGCTATAAATAGATATTAAACCACTGTGGTCTGGCACAGCACAATATTTTAATGCTTTTATCAAACTTCTAAAAAAAAAAGCAGTGTAGAAATTACTGATTGGCAGACAGTGGCTGAATTTGTTCTTTGGCTAAGGATGGATATTGCTCCTTTAGATCTTATTCACTGACATACAATTGTTTGGGTTTAACCTATGGTGTGACTACATTTTTCATTCTCAGATACACTTAAAGGAATTACATTACCAAAACATTGTTTATACTGCAAAGGATCAAAATAATAATGAAAAAATGTAAATTGTCTAGTCATTGTGATAGTATAATTGTATATAAATACATACATTACATGAAAAACATGTTTTAAACACGGCAGTGGTGTCTCCTGTTAATCACCTTGTGGTTTGATATGCATCTTCCACATTTTCCCATTAAAAGCAGCTTATTTGACTTTCAAGCCATAGGTGATGCCATGGGTAGGATCCAACACAGAACACACTTTTGACTTATTTCATGCATTTGCTTACAATTCTCTTAACACAACGTATAGATCATTTGGATCGTCTTTCATTCGCAACATCCACAGTATAAACTGTGACTGAATCCCATTAAAAGGACTATAGGTTTATGGCTTGCCAGAACAAAAACTTCCATTTACTGTAATTTTCATTCTTAGCCAGTGTTTTGCCCCAAAGTCTATCCTCGCGGCTGATTAGCGCAGCTGCTTCACCGCCCCTTCTTCATCGCGGGACATTTCATCGCTAAAGGTGAGTGTTATTAGTATTAGAGTTATTAGAATTTTAGTATTAGGGTTTAGGGGGTTAGAATTAGTATTAGTCTTAATTTTAGTATTAGAGTTCGGGGGTTTTGGGGGTTAATTTTAGTATTAGGGTTTGGGGGTTGATTTTACAATTAGAGTTCAGGGGTTCATTTTAGTATTTGGGTTTAGGGGGTAGCATTAGTATTAGGGTTAATTTTAGTATTAGGGTTTGGGGATTAATTTCAGTATTAGAGTTCGGGGGTTAATTTTAGTATTTGGGGGTTAATTTTAGTATTCGGGTTTGGAGGGTCACTTTTGGGGGGGGTTTCATTTATTAGGGGGGGTAATTTATTTGGGGGTGTACGTTTGTAAGAGCTGACAGTTCAGTGCTGAACTGTCAGCCCTTACATTGCCGCGATGAAGCGGCCGCGTTCATCTTCACCGCTGACAGTTCAGCGTTCAATCTGCCGCGCTGGACTGTCTTAGACCCATCTGAACATACTTGAAGTCTTGCCACATTCAGCGATGTGAATATAGAAGTGAATTCTAGACAAAGTTCCAGGTAATCCAATGGAATATTGCCGTTTGGGCCACTTTTAGAACTTTGCGTCAGAATTGACTTTTTATAAAACATTCCTCAATGTTTAACGTGCAGACAGAAAAGGGTCCCTGAATGTTTTGTTATGGACAAGGTCATGGGTTGCAGGTATACAGTCGGCGAGAGCAGGCTGTCAAGCCAATACTGAACATGATGACAATCCAGAAGCCAGCTTTAACAGGACAAAACAAGAGAGCAGAGCAAGTCACTATTTTTGGTGCCAGCAGATGAAGCCCCCCCCCCCCCCCCCCCCCCCTTGCAAGTCACCAATTACTCCTGATAACCTTTCATCTTTATCATACTAAGGAATATATGCACCATTGAGAAACACTTGTAGATGTATACCCTCATGGAGGTCTGTAACCGTGAGTCTATCATATAGCTGTTCGTGTTTGCTTCTGCGTCCAGTTAAGTTTCGTACCACATCCAACTTAACTACGCAACATGCACTATTCGTTTGCGCATCAAGGTGCCTTTTTTCGTTCTCTATATTTGAAGTACATGAAAATTCTATGCACATTTAAAGGTACATTCGAATGGGTCTTCAGAACGTTTGCGCAGGTTGTGGTTCTTATAAATGTATGCGTCTCACCTGTTGTATTTGTGGATCTATAGTGTAAAGTTTTACCAGTTACAGTATTACAAGTCACTGTTTTTTTCTTTCATTTGAGTTACAGCGACCTATTAAGAATCTAGCAGTTGGAAGTATTTACACTCCCTTGTTTGTTATTTATTCTCCACAGTGTGTGTATGTTTAGTGTATTTAAGGAAAGAACTGTGAAGATGATCTCATGTTGTGTGCAGCACTATCAAAATAGTTTGGTGAAAATGACATCTGTTAAAGGAACACTAAACTGTTTTTTTTTTTTTTAACCCTTCCTGCTTTCAAGGAAGCAAGGGTTAAAAACCATGTCCTTAGAATCTGGAGTAAACCCGAAGTGTATCTTAATATTAATTAGTTGTCACTTTTGTTCAAAATCAACAATGTCTGGTTGACAAAAAGGTTGTCCACTAAACAATCCTTCCATATAACAAATTGGTAAAATCATTTTAGAATTAGGACGTTTAAGATTAACTATTAATTGGGTCTAAACAATAGTTTGTGATTCCACCTAGCTTCCAATTTCCTTAATAGTGCAACTGAAAATATCAACTCTAACAAAGGCCTTTGTTTTCACTAATTTATGGTTTCTTATTCTCAAGTGCAACTATACTGAGCATCATTTAATCACATACATTCTTCTATAGGAATATTTTTCACTAGATGCCATGGATGAAGCTAGTGTACCAGGAAATAGAGCTGGAAAATGTAATATACTACACAACTGTGAGATTTGTTGGATGTTAAAATGGGAAGTGGAAAATAATTTATGTAGAAGGAACATACTTATTTTGATTACATTAAATACATGATATATTGTATCACAAAACTATTTATAGACTTATCTCTTTCAGAACCAAATGTATATTTGTTTTCCTATAGTAGTGTTATGGGACATATTATGTATACATGTTTTAACATGAGGTGTCTTTAACAAGCTGTGGCAAATTCTCTGCAATTGGGATATATATGTATGTTTTGGTCGGTGGTTAATCCTCACAGGACAATTATAGATGTCAGTGTGTTTGAGTCTCCAAAGTCTCCATGCAGACTCCTTACTGATTTCTCAATTTCTGTTCCAACTACTGAAGAACTGTTTTCCTTCAAAATGATTGTGGATCTCTTAAAGGGATATTAAATCCAAATTGTTAATGCATATGGTGGACAAGCTTGCATCCATTTAGCCATATTATGTTGCATGCCCTACTATAGGTTTTGCTTACAGACATAAGACTAGAAACCATAGTTTGCACCTACTAGTCAGGAATAGGCTCAGAGCAGCTCATTTTAGAGCTTCCACCATTGAATGGGGCAGCATAGGGCTGATGCGTTGTGCATGTGGGGTGCACTTGTGAAGAGATACATGTGGAAGTGTAATACCTATGATACTATGCACTAGAAGCACCCCATCACCTCTATGGGAGTTCTGAAGGAGTCCTGGAGACTGCACTTTTAGCACAAACCGATACAGTGAAGGAAACTCTGGGGAGAAAACTCAATAGGTGGATTCAGAGGTATGTATTGTAAAAACAAATATATATATTAACAAGAGTGCTGCTTCAAATGAAATTACCAATTTAACGTTTTAACGTTAAGACTGCATGCTTCCAGGGCTGATTTAGACTTAAAGCCCATACAGGATAGAAAGGTTGGAATGTATACTTAGGTTCCCTAGACCTTCGTTTTCTTTAAAATGCCAGTTTTTACTTTATTAATTGGAAAACATTTTTTCCATACACTAATTTATGTAGGTTTATTATGTATTGCCCCTTCTAGAATGCCGCAAGCATAACAGTTCTCTCTACTCCAAAAAAACCCATTCTATATATTCAGTTTTCCTTTTTGACAACCCCCAGATAAACATGAACAAGTTTATAGAGGAACGCAGCCACAGCAAACAAACTGTATTGGGGATATTAGGAAGTGCATATTATTATACTCAGATTCATACGTGATCTCTTATTACTTACATTCTCTAGCACACATACATCTTTAGGTATGCTGCATCAATATTTTATAATAGATGTTTTATTTAGTAAGGTTTAAATGCATTTTTCCATAACATTTATAAGTAATCATGTATTTTACATTTACATGTAAAACCATTGTTTGTCCAATTTATTTCTCTGTAGAATTGAGTCTATTTTTGGGAATTTGAGGGCAGAGTAGAGATTGAATTAAGATTAGTGTTGTTGATCAGAAAATGAACAGGAAAGAATAAACTGAATGATAGTAAATGGCAGCTTGCAGGCGGAGGGTTGACTAAAAGTGCAACTTAGTGGCCCATGAGTAAATAAATATGCATCCCTATCGCTTTATTGTAAATAATAAATATACTTTTGACCTTATTTTAGGTCTTGTATTGTAGCTCTTGGCTTGAGGAAGCTGTCAATAATGAAGTTTTAGATATTTAGAATGTTGGAGTGTTTTTTTTTAAATATTTAGTAAGGATGGCCTCGCTCATCTCCACCTCTAGATTAGATTTATTGCATTACAACCTGTCTAACGACAAAGTTGTGCATGCAGATGAGCATCACTGACCCTATATTCCACATCAGGTTATCCATCACTACCCAAATCTGTTTGTATTCAAATGCATGGAGCATTCCTGTAATGTATAAGTTTAATGCATCTGGTAGTGTTTGACCAGTACACTGCATAGAGTTTTTGCATACAAATGCATAAAGGGAATTTTTTATTTTTATTTCTTGCTCTAGCCCTCTTGTAAACAAAAGCTGGTGTAAACATGACAAGTGGACTAGTGTAGTTAAATCCTCTTGCACCCATTCTTTCAGAAGCTCGTGTTTCTTGGTTGTTTTTTTTTTTACAGCAGTGTTTGATGGGACGGGACAGTTGTGTGAAGTCACTGGTGACATCACTTGTTTCATGCACATGTGCAGAGGGTATCCCCATGCATCTTTATGGGAGCCCTCTGATTGGCTCCCATGAGATGACAAGGATTCTTAAGAAAGTTTACAAAATTAAGAAAAATATACTTACCATGAATGTAACACTGCATATGCAGAAATGGACTTTCCCTCTCACACATGTCCAGAAAAAGCATGTTAGAAAGATGAGGGAGTAGTTGAAATAGGAGGTCTGCATGGCAGAGAGTTTTTGTCCTACTGATTCCAGCCAGTGCCTGATACGAGGACGGCAGCTGCCTGATCTATGCATTTACAAAGGAAAAGTGGTTTTAAAGCGGGTCAGTTCTCTCCTTGCAGCCCTCATCGCTTATAATAATAAAAATTAAAAAATGCAAGGCCCATAATGTTTTCATATGTCCAGCTCTTAATGTGCGCTTTTAAAAAAGCTTTGAAATGTGCCATTGTATCCTCTGTCTGGCAGCCCCCACGTTTCACCATGAAGAATGCAGGCTGCTAGTCCCATGAGAGATCATCTTATTTATATATAATCTATAGAATAGAACTAAACTAGGTCCCCTATATATAAGAATTAGGGTATCTCTCTGATTTTTGATGGCCACTGCAAACAGATTTGGATGTCCCAGCCCAATAGAAATGATAATTTTGGCATCACACAATGCCCAGTATGCAGGCAGCACACAAGCATTATGGTGTGCGGACTTCACCATATGGAAATAGGCTGATACACCCACATTGGTGGACATATTTGTAGCAGCTGATTCTAGGTGCATTAGGGATAAATTAAATTCCCTTTGTGCCCTTGGAGTTGAAGTTGGAAAATGAGACAATATATTTGACCAGTAGACTGTAACTTGAAGTATTACCATCTCAAATACCAATACCAATTATCAATACTAATGTCCAAATGTAGTACAAGGGACACACTCTCCTCCACTGGTACCAAAAACATTTTTACAGGGACTATCTGAACTGATATTATTTATAGAGTAAAATGTAGAGTATACAAATACATTTGTGTTTCACATTTTTCTGTGACATCACCAAAGTAGATAATCTGTATATCATACCAAAGCAAAAGGTCATAAATAAGGGGCAGCAAAGGAAAATGTAAAGCACATTTAAATCTTAGCCCATGTATATTCTAGAAATTCTACTATTAACACAATTTGAAAAGTCATTTTTAATGCACTGCATTCACCCTAACAGACACGGTTTATGGGAGAGTTCCTTTAAATTGTAAAAACATTTACTAGAAGCATTTTTTTCCAAGGAGGAAGAATTGAGAGGTACAACAATTTTGGGAGAATTCTCATTTAAGTAAATTCACTACAGATTCATTTTCAGTTGAAAGCCTCTCTAGTAGTAAACAGGTAAAGAAAGAATTGTAGGCAATGTTTAGAAATAACACATTTGTTCAAATCGGACAGGAAGAGATGATTAATGGTTATTCTGTACATTATATATTTATATTAAGTAATATTTTAAATTTAGAATTGCTTACCATGTAGCATTATGTTATCACAATTATATACAGAAGAAGTGCTGTCCACAGCACCACTCTGAGATAGCCATATTTACCTTTCAATTACCACATGGGAAGAACTACTACTGGAAAGTAGAACTACTTGATTTTACATTATGGCAGTTTTTTTTAATGCTTTAAACTATGTAGCAATCAACTTATCATGGCACATTTCCATGGTACCGCTGGACAAAGATCTAACAGTTTTGCGCATTCTTTAAATCGCCAACATGTAGTGGTGGCCTGTATAAACATATTGTACATTGTATTTGCAAGAGTATTAATTAAACTCCTAGCTCTAATAGGCATTTTCATTCTGTTTTTGTTGAACAGTTATTGAAATAGAATACTTCCATTTTATGTAGTATTTGGAATCTATTAGTTAAACGATGTGTAGTGAACAAATATCTCTAGTTTTTATGGCCTATTTTTTGAAGGGGCCTCAGCCTCCACCGCGGATTTATTTGTGCCAATTGTGTATCCTGAGCCTCAGCCAAATTCTAATCTTATCATTGGGGGTTTAATGTTTTCTTACTAAATGATGTGTGTACATATGGAAGGACTTCTGTTGTATTCCTCCTCTAAGATCATGTTAAAATATTTTAAAAATCTGCACAGTGAATGAATAAAACAGAAATCGGAAAGTCACCAACGGAATGTTCTGGATCTCCTCAGTGCAACAAGTCATTTTAGTGTGTGCTCAGACTTCCACCTTCATTGAAATGGTCATATAAACATTTAGTTTAAGGCTACGATAATGAAGTTAATGGTTTAGGTTTCACAGCTCAACAACAGATTTGCATTTTATTATTTCTACTATTCAAGTTCATGCAGTTTTCTAATCTCAACACATTAAACAATTGTCCATTATTGGACATCTTTAACCGAGGATGTATTCATTAACAGTAATTATGACTAGCTCCCAAACAAGGTCTTTGTGACCGATTTGCAGTTCACACACATAGATCACATAGCTGGAAGCACAGAAATGAAACATAAGGTTGCTGGTTTGTCATGTTCTTCCTCTACTAGCACAGTGAAGCTATTACACTGCATCGGGCATGTTGGATTCCAGGGGACCATGGAAAGTTTGTGGTGTTCTTGAGACGGTGCATGACATATCTCGTCCTATGATTTCATTCACTACAAAAGAGGAAAGAGAAAATGACATTTATCATTACACTTAAGGTATGAAGGATGCAATAGGCTTGGAAAAAGACTGGATTCAATAAAAGTGAACTGCAAGAATCAGGCATTAGCAGCAGAGTTGAAACAATTCTCCAGCTTGGTAATTTTTTTTAAACTCAACTATTAATTAAATGATTTATTAAGAGAGAAAAAATGATTAAAAAAAAAAAAAAGGAAAGAGAAACTTGTATTTACCATAAGTCAAAATTACTAATATTACCAAAAATGCAAGCCTCCCAAAACATGTTTTGTCAATGTGTCACAGTCTAAAACATACTCTAATTGACATAGTTGTATTTGTGTCACATGTTTGTGCAGCCATATGATGAAGCACATCAAGCTGCTGTTATAAGATTCTGTCGATTATGTACATGGTGCAGCCAGTAAATGAAACACTGGTTCTGTTGTAAGCAAGTTGAAAGTGTCTTTGTTTAAATAAGGAAGTATGGCATAATAACGATCTCTAACATGGTGTCTGCACATGCAATAAAAGAACAGCACTAGTGTACAGCTACTTGGGAGATTATTTTTTCTTGTTTATTGTATTACCCACTAGTTTAGGCGATATAATTACTCTGCTAATATACCCTTTTGCTTTATTTCAAGGATTTTGGAGGATTCAGAATACACCAAACTGCGCGCATGCCAATTTTAAAGCAACATGGCCCAGGTTTATTATTTAATCTCAATTTTTAACTTGTACACAAGGAAATGGGGAATGACATATCCACAAATATTTTTAAGTATTCCTTAAAGGGTCAAAATGTATTCCGATGTGCTACTTACAACGTCTGACCTGATAATGGGACACACTTTAGGACATATCGCAGCATGTTTCAGACAGTGAAAGATGGACAGAAACGTTTGTCTATGTTTTTCTTCTTGGACAGGTTACAATCACTTGGACAAAGAGCAGCTTTTTCCCCTTTCTCAAACAAGGACTTCATATGGAAACAGTATAGGACTCACCACTGAGTGGATTCATGGGATTATTCTGGATAGTCCAAACCCAACATCCAATCTCCAGAAATCAGGAATAAAAAGAAAATGCTGCTCACGTCTCATTCAAAATTCAATAAAACAGTGGGAAATCAAATAAAGTAGAAGGTTTTCAGATGGCTGTAGAAATTACATGAACGCCAAGAAGGATATCAACAATGCCCAGCGCGTTTCGTCCAAGCGACTTCATTGTAGCCTTGTGTTTTATTTTATCCAGCCTCCCAGTGGATTATTGCATTTTTGCTGAGACACGTGATCCTTTTTTTTTGTGTGTGTATTCCTGATTAGATTTTTCTTCTACCAGTTTTTGGTACAAGTGTCATCATAAAAATTAGTTGTTTAACTGAAAGATTACATCAAGTGTAGACATACTAAAAATAAATGCTTTAATAAACGAATACAAATAAAATTATCATACGGAGCCCTGTGTGTCTGTATAGCTCTATCAGGGGGCTGACATTTTGTTCACAATCTTGGGTCAGGTGAAAGAAGATCTGACCCACTGGTATATAAAGCAAAGAGTGCTCAGTAAGGTGTTTTATACATATTCTTTTCATTAAAGAATTTATATTTAAAATGCCTTCAACTGATGCAATCTTTCAGTTAAATAGAACTTATTTTTTGCCAACAGTTGTCCTATAACAATGCCTACCAGCTTAGCCTACTGGGCTCATACTAACTTTTACACAATTGCGTTTGTGGCCCATGAGTAGGACAGATTTTTTTTTGCAAACCTTCAGTGCACAGTTTTACATGCAGTAAATAGTATTACACATATATATTTAAAAATAATGAATCTCATACAGTGAATACACTAAAAAATCTGCAGGGCCACTACTGACCTAACAAACCATATCTCAATAGAGAAAAAAATTAAATACAAAAAACAACACCATAAAACACTTAATAGAAGACTGTATTTCATCTCCGTCATGAAAATTGTCATACGCTAACAACCAAGGGAGGTACTGTGGCTATTATGGACTATATAGAACAGGGGCGTCCAACATTCAGCCTGTGGGCCAAATGCAGCGAGGCACGGCCCGCATGTGATTGGCAGTGGTAAACTGCACCTCCAACTGAAGTGCTGACCAGTGGTGCCTAGTACAGGGAAGCACTTTTTTTGATGAGCTCCACACACCTCGGCCTTAAAGACTGAAGTCAGACACTGGGTGTCATGTGATATCCCAGTGCTAGAAGTCACAGGGCTGCAAGACTGCAGAACTAGATGAGCTCTGTGTCAAGGCAGGAGGCACAGACCATGCTGCCTGGGCCAACATCTCCCTGCAATACAGGATAAAGCAGCAGTGAGAGGGACATGTAGTAAAATTAGTATTGTATAATTAAATACAAGTCTGACACACTGCGATTATATGTGTGTGGGCGACACTGATAATGTAGGTTTGACTGTGTAACATTGTGATTGTGTGATTGTGTGTTTGTGTGTGTGTGTATATATATATATATATATATATCTGAAACTGTGTGTCACACCGTGCTCTTGTGTGTGCACTTAACCGTCTGTGTGTGAATGTTTGACTGTGACACTGATTTTTTGGTGACATTGTATGTGTCAAACTGTGTGTGCATTTGACTGTGTAACACTGTGATTGTGTGTGCATTTGACTGCGTGTGTGTGGCACTGTGTGATTTTGTGTGTGACACTTAATGTGTCTTAAAAGTGTGTACATTTGACTGTGTGACCCTGTGATTGTGTGTGCATTTGACTATTTGAATGTGTGTGTACGTTACACTGAGTGTATGTGACAGGGTGTGTTTGTGTGTGCATTCAACTGTGTGACACTGTGTGATTGTGAGACACTGTGTATGACAGTGTGATTGTGTGTGTATATGTGATACTGTACAATATCACATATCATTGCTAGGTCTGTGATACACTCAAGCTGCATGTTACTGTAAATGTATATTATATTTATATATTTTTTTCTCTCAATAATAAAAATAAAAGCGACCCACGCACACATACATTTCTAATGAAGTGGCCCTCCAAGAAAAAACTTGGACACCCCTAACATATTTTGCCACCAATCTTTGCCAGAATTTGTGGTATGAATGTACAGGTATGTGTTACCACCAAACAGCACCACAATATATATTCAGCATCTTCCCCTGAGTATAGGGATACCCTACATGTATAGATTTGTGAGGTTTATGTAGCAGGGACAGGATCAAATTTGGGATATGGTCATTGCAGCTTTGAAATGTGGAATCTGAGATATTGCTTTGCGGACTACATTTCCTATCATGTTCAGGCAGCCAAAAGCTAACTTGGCATCATAGGAAATGTAGTCTACAGCAGGCACCACATATACAGCTGTAATAGTCCCCTTTACTGCGGAAGGCAGACTGCTATTAGCCAGGGACTGGCTTTGACAGCTATACACTTGTGGTGCTGTGATTGGTGACCAGGTGTGTCACCAAGGGGGGATCTGCATCACACAACTAGAAGACATGCCCAGCACGTTACAGGTCACTAATGGGCCATTTTTATGAAGGGGTTTAAGCTGTGAATTTTTCTTCTAAACACTTTTATAAACATGAATGCTGCTTTTAGGGTTGCCACCTTTTCTTCAAAAAAATACCGGCCTTGGTACTGTCTCCATAGACTTAACATTGGCCTGATGCCAATTTTTTACCGGCCTGCCGGTAAAATACCGGCCAGGTGGCAACCCTAGTTGTTTTATGATAGTAAACGTCATTATTTCTACCGTACTTTAGAAATATTTGGTAAACAATGGTATGTTGACAAATTTAGCCTCACTTTCAGATCAAAACAGTATTGTATGCAGTAACAAAATTGTGTTATATTCATTATTAAACACACAAAAAAGTAATATCATGGGTTAAAAAAAGCTTAGTTGCTAAAACCTAAAAATAATTTCACATAAAAAAAACTTTCATGCGTGTTTATATATATATATATATATATATATATATATATATATATATACATACATACATACATACACATATATATATTTATATATATATATACACACACACACACATATATATGTATACACACACGGCTAAGTATATGTGAACACCCTTTATTACTTGTGGATTCAGCTCTTTCAGTCACATTCATTGTGCAGGACTATGGAGTGCTGACGTGCTATCAGGTAAAAATAGTTTGTCCTACGGAGTTCTGAACTACCTCTGAAAACAATGTCAGCTCAAGAACAGTTCGCTCTCGTTCTGTGTTTACCACATGGCAAGAGAAACCTATTGGCACAAATGCATAGTGCCATCTGTAAAGTTCACTTGTGGTCTCTGACTGCTTTGATGGCTCATCTGAAGGAAGATATCTGCTACAACAACATGACATTGTGAATAATTTTGTGCGTCTGACTTTGAGACAACATGACAATGCCCCCAGGCACAACTCAACATCCATACAGAAATGGTTTGCCGAGATTGGTATGGAAGAACCTGATTGTCATGGACAGTGACAAGACCTCCACCTCATCACTGCCCAACCTCACTATTGCTACAAAAAAAAAAAAAATCAACGTTCCAACCACCATGAAAAACCATCAAAGAGGAGGGAAAGTTGTTAGAACAGCAACAGGGGAAAATGCTCCACATGAATGCCCATGATATTGAAATTAAGTCACCATACTTTAAGTTATGTAGAGTATAAATTATGTAAAGAAGCCGACATGTTTTTTTTTTAATTCTAGGCTTTTCTACTCAAAATTTAGAAGTCCGCAAAATATACCATCAGTAGTTAAGGTAAGAAGGCATTAAACGCCCTTATATCAGTTCTTGAGTTTTGTTGGCAAATACAACTACAGTTACCGCAATAAAGGCATTTGTCATGGAATCCCAGTTACAAATAAGGAACAGAAACACAATAAACAGGTGTTCTCTTACCATCATCCAAAGTGATGTCCTGCAATCCAATTGTCTGGAAATTCGGCTCATTATCCTCAGGCTCTGATTTGATACTCAGAGAAGCCTCATCAGGAGAGAATTGTGATGTATTCGGGATGGGATGGTGCCCGTGAGAAACAGCTGGAGAATGCCCACCCAATCCAGGACTGTGTATATGGTTGAATGATTGTCCAGAGTGTACAATGGGTCTGGGAGATGGTGACTGAACGGATGGACCTAGGTAAGCCATGGATTGCAGCTGATGTGAGGATGATTCAGAAAGCGGTAAGTGTGTCACCGGAAGAGCTACAGAACTAGATGAAGGGGTGGCAGGACACGGTTGTGGAGGTTGGTATGAGACAGACTGATGTAAGACTGGAGATTGCCCCATGGACAGACAAGGTGTAGGTGAAGTTAATAATCTTTGCCCAGTGCAATGGTATTGCATGTGCTGCAGATGAGAGGCTGAATTAACAACGTGATTCAATGGGTGAATGGACTTTGGAGATGAGAATGGAAGTCCTGAACTTGATACTTTGTTCTCAATTGTTGGCAAGGAGTGGTGACCCAAGTTCACCATAGGAGGAATATCAGTGTTTTGCTGAAAAGAAAGAGTCTCATACCCTTGACCAGAAGCTTGATTCACAGAGATACTGGACTGTCCATTGTACAATATACTAGAATGCATAGGTGCATATGGAACTCTGGCTGCAGGTGTAGATATAACATGGTACGGCTGGTGTAATGCTTGAGATTGGCATTCTGTGCGTGAATTAATGTTCCTACCTTGGATATGTGATAGGTGAGGAACACCGGCATCTGCCAGGGATGTATATGCTGCTTGAGCAGAGCATTCCAAATCCCTTGGTGACGAAGACAGGAAAGTGTCATTACTATGCATCTGGTACGAAGGCAAGTGAGCATTTATTGTCGACATTTCTGAAACATTATCCCCACGAGACACTGACAAATCTTCATCTTCAGGGTCTTCCTGTTTTAGTAAAACTGTTGGTGGAAAACAGGGGAAAAAAATACATTTCATGCAGTGATACAATTAAACAGTGATGGAGACCATAAGCTAGCAATAGATGCATAAATGAATATTAAAGTAACCAGGATTCTGAATACAAGGAAACTATAAGGTCTATTCAGGTAGCTCTGATTTTCTCAATCCGAATCTCATGAATTTGTGCTGCTAAGGAAGCACTAGTGCTTACGAATTGGCACAACATTTCCCATTGTGGGTGTTTATCGGGATTTTAACCCCTTAGTGACATGACTTTTTTGGCTTGTCCGACACTTGGTGACATGGGCTGTTTTAACATTTCTGAGGTGTTTGTGTTTTGCTGTAATTTATTTCTGTCTCATTTAGTGTACCCGCACAAACTATATATCGTTTTTATCGTTATAAGAAGGGCTTTCTTTTGATACCATTATTTTGATAATAGCATATAATTTGATGTAAAAAAAATAATAAAATATGGCAAAAAAATTGAAAAAAATTATTTTTTTATGACTTTTATTTGAAAAATCGTATACTCATGTACAAGAGACAATAAAAAAACACTGCTAAAAAGTTTCTAATATATGTCCTGAGTTCAGAAATAGCCCATGTTTTTATGTTTTTGTGCTTTTTTTATTCATGTTACAGGGCCAGAACTATAAGTGGTGCAAAGCTATTTTAAAATCCTTTCTTTCAAAATTAGCGATAGTGACATTGTAACACTGATTTCTGTACTAAATCCATGAATGACCCCCAACATGTACATATTTTTGAAAACTAGACAACTCAGGGCATTTAACTTGGGGTATTTTGACACATTTCATGTAGCCATTTTACCACCAATCTATGCCAAAGTTTGCAGAAAAAAACTTTTTTTTTAATTTTTCACATATATTGCAATTTAGGTAAACATTACCTTAAAATGTGAAGGGGTATTTCCAAATAACACCTCAATATGTGTTCAGCAACATCTCCTGAGTACAGGGATACCACCCATGCATAGGTTTGTTGGTTTGTTTTGGGGCTAAAAGGCCACATTTAGGGGGTGCGCATTTTGGTTTTCCAACTTGGAATTCTGACATGCAGAAAACTTGTGCCCATGTCCCATTTGGGACATTTTTGAAGCCAGAAAGTGTATTCTACCCCACAAAACCATATATATTTTTAAACTAGACACCCTAGGGTATTTCAAATGGTAGTATTTTAACACTTTCCATGCACTAATTATACTACCAGCCTATGTCAATGTTTTGGGTAGTAATTTTTTTTCACATACATTGTACTTTGGGCATGAATTCACAGATCCTGTTATATGTCAGTGCCAAACAACACCTCAATATGTGTTCAGCAACATCTCCTGAGTACAGGGATACCCCCCATGTATAGGTTGGTTAGGTTATTTGGGGGTTAAAAGGCCACATTTGAGAGGTGCGCTTTTTGGTTTTCCAACTTGGAATTCTGACGTGCAGAAAACTTGTGCCCATGTCCCATTTTTTGTAGTATTTTAACACTTTTCATGCACTAATTCTACCACCAGCCTATGTCAATGTTATGGATAGTAATTTGTTTTTCACATTCATTGTACATCGGGCATGAATTCACAGATCCTATTATGTGTCAGTGCCAAACAACACCTTAATATGTGTTCAGCAACATCTCCTGAGTACAAGGATACCACCCATGTGTAGGTTAGTTAGATTATTTGGGGGCTAAAAGGCCACGTTTAGGGGGGGTGCATTTCCAACTTGGAATTTTGACATGTAGTCAGCCTGCGCCCATGTTCCATTTGGGACACTTTTGAAGCCTGTCAAAGTATTTTACCCCATAAAACCATATATTTTGGAAAACTAGACATCCTAGGGTATTTAAAATTGTGGTATTTTAACACTTTCCAAGTGCTAATTCTACCACCAACCTATGTCAAATGGTTGGGATGTCATTTTTTCCCCACACACATTGTAGTTCAGGCAGGAATTTTCAGATTCTGGTATTTGCCACTGCCAACCAACACCTCAATATGTGTTCAGCAACATCTCCTGAGTACAGGGATACCCCCCATGCATAGGTTTGTTGGTTTGTATTGGGTCTAAAATTCCACATTTAGGGGGTGCGCAATTCCAACCTGGAATTTTGACATGTAGTCAGCCTGCGCCCATGTTCCATTTGGAACATTTTTGAAGCCGTCCAATGAATTTTACCAAATCAAACCATATATTTTTGGAAAATAGACATCCTAAGGTATTTCAAATGGTGGTATTTTAATACTGTATAGGTACTAATTCTACCCCCAGCCTTTGTAAAAGTTTGTGGTAGTACTTTTTTGGGAGTTTTTTTTTCCACATGCATTGTACTTCAGGCATGAATTCACAGATTCTGGTATATGTCACTGCCAAACAACAACCCAATATGTGTTCAGCAACATCTCCCGAGTACAGGGATAGCACCCATGCATAGGTTTGTTGGTTTGTTTTTGGCTAGAAGGCAACATTTGTGAGATGCGCATCTCAAAATTCCAACTTGGAATTTTGACATGTAGTCAACCTGCGTCCGTGTCCTTTATGGGATATATCTTTGAAGCCAGCCAATGTAATTTACCCCCACCAAACCATATATTTTTTTATCGGTAGACCCCCATCACTACTTGTGGCAAGGGCTCAGCAGCCACCGATACATCGCTAGATGATGTATCAGAAAGCTGAATAGGGTCAAAATCGAACCCTGAGTCCGCGGCCTCAGAATCAGTGCGTAAGCAGTGATCTCGAGCAAAGAAGGGGTTAATAGCTCTTAGAAGAGCCTATCTAGTACTGTAATACATTACAGTACAAAGAAATTAATCCATAAAACAGTGCAGACAGAAAAACATACTGTTGCTGTGCAAGATTACTGCTTACACAGTGATGAATGGCAGGGAAGGGGTTAATACACAGTGAAAGACTTTCATAAAACCTGCCAATTTTATATCACTAATACTGATCTGTCTCTTTCCGTCACAAAAATGTAAGTGAGGAGAGGGAGGCAGATCAATATTTGTGAATATTGATCCGATTAATTTTGATCTGACCAGGGCGAATGGTGAGCTTAATTGAGAAATCACCAAACCGCCTTTGCCACTAATTCGCTGTTACTGATCGCTATGCGCTCAGGCAGCTTAAAAAAAAAAATCTCAAATATTTTTACTTTACATGTAATCCCCTAGCGGGTATGTGTAAAAAAAATAAATAAAATAAAAATATGCAGACAGATAAAAATTGCTTTGGCGTCAATATCATTGCGTAAGCAGTGATCGACGGCAAATAAGGGGTTAATAACTCTTAGAAGAGCCTTTGCAGTACTGTAATAAATTACAGTACAGAAAAAAATGAACCCCTAAAAAATGCACAAACAGCAAAAATAAATGCGCTGATGTGCACGATCACTGCTTATGCAAGATCAGTAGCAGGGAAGGGGTTAAACGCAGGGAATTGCTTTAATACATTTTTTTTTATTGTTTTATTATTTGTGTGTTGTGTATTAATAGTTTTTTTTTAACTTTTACTTACTTTAATAACTTTGATCTGTCTCTCTCCCTCACTAAAAAAAAATGTGAGGAGAGGGAGGCAGATCATAACTGGTCAGATCAATATAGAGTTAATATTGATCTGACCAGTCAGTGGGGATGTTCAGGAGAGCATCCCCACTGCCTGTCAGTGTGCCTGGCAGTCACTGATTGCCTCTGTGAAGAGGCAATCGTGTGACAGCCAGAGAGCACAGGAAGCAGGAACTTCCTGCCTCCTGTGCTCTTGCCCTTAGAAGGGCAGCGCCATCTTGGTCACCCAGTGACCAAGATCGTGCATTTTTTTTTTTGAGTTTCTGAAAGATTAGCTTCCTATGCTCATTTTTGAAATGCCCGCGTTTTAAAGGCACTGTGCCTTTAAAACCGGCATTTCGATCGCTCTCCGGAGCGATCGAAATGCCGACGGGCATTTTTTTTAGCATTGTACGATGCTTCCACACGGAAGCATCGTTACAATGCCCTTAGAGCACTGAAAGCGGAAAAACTCCGCTTTCAGTGCTTGTTTTGACACAGGACGGACTAGGTCCGTCCTGTGTCACTAACGCCTCGGCACACAGGACGGACCTAGTCCGTCCTGTGTCGCCAAGGGGTTAATAGGGACAGGAATTTTTTTTTTTATTTGTGTGTCCGAAATTTTTTTTTATTTTCATTTAAGATTCTCCAGTTAAAAAGTGAAATGCACCAAAACCTGTTTTAGCAGACCTCTGGTTATTTTCAGGGGATTTCAACCAAAACTGAGTAGGACGATTCCATACGATTCACATGGTCGAAAGCCCAAGGTGTCAAAAATGGCAGATTTCGGGCTGTCAGTGACTATACTGAGCAGCCGAAAGCAGCTATTTTGACCAATTTGGCCCCATTTTGGGCCAGATCATCTAGATTCAGTAGACTTTTCTATGAGTACTCACAGACCACCACTCAGGTTCTTCTATTCTATATAATAATTGCAGCCTGTCTAACAGGATCATCTGCTGTCAAAATGGAAGAAGTGCTCCAAATGTTTACTGCTGATCGCTGCTGCAATAACAAAACAAAACAAATCTTCCCTCCGTGCATTCTGCTTATATAATAAACCTATGGACTTATCCATCTCCTGGCTCCCAGAGAAGTGCCTGGAATGTAATTTAAACCAAGATTGAGTTTGATGGACATAGAAGATAGAAGATAAAATCTGTATTTTAAAGTAACTAACCTGGTGTGTACGTGAAACGTTGGGACTGGCTGCGTTTTCTTTTTCCATTGCATACGTAGAACTGTACCTGGGTAGCCACCTCAAGTGACTTGTTATAGTGTGGTGGAATTTCAATAACTATGTTACCCTGAAATGCACAAGAAATAATATCAGTTGGTCAAGGTACATACAACAGGTTATGTACTGTTATGTCCATCTTTTAAACATAAATTAAAAATAAATAAACAATCTCAGGCATTAACCATTAATGAGGAAATAACTAAATCACAAAGAAGAACAAATCAAACATTAAAACAGTCAACAGAAACAAGACAAAATAAATCACAAATCTTGAAAAATATGGACGGCAATAAATGACCGTATTGATAAGCACGTCACAGAAAGATACATATATATTGGAATTTTCATGTGTTCACTGTGCCAAAGTCAAATGCTTAAAACAAATTACAGAGGAAACTAAATGTACAAGAAAATGACCTATTACAACTGGAAGAGAAGAATCCACGTTGAGGTTTTTAAACATGCATAAAATAGTTGTAAAAAGTTGTAAAGAGCAAATCCTCTTGTGGCTACAAGGACTATAAGGCAGGGTCAGTGCAAGAGTTTTTGACACACTAGTCAAAAGATAAAATTGGTACAGTATATAGTTAGCAAGATAAAGCTGTGGTAACTCCCAGTAATATGCAGTTAGCCAGACACATACAGTGGCACAGGATTATTAATGTCAGTAGACACAACCATAATATACTATAGCTCTCATAAATATAAAAATGGCCAGCTACTGATGGTGTATAACTCCTGCCAGTGTGCAGTCAGACAGACACATATGTAGTACTTCAGGGCTCCCATCTGTATAGAGTTAGCCAGACATGCATATGGTAAACCGCAGCTAACCGCAATGCTAACTGCACTGTATGTACTTTGAGCCAAACACAGATGTGATACACCACAGCTCTGGACACTATATATTGAGCCAGACAGGGACGTGGCACAGCATAGCTTACATAAGTAAATAATAAGCCTGACACCAATGTAGTACACTATTCAGTATACAGTATACAGTATTATCCAGACACAACCAGAGCTCCCTGGTTCACGTAATAGCAACGTCAGCTATGAAAGTATCATTGAACTGTTTAGGGACGCACTTTTTCTGTTAAATGCACACAGTTGAGGATTTGTATGAAAGTATTCTAAAGAGGATTGGAGCTGTACTGAAAGTGAATTGGGCCAGTCTCCTTATTATATCTTGATATTAATGAATTGTTAAGACTTTCTGTTATTTTGTCTACCATGTACATATATAAATATTTTGCAAAAAAAAAAAAAATTAGAAATACTCATCTGTAAATTATAATTTTATATGGTATATAAAATATATCTTAATTCTCTTTCACAAAACCACATTTATGAATTCAGCGAGGAACACCCATTTTGTTTGTAAGTAGCAAAGTTATATGTTCCACAATCTCACCGTTTGAGACTTCTCCACCACAATGTTTGCCTCAACTTCCCACTGAGGACGTCCATCTGCAAAAAGAAAAATATAAATTAGATCTAAAGCAGCACAATCATCTTCAAAACTAAAGTTATCATGTTATCACGAGACTGTCAATGGATGACGTTTTTTCTATAGCAGAGGGGGAGATCCGTCTATACTTGCAAATGCTTATCTGCTGCTGTAATGTAATACCTGTGATCGGATCACGTGTGATCAGCAGTAGGAAACAAAACATATTTCTACATTAGAAGGATAAATAAACATCTAACTGAACTGCATCCCTCTGCAAAACAATAAATGTTTTGTACGGAAAGCTCTCGGATCATGAAAATTGAGATTTTTAAACAAGGTCCTACATCTACAAATAATTCAAGAAGAAAATTGCCTTTAAGATAAAAAAATATATACCTTGCCCTTTCTCAAAAAAGATTACTTTTGATTCAGGCATGAAATTAAATCCTGTGATTGTCATCTCCATTCCTCCAGTCACTGGGCAACTGTTTATATTATAACTGTCCACCTGGGGCAACTCCTGAGCAGATCGCTGAGCTGGTTTTAGGGGGGAAAAAAACAAACACATTTTTATTAAAAACAAACAATAATTCACATCATGAAAACTCGAAAATAGTTATAGTCACTACTCACAGTGTTTATGCACAGTTTTTTGGATATTTAGAGGCGCTGTTCCACATAGACTTACATCAGAGTGTAGTCTTAATTTTGAAAATGTTTATATTTACTGTAATTTGCAGGTACAGCCCTACTTCTCCCAGGATTGCATATTTTGTCACTCAAGCTCTCTTAACCCATGTGTTCTCCCATATCTACCAATCATAGCACAGAACAGGAGGCTGCAGGGTCCTCAACCCATCTCCCTCATCAGACAGTCACTGATGCAGCTCTTGGTGAGAAACTCTTGCAAGGAGTCTAGGGTAGATCTGCACTCCTTACTTACACTGCTGTGACGTAGAGCGAATATCAGAGTTCCTTTCCCCACTCTCCCTACAATCCTTCTGCTTTGTGATCTCCTTGTACATAGAAAATGTGTATGTTTATTTGTGTGGGTGCATGCAGCCAACCCAGCATTGCACGGATTAAACAGATCATCTGCAGTGTTATACTCCCAACTGCTGTATGCACAGAGCATTCAACCAAAATCCTGTCATTAGACTGCCATTTAGAGGCGTCTCTAGGGGTGGTGTCACCCGGTGCGGTAACTCATGGTGTCACCCCCCCTGGATTTCCTCCAATACCATGCCACATTAAATATGCCACACACAGGAGCCCATTAACTATGCCACACACAAGAGCCCCATAAATTATGCCACACCAGAGCCCCATTAATTATGCCTCACCTCGGAGCCCAATTAATTATGCCACACACACCGGTGCCCATTAATTATGCCACACACAAGTGCCCCATAGCTATGCCACACACAAGAACCCCATAATTATGGTACACAAAAGAGCCCCTTAATTACGCCACACATGGGGCCCCCATTAAATACGCCACACATGGGACTGCCATTAATTATGTGAAACAGGAGCCCCACGAGGTGACAGTTGTACAATTCTAAAACAATAAATATCTATACACACACAGACATCTCTCTCTCTCTCTCTCTCTGAGTTATTTCAATGTTATTGAAAAATTCCTTGGTTTTTATTCCCTTCCTCTGCACCCACATTGCACCTAAAGGACTTAACACAGCACCATACCCGCAACACTTGCCATGCACCTATATTGTACCCACAGCACTTGGCTTGCACTCATATTGCACCCACACGATTTGGCATGCCACAATGTCAATGCTCCACAGAACATACCAGTGTCCCCTTCCCCATAGTACATACTATTTTGCCCCACAGACTATGCCACAGCATCACTTTGACAATTAAAATAAACCAGTTTCCCCATGAATATGCCAGTGTTAGTTTGCCCATAAACAGGCCACAGCCAATTTGCCCAATAATATGCCAGTATTATTTTGCCATTCAATATATGCCAGTATTTTACCATTCAGTATGCCAGTATTATTTTGCCATTTAATATATGCCAGTATTATTTTGCCTTTTAACATATGCCAGTATTTTGCCATTCAATATGACAGTATTTTGCTTGTTATATTAACCCCTTAGTGACAAGACATTTTTACCTTGACTTTCCCTTGGTGACAATGGGTGTTTTGACATTTCTGGGCTGTTTGTGTTTAGCTGTAATTTTCTTCTTTCTCACATACTGTACCCCCACAAATCATACGTTGTTTTTATCGTCATAAGAAGGGCTTTCATTAGATACCATTATGTTCATCCTATCTTATAATTTACTACAAACAAAATCATAAAATATGATGAAAATTTACACAAATACAATCATTAAAAAAGACCCGGTCCAAATAGTTTCTAAATGTTGTCCCGAATTCAGAAATATGCATGTTTCCATATTTTTCTGGAGTTATGGGGCAAAAACCCAAAATAGTGTTTTTTGGTTTTTTCCCCTATATGGACCTTTTGACCCCAACCCGAACACTAAATTTAACCCCAACTATAACCCTTATGCTATCCCTTAATATATTTTAATTTAATTTTAACCCTATCCCTTATGCTAAAAATGATTTAATTTTAACCCTATAGGCTAATCTAACTGTATTACAAGTTTTAAGCTAATTAAATCATTTTTTTTTTTACATTGCTATAGAAACATAGAATGTGTCGGCAGATAAGAACCATTCGGTCCATCTAGTCTGCCCAATTGTTCTGAATACTTTCATTAGATTTTTTTTTTTTTAGAGATAAAAATAAAAAGGCACGTTTTGGTATGTTGGTTGCTGCCTCTAGGGGCAGTCAAGCAGCATCTTCAGAGCGGCGGAAGTGAATTTACTTTCACTTCCAAAGCTCAGACCACCAGAGGGCATAGAGGAGGTGTTGACGTACTGTCATATCCGGTCGCTAAGATTTTTTTTTTTTTTTAAACTTTTTTTTCTGGCAGCCAAATCTAGCGGATGTGACTGCCATAAAAAAATAAAATGTTCAGTCACGCAATGCGCTGCGGGAGGATGCCAGTCGCCTGGTGAGGTCCGCACCCCCTGCCGGACGCCCATGCTGCCATTGCTTAGGCTTATCAATGTAAACTGAATAGCTAAAGCTAGTTATTGTCTGGACAATAAAAACAAGCATGGATAAGGCTAACAGTGTACAAAATAAATAAAAGTGTAAAATGTTTGCGAGTTTATATCAATTTATAAGATTTGAGGATGATCACACAGGTTCATCATTGGAAACTATGTGTATTCATTGTGAAAGCATTGCGGTATCGCATGTGTACAAATAGAACACTTTACAGTTTGTTTAAGCGCACTTTAGCTATTTTTTTCACTTTATGTTCGCGGTATCGCATGTACTAGCATGGGATGACAAGTGGGTGGGGGAAATATCTTTGCAGTAACGTCACAGATAGAGGAGGGCTTTGTGTGAATAGCAGGGTTGCCAAAGCTGAGTTTTTAGACCCCTGTCTCGGTTTCTAGGTTTTTTAATTAAAATTGAATGAAATCTTGTTTTTGTTGGTTTTTTTTTACAAATAACATTGACTGTGGCTACTGAGGACTGGGAACAAGTTCAGTATGTGTATCAGGAGTCTCTGACATCAGATGCCTATGGATCTCCCACCTGGCCCACTGATATATCCTCCAGACCTGAGTGACCTCCTCCTTTTCCAGTCCACGGCAGATCAAGAGACTGCATCACACCTTCATATCAAGTTTCACTCTGTACTCTTTTTTTCACACTAAGATGGCACTGGGAAGGTGTTTGGGGCACCAAGAATGCACTAAAAAGATGTTGGGCACAAAGACAGCAATGGGATTGTTTTTGGGCACAAATGTGACATTGGGAAGTTGTTTGGGGACAAAAGATGGTGGATCAGAAAAAAGAAGACCTGGACAGGAGGGTAGGGGGAATTAAGTGAGTTTAGTTAGGTTTAGGGAAGCACAAGACTTAAATAAATCACTGACTACATAGACTTAGTATTTGTCAAATAGGTGTAAATAATTTAATTTAATTTAAAAGTATTTCATAACGTTTTTTTTATCTGTTTGCGCAAACTGGGGATTTGTTTTGAGCACAGGATATGTTTGGAGTTTTTTTTTCCCAATGCCAACCCTGGTGAATAGCAGGTCTCTGTTGTTAAGAACCTATTGATTTAATTATTTTTAGAAAACATGGAGCATTAAGAAACAAAAAACACTTCCCTATACATGATGCAGCAATTATATGGAGTCATGCTACATGTAACAGCACCTGTAATTGAGCACAAAAAACGCCAGCACTTCAGGTAGGGTTTCAGTTTCAATTGCATGAAGTTTATCAAGTTAGTTTACAAAGTAATGTGTTTTTTATACAAACTTACAAAAACAGTTAACTTACCTTTAAAGAGGGATTAATGTCAAATAATATATTGGTCTGTTTTCCAAATATGATCACTTTTTAACATTATCTTTCTACCATGTCTCATTTAGAAGATATAATTTGTTAAGAATGGAAACAAAAGCACTAGGACACCGTCAAAGCCTGAAAAAAGGACCACCACAGAGCTTTCCCCCATCTACCATCTGTTCATAAAATGGTGGCAATTCATGCAAATACTGACTAGTGATGGCATATTCTTTTGTAATTTTACCTCTCATTTAAGTGAGGTAACCTCTCAAATGATTTCTTTAAATTCTTTTTTCTGAACAAAGACTTTTGGATATCTTTTGAATGGTAGTTCAAAGAAGTCAACAGGAATAGAGATTTTCGCTTTAAATAGCACGTTATACTGCTGATATAACCTCTATAAATCATACATAATAAATTCAAAGTAAAAATAGAGTTTTGTTAACGGTTAAGGAACCGCCACACAAATGTATTTGCATACCTTCATACATGTGCCCCTGACAATGTAGTCTGCTATGGGTTGTATTATTTTACCTCATAAAATGAATGCCCGGCCCCTAACCTACGTTTTTGCAAGGTATGTGTGCCTCCACATTATAATGGTGGCCAACACTGCTGTAAAAAAATTCAATGAGTACTTACAACATTCGATGGGTATGGAAGTAGTTTGTAGAGACAGGACTTTCCCATTGGGTTGTGGAATGTGCGCTCTAAAAACTAAACGCACCCGGGTATTCTTTCTACCGATGTCAGTCTCTCCCTTTCTCAATTCAATGTCTGAATTTCGCAGCTTTAATATCCCAGCGCAGTCAATGCTGCAATAAACATGGAGAGAACATTTTTGATGGTTTAACACAGTTGTCTGAGCAATGTAGTTTTTTTTGTATAAAAATGGAATTCGGTTAGTTTCGAAATAACCAGTGACTGGACCATTTGAAGCCCCACCGCTGCCTAGAACTGTAGCCTACAAACATTCCCTCAAATTTGCTTCCAGAGAATCTCTCTCTCGCTCCTACTGAATATTTTACCCCTCGTATCCTCAACTATTGGTGATCTAGTGATAAAAAGGACATTAATACTGGATTACACATCATGTATTTAAAACACCACTAGGGATCTCTTTTAATTGCGCAGAGTGCAGTTTGTCTACTAAATTGACAATAAGCTGTGGTCTTTACAGTACAAAGTTTGACTTGGCCATGAAAGTGGTGGAAGAGTCCCTCAAGCCTTAACTTTAAGCATACTTAAAAGGTTTCAAAGTCTATAAACCAAAACACACTAGGAGTGTCCACTAATCCCACTTTATGGCAAAGTCAGTTTCCCCAGTGCAGCTTCTTGTGTTGTATTTCTTTCCTGCTTTTTCTAATGGTGTATATTTCTGCTGCCTCCGACTTCCTCACCTTCTGTTGAACTCACAAGATACGTGTATGGCAACGGTTCGTGGTGGTATTGTAACTCTATCATGTACCATTACTTTTTCAACAGAAAAATAGAAAAGGTTGGGTTATGTATCAAATGATTACAGCTTATAAGTTCAGTATGGTGGCAAAAAGATAAATTTGTTGTTACCTCAAATGTTGTGTTCTCAGCATCACCACCTTCAATTAAAATTTTAAAATCACAATTAAAATAAAAAGGAAAACCCACCTGGCGCACATATTGTTTTCTGGCAGAAGTGGGATCTCAAGGACTTTGGTGCTAGTTATAACAATTTCTTGACTAGCCGTTGCTACTGTTTTGCCGGTGATGCGATGGACCTGGTAAAAGGCATGAGGCCTAAGGTAGCGGTCATCAGATGTCCCAATAAACATCTGCAAGTTCACAGGCTTATCTGCATAGCCCAAAAGCTGAGGAACCAAAAGAAACAAAAACAAAGAGTTACTAACCTGTATATTGTATTACACTCTGTATCAATATATATGCAAACTAATTTCTAACTATGAATATTCTAGTATGGCACTGTACAAAATCCCGTTTTAAAATAGTCCTAATGTCATCTCAATACCCTTGCAGATAGCACATCACTAGTTTAGTTGTTCTAGTAAAATAAATGGGTACATGCTTCTGGATTCCTTTCCTGCTCCGGCACATGCCACAAGAAATTGGATGGGAAGACTGTTGTGCAACTGGTCCCAGAATGCATTGCGCAAACGTACAGATGACATTAGGAGTATTTTAAAACAGTACTTTGTTATGTTATTTAAGGATCACCATCTTAAAATTAAGATAGTATTAAAAATCCTCACATACACAGGCAGAAAATGAAAGAGACAGAAGTAAAACAGAGTGCGAGACTGGGTAAGAGTATATCAAATTTGCATACTTTTTAAAAACATAAAGTGCTTTTTTTCAGTTATTTATGTAAATTCCAAAAGCTTACCCTAGCAAACCTATACATGTGGGGTACCGCTATACTCAGGGGAAGTTGCTGAACATATATTGGGGTGTTTGGCAAAAAGACAGAACAACCCATTTTTAGATTCATACCTAAATACAAAGTGTGTGGGGAAAAAAAACAGACAAAAAATTAGCTAACCTCCCCAGATGCAGGAGAGGGCTTGTGATCTCCCCAGCCAGCACCTGTGACAGAGCAGGCACCGGTAGGGAGGTATCTCTATGTAATCGCACACCCTAAATGCCGGCGTTGAAAGTGGCACTAAAGTTAGTATTTAAAGTTTGCTTCAAAAATATAATATAAACCAGACATGTATCTTTGCAGATAAACTAAAGTTTACTCTGAGCTCTGTCTCTCAGCTTAGCAAAGCTCGTTGGATGCTGGAGCATGAGCATCCGATCATGGTATATGGGGGGTCTGGTTGTGTTGCTCTACTAGTGCAGAGACCTTAGTTTTCACATGCTGCCATGTGAGGGAAACTAGGTATGGTCAGGTCTGTTGGTGGCATGTGAAAACAAAGAGGTTCACTGCACTAGCAGTCAGCGACAACCTAAGCCAGTCAGAGGATAAACTGGAATGTACATGGGGAGGGACGGAAATGGACTTTTCTTTCTATATTAGAAGCAAAAGTGAAATTGATCAGTCTCTGGAGCTCATATTTCACAGAGAAGCATGGCAGCTGCTGGGCCCAGGATAAAATTGCAGGAACCTTAAAAAATACATTTATTGTCATAACACGGCTTCAAGTGAAATAGAAGTTAGTTGCTCTTTAATGGTGTTGAGATGTTTGGTTCTGAGTCACAGTACTTATTAAAAGACAAATTAGTTAATTATTTGATCGCATGGAGTGGAACATCTAAACATCTTATACGTCAAATTATATAACATTATTTAAAATCATTAAATGCTCCGTTATGAAACTGTAAATTACAGCAAATGTAACTTGTTTTGCACAGAAAATGTCTACAATATTGCATGCTTATAGCTGATGAAAGTCTTCTATTTGGGAAGCTGGTTCAAAAATAACTCCAGTGCCAGTTTTGCTTCATGACTCATCCAGAGAGATAGAACATCTACTCGTGTACTTGTCACAGCTGATACTGGCATCTTAGCACAGACTGCATCTCACCAGCAGCGCAGATTGCATATAAAAGAGTTTATCCTGGGATATACAGTTCTCATCAAAGCCGCCATCAGATATTGTGGGGCCACAGGTCACGTGACACCCAATGCTCTGACATCAGACATGCGCGAGGAGAGGCAGCATGGGAACATCTGTGCGCCTGGGCAGTGCACAGATACCATGCTGCCTGCTCGCTGGCAGAGGGGTGATGAGGAGAGATCTTCTGAACACCCCATCCATCGTCTCTGCCGTCAAGTTTTTTTTTTTAAGGGGGTCTACTGGGGCCCCCCCCACCCCTAGGGCCACCCAACCCATACTAGGAGTTATGTGCATTTATTCAGCAGTTCTTTTTCCATACCTCTCAACATTGGCCACCGAATTGGACACCAGGAGGTACGTATCTGTGCTATCGCGCATGCGCCATCACTGTCCAGCTGAATCTGGCAGCTGAGGTCAAAAGCACCACTGCGCATGCGCAGTAGGCATTCTCCAGCGGAATTGCAGTCCGGAGTCCCACAGAGTTCTACCTCTGTCCAGAAAAGCGGGACAGTGGGGCAGACCTACCAATATCGGGTTTTTCTGTTCCAATACATGTGAATGGGCATTCATCATACCAATACGGAGTATGAGTGAGAAGGAACATAAAATCGTATTGTATCTATAATTATCCACACTTTAGGAAGCTACATTGATGTATTCTGTGCAATATCACTTGATGTTTGTTCATTCCTGTTTTTATTTGTGTTTATTATGAAAAAATAAACATTTAATAAACACATTTTTAAAAGTTGTTGAGCGGAGGGGGGGTTGAGGGGGAATGGGTTTGTCCCTATTTAATGCTATATGAAACTGAAGAGCAGTGCAGGGCTGTAAGCATGTGTCAGGATAAACAAAAAGGAAGTTCAATAAAAGCATGGGTGTTGGTTACATTGCAATTTAATCTGGTAACGCTGCTGCTTACCACAAGGCCATGTATTTGTTGGATTCTTTAAAGCTATAATAGATATGTGTTCTATTGAAGCATATGCTGTAGAAACTGTATACCTTAAACAATGTGGATGGTTGGTTCTAATGCTGTATTGCCATTACCAATGAATGCCCAAAGCTCTGATCTTCTGAATTCTCATATACATGAAATATATCTTAAAACATCAACATCTAAAAACTGGCAATGCTTTCACATTGATTTTTGCAAACACACAAAACGTGCACCAACTATTTAAAAGTTAAATTGTGGTATAAGATACAAACAAGCTCTCATGACCACTTTCAGATCTAATCAATAGCAGGACAGATAGAGACAAGAAGAATAGAATAGAATCCACAAGTCGGATACCCAATATGGCTGATTTCTAAGCATGGTAATTCACCATTGTCCACTGTGGACATGAAATGCTGCTGTGATACAAGTGGCATGATGGCAGGAGGGTATATATAACGATCAACATTGTTGATGTAATGCCAACCTATTACTAGCATGAAATCATCAGCATTGTTATAACAAAGAGCTGTTACACAGATGTATAAAATGATATGTATATATGGCCATTCCCTAACTTGTATTGGGGTTACCAAGTGATGTGTTTATTTCCAACTTGGTTTATCACCTTTTTAAAAAAAGTGAACCCAGCGCTGCAATCACAACTCTAGCAGCACTTAGGCAGTGTATCCCTAAACCACACAAAAACAGACAATATATACAAATAAAGAACAATAAGTGCGCTTGGAGCAAACTGTGATAAAAAAATATATGTGATAAACACAATAAATATATATATATAACACCTTATAGGTGACAATGTGAAATAATATCCTGAGGAATCAGGAGGAAGCTTTGATCCCCCTCAAGGGGATGCACTCACAGGATGGCTGGATAATAGTTGCACTTCAAGGGTAAGGTGTCGTTTTGTAGGATCCTGCTGTGGCTAATCTGCTTAGATTTTAGCTCAGGAACAGAAACAACAGATATCCAATTAGTGTGTAACATATACAGACTTTTAATAAAAAGAAGTATCTGCTTACATGGAAGTTTTCTCTGTCAAACGTAGTGGGCGCCACACAGCTGCAGGAGAAATCTTGTCCAGTAAGTATCAAAAAATAAAAGATGTGGAATAAAAATATACACAATATATGTACATAAAGAACAGCAGGGTGAGTCCAATCCGCTACGCGTTTCACCCTTTGTGGGCTTCTACCAGACGCCTGGTAGAAGCCCACAAAGGGTGAAACGCGTAGCGGATTGGACTCACCCTGCTGTTCTTTATGTACATATATTGTGTATATTTTTATTCCACATCTTTTATTTTTTGATACTTACTGGACAAGATTTCTCCTGCAGCTGTGTGGCGCCCACTACGTTTGACAGAGAAAACTTCCATGTAAGCAGATACTTCTTTTTATTAAAAGTCTGTATATGTTACACACTAATTGGATATCTGTTGTTTCTGTTCCTGAGCTAAAATCTAAGCAGATTAGCCACAGCAGGATCCTACAAAACGACACCTTACCCTTGAAGTGCAACTATTATCCAGCCATCCTGTGAGTGCATCCCCTTGAGGGGGATCAAAGCTTCCTCCTGATTCCTCAGGATATTATTTCACATTGTCACCTATAAGGTGTTATATATATATATTTATTGTGTTTATCACATATATTTTTTTATCACAGTTTGCTCCAAGCGCACTTATTGTTCTTTATTTGTATATATTGGTTTATCACCTACATAACCAGATATCTTCTATTAAAACAGAGAATTTCAAAAATAAATATAAAAATCAGGCCAGTTTATAAACCGTTTTCTATTTTTGTCATTTTCTGCTTTTTAATAGTTACTTATACACACATTATATTATGTGATTTTGCATGTAATACTTACTTTATGATCTCCATATTATATAAATACACCTAAAAAATTCTAGCTAATTACCTCGTTAGTGTAATATTTCTTCTTTTGGACATTCTCACAGTTTTTTTTTTTTTTTTTTTTCATTTTTCTATTCTTAAGTATCTGAATTTTATTTCTTGAGCTCGCTAAATGAATCTGTACACTCAACAGTGATAAAGTACGGATGTACACTGTAAATGCACATGCTTATTGTCCTTTTTATTTGATCTTTAGCCACATCTGTTTAGCCAATGACAGTTTGTGCTAGTAGTAGCATATCTGGTTATTGGTTATTCAGTCTGTTTAACTTCATCTTGGACTTATACTATCATTTCTATAGTATTATTAACCTTAAACTTCCTCTTTTCACCAGTCACTATCATTTACTCCTGAACAACAGGAGTATCAGTAACATTACTATAAAACTTCAAGTGCTCAGTCTGTGGTTGACTGTAGCTGTCCAGTCCAGATTTCACTTACCTAACCTGTATATCCGATTTCTCCTTGCCTGAAGCATAACATAGAGGTCATGTGGTAAACTGAGAAATTTGTACAGGTGGTTAATGACACTTCCAGTGGGAAGAGCAAAAACATTAGAGGATTTCTGGTTAGGACTTTCTTGAAGCTAGCACTCCAGTTCGTGTGATAAATAAGTGTGATTTAATCATGGGCATCAGAAAAATGGACAGAAACACTTGACGCGTTTCGAGTCTTCTGATTCAATCATAAGTGCACCTTTTTTCACGTTTGGATTACCCTGGTATTGTAGCAGCAATTTTGACGATTTGCTATCGGCTAGAGCACCTTTAAAAAGTTCACAGTGGCAAGGTAACAATCCTCACTTTCATTTTCCAGCTGCAGGAGCCCGGGATTCTTTTTTTGTGTTACCTGAAGCTATCCAGGAATTTGTTATGTGAAATGGATTAAATCATCTGCTGGAGCAAAGAGTAGTAGTATGATAAGTAATTAAAAGGACAACTGTAATTGTATTTTAGATATTACAGCTTTTTTGTAACTAAAATAAATAGTACAGTTAAATTAAATGTTTAATATAATTTCCCTGCCTATTTCTCTCCCCAGAAACAGTGCCATTTCTTTCACCTTTCAATGGGATCATTTCTGAGCCGACCAATGGAATATAGTCTAGCAAATGGTCATTGTATGTAGCTCTCTTAGCGCTCAGGAAGTGAAGCTGTTTGATGCTAAGCTCGGAACTCACATGAAGAGCCTCAGCGGCATCAAATATGTCCTCTTTCTGATGTCTCCTTCCCCCCTCTTAAATGTCCCATTTTTTATTCATTTTATTCACAAAGTTGTAGTATGTGCAAGAGATTTCTTGATAAAAATATGAGCTAGACCCGAAATATAGGCGCAATATAACAGTACCATAATGATGAATGCAGACTGCCTCCAAACACTAATGGGTTCACTTAACCACAATGTACACATACATAAAAATAATAAACAAAAAATGGAAACAGGGTTTGCTGAAAGTCGTGGTTAATTCTAAAGAGCAGTGTTTGAAATTACATGCAACATGGAAATAATACACCAGCATGCTAAGAGTCACGTCTTTGAAGGAAGTCTTCACTAGGTTCTCACACTTCGCTCATTTTAAAAAGAGAGTAATTGTTGATGTTCATTGCCATGATGTAAACAGGCAGCCCTGGACTCGAGGGCTATTACAAAGCCGAATTAGTGATTTTAGTAACACAACTGCCATAGTATACACCCTGCCTATCCCTCTGTGTCCTACTTGTGCCAGGAGCCAAATCCCTAGCAGCCATTACATGGAGCAGTGTATATATTGACTTCCGGGATCAGAGATAAAATATTTCAACGTAAAAGAGACAGAAACAAAAGAGTGAAAAGGAAGAAGAAAAAGAACAAAGAAAACGCTACCAAGCACAGCATTAACAAGCTTGAGTCTTAATATGCATTTCTTGGCCATCTAATAATTTTGTAATTATGGCAAACACCAAAAAGTAAGAAAATTCAAGAACCTTCACCACTGGATGGCCTCCTGTGATGGCCTTCACAGCTCCACGGCTGCCCTCGGTCTCGTAGTGTGCTCGGTGGTGGGTCTTTGGCTGCACCTCTACTTTCAATTCACACTGCCCGTAATGGACAGGTAACGGCCAGTCCAAAGGTGGCAAAGATGATGTCCTGACAGAAAATAAACAAATAAAAATGAGCATCTGTGCATTACCCGAATTCAGACAGTCGTAAGGGAAAACAGAAATGTAACTGCAGGGTTTTAAAGTGAACTTATCATCCTCGCAACTTGAGGACGAACTGTTCAGCGTTGGTAGGTATTAACATTTAAGGGTCTACTCAAATAAAAAAAATGGAGGGAATTTCAAAGTTTGAATTTCAAACTTGGGAGAATTTATCCAACTCGGCTACTTTGGCCTTAAGTTTGACATTTCTGTCTCAGTTCCCTGCAATTCACTCTTTATTGAATAGAACCTTATTACTATATATTTGCAGGCATATGGCATAACATACATAAATTACCTAGTCCCATCTTAAGTTTCCACCAAAATGGCTGCAAAAACGTGTGCATGCTCAATCACACATTCACAGATGATTTATTAACAACAAATTGCATACATTTACAGGCAATTACATGTTATCATCTATAAAGTGATATCATAACCAATGTTAAACCGTATGATCTTTAAGTCAGATTCTCATGCTCCTCTTACAATCAGCCAAAAGGAAATCAATATCAGAACATGTTCTACTTTTCATAAATACATGCATCTCTAAAGATAGCAGTCAATCTACCTTGTCGATAATTGCACTAACACACACAGAACAAAAACTTTTAAAAACCAAGGGCTGAATGGAAGAATTTCTCCAGTGCTGCTACTTTGGCCTATTGTTTGACATTGTCATCTCAATTCCCTGCAGTTCTCTCTTTCGTGAATAAAGTATATGTGTGTTTGTCTGTACACACCACAGGGGATGATTCACTGAGGGCGGAGTAGGCACTAGAGATATGCTGCCGCCATACTTGCATTGCACTTAGAAGTTGCTACTCGGCACCAGCTCCGGTCATTCACTAACTAATAAGGTAGAAAAGATATTGAACTGGATAGAGTAGCAAAATGCTTAAATGCAGTAGTTCTAGTACTGCCTCACCCATACACCTCCACCTCGTTTGTGGGACTGACAAACAGGTGGTTAAACTTCTTACGGACCCTGGGAAATCTGTTTGTGCTCTGTCCTCCCATCAGTTTGACTGTGGTATGGAAAGTTACTCTAATAGGCAAAAGGCAATGAATGCTAAGTTATGTTGGAAGATACATTGTGGTAAAAAAAAAAAAAAAAAAAAATGGCGGGAAAACCCGCCTACATCACATGGGGCAAGATCTCGTAATACTGTAGTATTTGATAGAGCAGTTGGTACACAACCAACCCCTACAAATTCCCATCCAGATACCAATACAGTTAACCTACGAATTCCATTTTCAGGAATGATCAACAAATAGATTTAAACAGATATCTGAAGGATTTCTGAGGTCTACCCTATGTTAGAATTAACCAAAAGGACAACAGCAAGCAGATCCGGCAGACACTGGAGCCTCACAGTGCATAGGCTGTGGAAAAGAAGGCCCTAATGGTTTACCTGTGCTTGCTTTCGCTCTGAAGCAGATAGAAAGCCTAAATGCATCAAAGGCTCATATCTGCCGTATGAAAATCAACATTTTTGTATATAAAGCATCAAATGCGTGATTCACACACTGGACATTTTAAGAACATGAGTATTACACTGTATAAACAAAGCAGTAAGCATGCATGGCAGGCGAATACCAGAACACTGAAATGTATTTAAAAGTAAAATAAGGTTTCAACATTCAACATACAGATTAATAGAAGAAAAAAATTAGGAGATAGAACATGGCTTTAATGTGCATTCATTTATTATCAAAGGCAGATGTCTAATAAATGTAAACCTATTTGTACCAAAATGTCATGTTATGTTGCAAAAACATGAGCTATACAATAGTCAGCAAGATTAACCCCCAAGTATTTTTTTGTACGCAGCTTCCTCTAGTAATTTGTGTATCTGTTCTTGCCATAGGAAGAATTACATTGTGTACAGTTCATTAAGGCAGGGCTTGACAAATCTAATTTGATTTTAGGAGCCAGCAAAAAAATTTAGGAGCCACACAATCACGCAAGCATACACACAATTTATAAAAACACGCCTACTTCACATATATACACACACACTTACTTTACATATACCCATATATACAAACACCTCACACACACTTACTTTACATATACACATAAATACAAACACCTCACACACACCTACTTTACATATACACATATATACAAACACCTCACACACACCTGCTTTACATATACACATATATACAAACACCTCACACACACCTACTTTACATATACACATATATACAAACACCTCACACACACCTCACACAGTCTTTTCTTGGTTTCTTCTTAACGCTGCAGCATGTCTTCATTCATCGGCCTGCTGAGTGCCAGGATGTCACGTGACGACACCTGGCACTCAGACACGCGTTGCGCGAGGGGGCGGAGCTTGCAGTCTGTGCCATCATTTACCCCCTCGCGCTCCGAAATAATAAAAAAAAAATTGGATGGCAGCGGCAAGGGGACAGGGAGGGTAAATAGAAAAAATTGTGGACAAAGGACGCATGCACTCCAAACTCCAATATGATTGTAAAACTTCCGATTTATTCCAAAAAATTAAAATGGATCACAGGGACAATGAATACAAAGACAGGGAAAGGACGAATGCCTTACATGTTTCGCGTGCTCACACGCTTAATCATAGGCTAGCCTACGCTTATGGTGCTTTTGCTGCAGCACGGACGGAGCACCCATCTTCCCAAGACATATAGGAGGTATGTTTAGTGCCAACGGTGGAGCCGGCTTGTTTTCCCCTTTTGTTTGTCTATAAGGACAGGGAGGGTAACTTCACCTAGGCGCCAGGTCTCATTTCCTGGGGTTTGTCGAGCCCTGCATTAAGGCATAAAGCTGTTAATTCAAATGGTAAGGATCCTGCAGTAACATTTGAGAAGGGAAGGAGAAGGGAGTGTTTGTGAGTTTAGACAGCATGTAAGTCTAAAAGAGTGTCCATCCCATGAATGAAAGTAGGTATACCCTTTTCCATTTTCAAAGAGTTTTTCCACAGTATGAAATATTACCCATTATCTGTAACTCACATAGAGTGTTCATTTGCAGCATACCCTTGTATAATCTGACAAACAGAGGGTCATTTTAGGTGGGCACTGGGCATTGCCACTGAAATGTAGTACGCAGAGAAAAATGTCTTACTTGGCTTTCTTAATTAAAGGCATAGCCAAGGTCAATGCTCAAGATATTTTTGCTTCTAGCGTGTCAGCAGAATGCCAGGACTGGTAACACTGCTAATGCTGTAAAGGAATTCGGAGTTGGAAATGTGAATACAGCTGTCCTAAATACAAATACATAACTTAAACTGAATTTCTTTTATGGGCAGAGTAGATGGGCCAATTCATTCACCTCGCTCATCAAAGGCTACATGGGTGATAAAAATCCCAAAACATTATTCACATCACCTCACTGAAAGCTAAGTGGAGTAAAGGCATTGGATACATGCACCATCCTTTCACATGCAAATGTGCCTCTAAGTTGAAGCTGTGAATACATGCAAGGCAAAATTAATTCATTAATTAATTAAAAGATTTTTTAATTAATATTTTTAGAGCTATATGAAGCAAAGAGGGCTCAGTAAGGTACTTTATTTGTATTATTTCATTAAATCAGTTCTATTTAAACATGTCTACATTTGGTGCAACATTTCATCTAGATAGAAGTTTATTTTGTTTTGACAGTTGTCCATTAAAGAGGTCACAAGGGATCAGCAAAATCTTTAAAAGCAACAAAAAAAAAAATGAAATGGATATTCTCTTTAGAAATAAATGATTTAATAAAAGTTAATATCCTTTGAATGTCACATCAAAATTCCTCCATTCACATACTTACAAGAACTGATATCTGCATAAGACAAATTTAAAGTCATGGATCTTAGGAGTGATATATAAACAAAAACCTCTATAACAACACAACAGATATCCAACAAACAAAAACAGAAATCTTAAGTAAGGGCTTGACAGATAAAAGTATGCGCCCGGAAGTCTCTACTGCTAGAGCTAGAAGTACCATTTCCCTGGCTCCTAAAATAATTAGAGTGGTTCCTTTATTGCTCGGCTTGGCTCCTAAAATCTGCAATTTTACATTAGTCAAGTCCCTTATAAAATTCTGCATGCAACTAGAGCAATCATTTAACTGGTATTCTACAGGTAAATGAAATGGAGCAGAGTACGCTTAAACCACCCATGCAAATATGCCAGAGTGGTCCAAAATTAATACTATTATATTTGTTCCACTAGGTATTTTTTACGCACTTTTTCTTTTTGGTTGTATGACTGTGAAAGGTGGTCTTGTCTATTAACATTCCTGCACCTCTTTTCACACAAACATCCTAAACAGAGAAGTCTTTAAGGGGAGAATAATGGAGAAAACAGAAAATAACTGTCTTAGACCCATCACGTATCGAAAGTCATATTACTGTATTAAAAAGATGCTGTAGACCTAGTGACAAGGGTCATGATTGCCTAGAAACAGAAACCACCAAAGTACCGTAAGATAATTATTCACCTCAGGTTCCCCAAGGTTTAGTCCCAAGGTAAGGATGATCAAGGACTTGTGGATGACCTCTGCAGGTACTGGTAGCTCAAGATAAAAAGGCTAGGATAGAAGAATGCCTCCTCAGTCAGAAGTAGAAACAAGGGCCAGCCTGTGGCAGGTACTGTAGAGCAGGTAGTCAGCCAAGCTGGGTAAGAAACAGGAAAGCGACTAGTCAGGCAAGCTGGGTGAGAAACAGGAAAGCAGGTAGTCAAACTAGCTTGGTGAGAAACTGGAGATTCAAACAGGCTGGGTTAGGAACAGTAGAGCTGGGGAGTGTAGCAAGCCAGGGCAATCACAAAAAGCACAAGAAATAAAGTAAAACTCTGCACTGCAGTAGAACCATGCAAGGTTGAATGCAGTTAGTGTAGGAGCACGCTAAATTTGTTGTGCGCAAGCAAATCACTGCCTGTAATGTGCGCAAGTCATGCAGCTGGCATTTCAATTCATAACAGGCCATGCTCAATACACCCAATATAATGCATATCCTTCTGTCCAAAGAATCCCTTGACACAAGCCTTCAGCCAACAAGTGCTCGCCACTAAAGAACAACCAAAGAGACTCCTCAAGACTATGTTGTTTAGGGACACAAGCCTCATTTGCTTTACTTTTGCAATCAACAACCCACATTGTTCGTCAAATTGGCTTGTCAAAGATAAATCACCGTAAGAAAGTCTGCAAAAGATGGGAACATTGCATGAAAGTTCCTGACCATTTCTTCAATGACACAAGGAACTTTACCGGTATATTAAAAGCAGGACCATAAAGCAGAGGGAGTGAGGGGAGGAGGGGATTATTTGGGAGGAAAAAAGGAATAGAAGAACATACATATATGTATTGAATTTTTCCTCCTCTTGGAATATCATTTTTTTTGTTGTTTTTTTTTTTTGGGGGGGGGGGGGGGGGGGGGTTGGTGGTCCGTAGTTTAACCAACTCGTAATCACGGAATGCGCCTTGCAGTCATTGTAGAGACTTGCTGCTGTGGGACACTAGAGAGCCAGCTAAGACTCAGATGTGATATGATGTCCCTTAGCATCTTTGGCCAAATATATTTTGAATGGTGCAGAATTGATGCACCATTCAAAAGGTAGTTTTAATCAGGCAGAAGTGCAGTAAATGGATTTCTGAGTTTATCCCCACTTTAATTACATTTCCAGGTCAGCATTTTGCTCTCCTTCTGATCAGTGTTCCTAACCTCATAACCTCCCACAGAAATGAATGGGCCTTCCCACAACAACATAAGCACATACGTTACAATTCCTCATTCATCTCTATGTAGTCACGGGAACACACTGTGCTTTCACAGCAAGCACTATGACCAATGCACATTATTTCCAATGGAGGAAGCATTGAACCTACACACTTCTGATCTATTTAATCAGATATTTAAAACAGGTTTGGAAGAGAGTTATGTTAAGAAACTTTGTTTGATTGCAATACATACATTATTGAACAACTATGCATCAGCCTAAATTGTAACAGCTGTAACACTTCAGAGCCACTACCATTTCTGCATACACCCACAATGTATTAGGGGAGTGCTGAGGATCTTATGTGCAGGGGACTAGATGGTAATCCTAAATGATAACCAAAACCTCAAATGTCTATATAAAAGTAATAACAGTGTAATGAACCGAAAAAGGTTATAAAAAACAAAACAAAAAAAAAAAAAAAAAACTTAATTACAGATACCAATTATAGACAAAAAAAAAAAAAAAAGGTTATACTTACCGAAATATAGGCACGTGTCCAGGCTTTGGTTTGTTCCATGTAAAATGTGAAGGAACTGATAAGAACTGATCAGTAGATGAGTCTTTTTTGAGTGGGTGTTGTGCACACTGAGAGTCGTCACTAGGTGCATCTAGAGTTGGAGATAAACATCCGTGACTCTCTGAACAGAGATCAAGCTTTCCTAGTGAGGTTGCACTCACGCTAGAGGTTTTCCTTGTTTTGAGGGGTATATCTGTCTCCTGGCTACATTGAAACGGAGGGGAGCTAGGCCCTGCATGTTGAGATACCCTGAGCCAGTTATCCTCTGTGATGCTGCCCCTAGGAGAGTGGCTAGGAGACGGTACTGGGGAGTGGTGTGGTGAACCAGAGTCCGTGTAGCAGATATCTGCACTAGAGTGTCTTCTCTTACCGCATGGAGAAGTGGGCCTGGAAGAGGGTCTGGAATTTGACCGTGGGCCAAGCCAATTCTCATCAGTAATACTAGTTCTGGGAGAGTGGCATGGGGACTGTCTAGGTGAAAGAGATGTCCGATAGCCAAACTGCTGCCATGTGTCATCTCCTGGGCAACCTCCAGGAGAACCACTGGGAGATGCCAAAGGCGAGCTCAGTGTAAACCTTGCTGCAGCCTCGTTGAGCTCAAAATCCACATCATCATAAATGTGAGAAACTGACTCAGACGATGAGGCATCTGAGAACCAACTTCTGGAGGATATGCTGCTCCCAGGGCTTGGACTTAAAGATGTTTCTCTATAGGATGGTTCAAGGTGGAGGTAGAGGTGTTCCCGTGAAGGCCTATCAATGAAATCATTTTCCTGATTACTGTTATGCTGTTCCTCTGGTGCTCCAATATCTTGGTGACAGTTGGGAGAGATGGAGGTAATCTGAATGCTAGGACATTCAAAAGCTTTTGGGATACCAGTTGGGTTGGACTTGTGCTCCAGATTCTCATGGCCTTCAGCATAATTTTTATGAACTTGGTAGTGGGGTGAGGTGGAGCGATTTGAGCAGTGAGCGCGAGTTCCATGTCTGGGAATACAAATGGGCTGGTTCACTGCGGACGGGGGTTGGTCTACATTGAAGATAAAAAAGGATGCGCAGTCATCTGCTTCTATATCTGAAATTAGAAAAATCACAAATTACATTTTCCACAATAAACAAAATAACTAGGCAAAGAAAGATGTCATCATTCAGCACATGTAGGCCTACATTTTTAGATCATTAGATAAAAGCTTGATAATCTATCCAATAATACCAATCTCCGTCTATAAAATATCACAAAAATTCCTGTTATATTCCGGGATCAATATAAAGAGATAGAGCCAGTGCTGTATTTACCGCGAGGCATCCTAGGCGGATGCCTAGGGCAGCAAATTTTGGGGGGCGGCAGCCAGCACTGGAAAAAAAAAAATGTAAGAAAAAAACCGGAAGATCCCTCTTTACCACCTCTGCCTGCCGGCAGGCTGCACAGTGAGCCAAACAGGCAGCACAGAGAAACCTCCGTGCTGCCTGTTCGGCTCCCCGTGCAGTCTGACACGGAAGTGCCGACAGTCACGTGAGCGGCGTGCTGACGTCATACGCGGGCCGGGTCACGTGACCTATGGGCACAACCGCCTGGGAGCCGAACAGGCAGCATGTAGAAGACCGTGCTGCCTGCCACTAACCAGCAGGGAAAGGTAAGTGCTGGGGAATTGGGGGGGGGGGGGGGGTGTCAAATTGGCTGGGGCTTATTAAATGGCACATAACACTGGCATATTATTGGGCAAATTTACTGGGGCATATTGATGGCAACTAACACTGGCATATTATTGGGCAAATTTACTGGGGCATATTGATGGCAACTAACACTGGCATATTATTGGGCAAATTGGCTGGGGCTTATTAAATGGCAAATGACACTGACATATTTGGCAAATTGTCAGGGGCATATTATTGGCAAATAACACTGGCTTATTATTGGGCAAATTGGCTGGGCCATATTAAATGGCAAATCACACTGGCATATTATTGGGAAAATTGGCTGGGGAATATTATTGGGCAAATCACACTGACATATTATTCGGCAAATTGGCTGGGGCATATTATTGGGCAAATCACACTGGCATATTATTGGGCAAATTGGCTGGGGTATATTAAATGGCAAATCACACTGGCATATTATTGGGAAAATTACCATGGGCATATTAAATGGCAAATAACACTGGCTTATTATTGGGCACATTGGCTGGGGCTTATTAATGGCAAATAACACTGGCATATTAAATGGCAAATAATACTCGCTTAATATTGGGCATTTGGCTGGGGCATATTAAATGGCAGAATAACACTGGCATATTATTGGGCAAATTGGCTGGGGAATATTCAATGTCAAATACTGGCATAATGGGCAAATTGGCTGGGGCATATTAATGGAAAATGATACTGGCATATTATTGGGCAAATTAGCTGGGGAATATTAATGGCAAATAATATTGGCAATGCGACAGTCACGTGAGCGGCGTGCTGACGTCATACGCGGGCCGGGTCACGTGACCTATGGGCACAACCGCCTGGGAGCCGAACAGGCAGCATGGAGAAGACCGTGCTGCCTGCCACTAACCAGCAGGGAAAGGTAAGTGCTGGGGAAATGGGGGGGGGGGGGGGGGGGATTGGCTGGGGCTTATTAAATGGCACATAACACTGGCATATTATTGGGCAAATTTACTGGGTAATATTGATGGCAACTAACACTGGCATATTATTGGGCAAAGTTACTGGGGCATATTGATGGCAACACTGGCATATTATTGGGCAAATTGGCTGGGGCTTATTAAATGGCAAATGGCACTGGCATATTATTTGGCAAATTGTCAGGGGCATATTATTGGCAAATAACACTGGCTTATTATTGGGCAAATTGGCTGGGCCATATGAAATGGCAAATCACACTGGCATATTATTGGGCAAATTACCATGGGCATATTAAATGGCAAATAACACTGGCTTATTATTGGGCAAATTAGCAGGGGCATATTAAATGGCAAATCACACTGGCATATTATTGGGCAAATTGGCTGGGGCATATTATTGGGCAAATCACACTGGCATATTATTGGGCAAATTGGAAGGGGCAAGTTAAATGGAAAATAACACTGGCATATTATTGGGCAAATTGGCTGGGGCTTATTAAATGGCAAATAACACTGGCATATTATTTGGCAAATTGTCAGGGGTATATTAAATGGCAAATAACACTGGCATATTATTGAGCACATTGGCTGGGGCTTATTAATGGCAAATAACACTGGCATATTAAATGGCAAAAAATACTGGCTTAATATTGGGCATTTGGCAGGGGCATATTAAATGGCAGAATAACACTGGCATATTATTGGGCAAATTGGCTGGGGAATATTCAATGTCAAATACTGGCATAATGGGCAAATTGGCTGGGGCATATTAATGGAAAATGATACTGGCATATTCTTGGGCAAATTAGCTGGGGAATATTAATGGCAAATAATATTGGCAATGTGTATGTAATGGGGTGATAGAGGCATGTAAATGGGTGATGGGGAATGTCCTTGGTGTGCAACGTGGGTTATGGGTCATTTCGTGGGTGTGTATCGTGGATAGGGGGGGTGCCCAAAATTTGTCTGCCTAGGGCAGCACAAAACCAAGATACACCACTGGATAGAGCAGAGCATTTATTATATATAAAAGTTTAATGACAGAACTCCATGTGAAAAGTACAGTGGTGCAAGTGTGAAGATAAACTGGTATGTACGTTTAAAGATACATGGCATTTTTCCTTTTCATTCTGCAGCATCTAGGTCGGCCTGGCTATCCAAGTTCCCTCTACTGACTATATGTAAAAATGCACTAGCAGAAGGAGACTGTTGGCACTTGACAGACCCAGGAAAAAGAAAAGAGAAGGGGAAAAAAAAAAAGTACTTCAATCCTACGGGCTTCGCTGTTTAAAAGATTGAAGGCACGTTCAGAAAACATGGCGGTGCACTGGATATGAATACTGTTGCCTTAAAACACATAGTGGGCGGAAAAAGGCAAACTATAGTTTCAAGTCTTGCATTACACCAAATCAGATACGTCTGCTAAATACTTTGTTACAACCCTGAACAAAAGGTATCTACATCACGTGTGACTGCAAGCTAATATCTACGGACACTGGAGCGTTAAGTGATTTTCTTAAAGGACACAAGCGCTCTGGATAGTAGCGGTAGTTTTATTTTGTTTCAAGTGTTATTTGGGAGGTAGGGGGAGATATGTTGGGTCAGATGAGAGACGATCAGACCTATTTTACCCAAGATGCTAAATAACATGATGAAATCTTTCAATTAAACATAACTTACATGTTTTAATGACAGTTGTCCTTTAATTGATATATATCCGATTAACGTCTATTAGCTAATGACAGCAATTTCTTAGAATCCATCAGGTAAACTGCTGCAGAGAAAGCCATCTTGATAATGTCACTGAATTCTGACACCCCAGTGAAATGAATGTAGAACAACTTATTTTTTTATATTAATGTACAACGACAGGAGAACTGTAATGTGTTTTAAAGTTAAAAAAAAAAAAAAAAGTGTGGGGGGGGGGGGGAGATGTATATGTGAAGGGGGGGTATATATGTGAAGTGTGGGGGGAGGTGTATATGTGAAGGGGAGGTATATATGTGTGAAGTGTGGGGGCAGGTGTATATGTGAAGGGGGGAGGGATGTATATATGTGAAGTGTGGGGGGGTATATATGTGAAGTGTGGGGAGGGAGGTGTATATGTGAAGGGGGGGTATATATGTGTGAAGTGTGGGGGGAGGTGTATATGTGAAGGGGGGGTATATATGTGAAGTGTGGGGGGAGGTGTATATGTGAAGTGTGTTGGTGTGTGTGGGCTGTATATGTGACGTGGGTTGGTGTGTGTGGGCTGTATATGTGACGTGGGTTGGTGTGTGAGGGATGTATATGTGACGTGGGTTGGTGTGTGTGGGGTGTATATGTGACGTGGGTTGGTGTGTGTGTTTATGAATTGGGTGTATGTTTGCGTGATTGTCTGGCTCCTAAAAAATTTTGCTGGCTCCTAGAATAAAATAAATTTGTCAAGCCCTGTATTAAAACTTATACAACATAAAATAGGCTAAGTGGAACTTTAAAGCAGCAAAACGTTAAAAAAAACAAAAACCTTAACTGCCACGTTAACACATGCAGTCCAGGTGCAATACACACATAAAAGCATGAGCACTCAAAAAACAGGATTTGGAGATTTAGGGCTATATACACGGGAAAGGGGATTGCAAAGAGAATTTCAAACTTAAAGGAACATTGGACCTTTTTTCCTTGAAGGAAGCAAGGGTTAAAAAACATGTCCCGGTGAAGTAAACCAGACATGTATCTTGATACACATGGGTTTACTATATGCTGTGTCCCACATCTGAGACACAGCAGTTCCTGGTTGGTGCGCACTTACAACGTCAGTGTGCGCACAGCCAAAAAGTGCAGGGGCTCACCCCTCTCTCACTGCTGAATGCGAGGGTCTCTCGAAGTGCTACCCTTGTTTTTACATGGGATCAGCAGGGGGGTGAGGATCAATATTTATGATTTATTAGAAGCACAAGTGAAATATAACGTTTAGGGTTCCTTTAAAGGCCAAATTAGCCAAGTTGGAGAATTCTCCCATTCACAGCAATTCTTGTATTCATGAATAACCCCCTTAGTCACAGACTCACAGTATACAGCCATCACACTCCACTTCAAAACTGCAAGTCAAAGTACTTCAATATGGGTGGATCTTACAACTAACGTTTTCTCCAATTAAATTAAAATACACCTTTTGAGGAAACAAAATAAACAATGGATTCCTTTCAATTTTTTTGGAATGGAACATTTCGCCTACCAACCAGTGTTGTCTGCATTCAGAGGGAGAATCAATGGCACAGGGCAACAGTATCCAATTTAAAAAACAGTGGGGGTTTATTTCAAAATGTGCATAGATTCCAATGAGCAATAAGTTTGTTCACAAATCACAGGAAAATCAGCAAAGAAAAACTTAGCTCAATTTGATCACTTACTACTGCAGGGTACTAGACTAACAAATGCAGCAAAATTAACATAGGTTTCACCAACCTTAAGCACTTTTTCAGATGTGCAGCTCTGCACTGTCCTGCTTCCAGCAGGTCAGATTTCATGTTGTGCCATTCTGCTCTGAGGCCTGCTAATTAAGGCCTCAACAGCTGCTTATTAGGGAAGGAGTATAGACTACGGAGGATTCTGGGATAACTTCCCTTCTACTACCATCCCATAGACTCTGTTTGTATTGATATTGAGATTATATATATATATATATATATATATATATATATATATATATATACAAAATACATACGCAGCAGTTCAAAAGTTTGGGATCACTTATAAATAATAATTGAAATACAGTAATACTTGTGTCTTTCAAACTTTGCTTTCATCAATTAATCTTTCATTTATAACAATTACAGCCTTGCAGACCTTTGTTTGAGATAATCTGAAGATATTTCACCACATGCTTCTTGAAGCATCTCACGCAAGTATGATTTGCTTGTTGGGCACTTCTTATGTACCATACAGTCAAGCTGCTCCCAGTAGGGCTGAGATCTGGTGACGGTGCTAGGCACTCCATTATAGACAGAATATCATCTGACTGCTTCTTTGGCTAAATACTTATTGCATAGTTTGGAGCTGTGCTTTGGGTCATTGTACTGTTGTAGGAAATTAACTCCAATCAAGCGCTGTCCACAGGGTATGGAACGGTGTTGCAAGAATAAGTAATAGCCTTCCTTCTTTAACATCCCCTTTTACTACCACCAAATGGAGTCAAGCCCACCTCCAGCATCTTTTCATTTGATCTGTGTCTCACCAATGATCTCCTTTTGTGAGCCAAACACCTCAAAATATAGATTCATCTGTCCATAGTAGTTGTATGAGATTTCTTCAGTTTCTTGCCAATTTCTCGCATGGAATAGCCTTCAATTCCCAGAACAAGAATAGACTGACAAGTTTATTAAGAAAGTTATTTGTTTCTTCCAATTTTGAGCATGCAATTGAATCCACATATGATGATGCTTCAGGTACTCAACAAATTTAAAGGTGGCCTGTTGTACTGGTTCTTTAAAATCAGCAACAGTTTTTAGGTGTGCTAACATAAAAGGGATTTCTAATGATCAATTAGCCTTTTAAAATGATAAACTTGGATTAGCTAACACACGTGACATTGGAACTCGATGGCTGCTGATAATGGGGCTCTGTACACATTCTATGCCATATTTTTTTTCTGGTCCCAAAAAGATGCTAGGACGGCATCAGTTCACATTCCAACTTCCCGCGATGAGCTGTGCTCAGATCTCACAGCAGAGACTTGCAGTGGGATCCCACCTGCCATGCCAGCAAGGCCACTTTGAGTGTCACAAGTGACTTTGGGAGTTCTTGTGATTTTTTGGAAGGGACCAACACGTTCTATTAAGACCCTGATTCGGTCTTTACCACTGCGTCCATGGATACAGATCACCTTGTGCTCAGGGACAGGAACACAAAAATGGTAATTTTGTGCTTGCGTCTTCTGGGATACAAGCCCCACGTGTCTAGAAGGGGTTAATGGAAAAAATTTGCTTTTCTTTCAAAAACAAAGAAATCTCTAAGTGACCCCAAACTTTCGAACTGTAGTATGTATATGTAATATTATATATAATATTGAGGCAATTCATTGATTTAATAATAGGCCAGAGCTTGACAAATATATGTAGACCTTAGGAGCCAGACAGGACAATTTAAGAGTCAGCCTAGTTATTCTTAGGAGCCAGGGAAATGGAACTTTCATAGAGTGCTTTGTAGAACATTCAAAAAAGTTAGGAGTCAGCAATATGGATTTTAAGGGGCCCTGACTTCTGGGACTTGTCAAGCCCTGTGTTAGACCATTCATCGCTGGCCATTAGTGAAGACACAGATATGAAACATTTAAATTACAAAGGTTTTTTTATTGGGAGATTTTGCAAGTGTGTGTGTTTTAGGATTCAGGCATTCTCTAGCACACCAACTATTGTGCTTTATAACATGCTCCAAATCATAGATGAGGGAGGTTGTAATCACACCTGCTGTGGACATGCAGTGTAAGGGTTCACGCTTCTGTCACCCTTCCCCCAGGTCTCTTCCTAAATATAGATCCTCAATATGGTGGATGGCCCTGAAATGTCTACCTTCAATATAAGCTTCTCAGGGATTTGCACAGGAAAGAGAGTGAAGTTATTTAAATTACCAAATAATGTTAGAAGTATTATATTCATAATACATTGGCAAGACACTGTAATGAATTTACTGGAAACATACTGCTAAGCCAGTGCCGAAAATTAAAAGGCCTTTATCACAAACATTGATTATACTGTGAATGCAGAGAATAAAAGATGATTCAATATGATCTATACATTGGGGGCGAGTCACTTAAATGTGAGTCAGTTACATGGGTGAGTTGAGGAATATTTAATTTCTTGGTTATAGCATCACCTGCTTTTCAAAAGTGAAAGTGTAAAGCCACAAGGATATGTCATAAACAGGAGACACATTTAACCCCTTAGTGACAGAGGTTGTTTTTACACTTCTGTTGTGTTTGTGTTTAACTGTATTTTTACTGTCTCATTTTATGTACCAACACATACTATTTACCTTTTTATTGCCATATTTGGTATTTGTCCATGTTATGTTTTCTGTGGTTTATTGCAAGTCATAACTCATAAGGCAATAACAAAGTAGCATTTTCCCCCCTAACAATTTACCCCTACAGTGATCTTTTGATCCCAACTCCATGATCAACTTAACCATAACACTTACTGTAGCCCTAAACCTATATTTTGTCGATGCAATATTGCTGACTGCCGCTAGGGGCAGTCTAGCAACTCCAACAGAGCGGCGTAAGTTGTGATTCACGGCTTCGAAAACTCTTGCCAAAAAAAGAGCAGAGCCATTTCCAGTACAACGTTAAATAATTCACCTGCTAAAATATTGTGTGTTTTAGGGGGTTTTGCAAGAAACCCCCCAAAACACACATTGAGTAAATTTACAAAAATGTATGATCTTCAGATCATCCTGGTGGCACTTTAAATTAATGTTTTTCTTATTTTCCTAGTTTAGTGGTTATTGCGTTGGTTTCAGAGAAGATGGAAAGCATGCCGGATCTGCAGAATGAATTCCTTACAACACATCTCATTATCTTTAAATAAAAATTATTAATGAACTTATGGTTAACTGAGTGATTGCATCTAGTGTAGAGGTTTTAAGTAGAAATATTTTAAATGAACAAATACAAATAAAGAAACTTATTGAACCTGGCCTGCTCATATAGCTCTATAAAGGATCAGATCTCCCTACATCGGACCCAAAATTCTAAACAATATTTCTGCCACTTGATAGTGTTATCCCAGCAAAAAGGGTTTAATAAGGTATTTTATTAGCATTATTTTCATTGTTTGTATGTAAAATTATTACACTTGATGCAATCTTTCAGTTAAGCAGAACTTCTTTTTTTGCTGACATTTAAAGAGTTTTTGCTATCTAACGCTGGAGAGTCTCATGTTTCACACTTTCTCAGCTGCCTCGCCGCCTCTTTAAAATTGACCAGTCCAAAATGTTTGAGATAGACATATTCACAATTTCAATGTTCATAGGCTAGGGGTAAATCAATAAGGTAGATTTATAACAACTTCCATTTTAGCTACATCAATTCTGGGATAATGCTCTAAAAGTGCTCTAAACAGCAGTAACATTCAAGTGGTTCGGATGGTGACAACCATTTTTAGACTTTTACCCCACAACTGACTTGACACGCAAATGAAACACAATGTGTCTCTAGTAAATTTGGAAATTATTAGGTGCTTCATTAGTATTCGCCCATCGCTTCAGTCATGTTTATTGTGACATAAAAGTTAAACAAACAAAATTTGAAAGCTCAGAAAATATTCATTTATACTTGATGTAAACAACATCTCAGAAGCGAGGAAGCCCTGGCTCCTAAAGTCTCTACTGCTGACTCCTAACTTTTCAGATAGTTATTCCTAGAATGCTTTAGAAATACCATGTCTTTGCTTCTAAAAAATACTAGGCTGGCTCCTCAATTGGTCTATCCATCTACTAATGCCTACAAATATTTGTCAAGCACTGGACTAAGGAATTTAAAAAGACATTCAGATTCTTGATTTGAAATGACAGGCTTTGTGTTTAGGCCCTTGGCAGAAAGGACAGCAGCCACTACAGTCCTACAACCACGGCAGTGTGAAACAGGTTTTCATCTAGATTTTGGCTCCATTCATCTTGCACTAAATTCTGTATGTTTCCCAGCCCCCAATAAATGTTGTTATTTTTGTACAATACATTGAATTACTGGCCTTAATGCAATTAACAACTTATAGCTCACAAAATTCAAGTGCACAGTTTATGGTGGGGCTGTTGGAAAAGTCCTAAAAAATTTCCATGAAATTTTTTTTTATCTCCTCTTCCACACTGATGTACCAAGACTGAAGGTCCACAGTGGAGATAAATACTGAAATTAACCATTAAACTATTGGAAGAGGGCGTTTGTCACAACTGTGCCATCTTATGTTCCATTTTCTGATAATGAATGTGATTAAATTATTCATGGACTAGAGATATTTGTGAATTTTTAAACTTATATATCTGCTTTAACTCTCACACAGCAATTGCCAGTAGAAAAAAAAAAACAAGTTATATTTAACTTAAAGATTGCATCGAGGAGTGCAGGAGGAGATTACAAATAAAAAACCTTATTGAGTCCTTTTTGCTCCATATGCACCATCAGGGGGCAGACATGTTTAGAATCTTGGGTTAGATATTCATTCATCTGACCAAAGACGTAAGCCCCCTGATAGAGCTATCAAAAGCAAAGAGGGCTCAGTAAGGTACTTTATGCGTAGTCTGTCATTATGTATTTATTTAAATTCCTACAATTTTCCATTAAACATAATTGCATTTTTGCCAACAGTTCTCCTTTAACTGATATATAATTGAACACCATCAATTGTCTGTACAGAAGCTGTAAAAGCTGTACAGCGAAATGCATTGACATCATGAGGCGACAGAGCCTATGTGAGCACACAGCCCACAATGGATGGCAAGCAGCTGTATTTAACAGGTGGGTTCCGTTCAACTGATAATGTGACTTGACAGAACTCCTTCAAAAATTGCAGTACAGAAATAATGTGTAATAAACTATTTGTAATATTGAACATCATCTAATTTCTTGTGATTTTACTTTGCCTGGGGGGTCCAATCATCGTCATTTAGATGCATTTGTATGAACAAGCATCTTTTTTTGGCAGCAATCTATCTGCAATCTTCAGGTATGTATAATTGTTAATCTTGCCAGCACAATGCAGGATAACATTTGATAAATGACAGGCTTGCTAACAAATTCGGCTATTTTCGCCATAGTTGAAATCCTCCCAATGACTTCTATGGGAGGACTTTGGCTATAACAGTCCTCCCAAAATTGAACCGAAATCCTCACCAAAATGGAGGATTTTCTGGGTGATATGGGATAATTTTGGTGAACCCCGAGTAGTCCGAATTAAGGGGCTACTTGGAACACTGGAGTGGTCTGAATTGGGCCGGAGTTCAGAGATTCTATTTTCCCTAGGGAACAATCGGAGCTCCCTAGAGTAGACTCTATAGCAGCGGTGGCGAACCTACCACTACTGGCACGCCGAGCCCTCAGTTGTGGCACACATACAGGTTCAGCTCTCACCGCTTATCTGCTCCGTTGTCCTGGAGGTGCAGGCATCAGCGTAATAGATTGGCGCCGCCGGTCATGTGCTTCTTCTCCAGATGATTGGCGCATGCGCGCTCTGTGAAGAAGCGTTCAAGTCGGAAAGCAATTAACGGTTTGCTTTCCGACTTGAACGCTTCTTCACATAACGCACATGCGCCAATCATCTGGAGAAGAAACAGGTGACCGGCAGCGCCCGTCTATTACACTGATGGCTGCACCTCCAGGACAACGGAGCAGATAAGCGGTGAGAGCTGAACCTGTATGTGTGTGTGCGTTTGTGAGTAGAAGTGTGTGTGTGAGTAGAAGTGTGAGTATGAGTATGATAAGTGTGTGTGTGCGAGTATGAGTATGATAAGTGTGTGTGTGCGAGTATGAGTATGATAAGTGTGTGTGTGCGAGTATGAGTATGATAAGTGTGTGTGCGAGTGGGAGTATAAGTGCGCATGTGGGAGTATAAGTGCGCGTGTAAGAGTATAAGTGCGCGTGTAAGAGTATAAGTGCGCGTGTAAGAGTATAAGTGCGCGTGTAAGAGTATAAGTGCGCGTGTAAGAGTATAAGTGCGCGTGTAAGAGTATAAGTGCGCGTGTAAGAGTATAAGTGCGCGTGTAAGAGTATAAGTGCGCGTGTAAGAGTATAAGTGCGCGTGTAAGAGTATAAGTGCGCGTGTAAGAGTATAAGTGCGCGTGTAAGAGTATAAGTGCGCGTGTAAGAGTATAAGTGCGCGTGTAAGAGTATAAGTGCGCGTGTAAGAGTATAAGTGCGCGTGTAAGAGTATAAGTGCGCGTGTAAGAGTATAAGTGCGCGTGTAAGAGTATAAGTGTGTGTGAGTATGAGTGTCTGTATGAGTATAAGTGTGTGTGTGTGTGTGTGTATATATAAGTGTGTGTGTGTGTGTGTGTGTGTGCATGAGTATAAGAATGAGTGTGTGTGAGTATAAATGTGTGTGAGTTTGAGTATAAATGTGTGTGTGAGTTTGAGTATAAATGTGTGTGTGAGTTTGAGTATAAATGTGTGTGTGAGTTTGAGTATAAATGTGTGTGTGAGTTTGAGTATAAGTATAAGTGTGTGTGCGCATGAGTATAAGTATAAGTGTGTGTGTGAGTATAAGGGTGTGTGTGTGAGTATAAGTGAGTGTGTGTGAGTATAAGTGAGTGTGTGTGAGTATAAGTGAGTGTGTGTGAGTATAAGTGAGTGTGTGTGAGTATAAGTGAGTGTGTGTGAGTATAAGTGAGTGTGTGTGAGTATAAGTGAGTGTGTGAGTATAAGTGAGTGTGTGAGTATAAGTGAGTGTGTGAGTATAATTGAGTGTGTGAGTATAAGTGAGTGTGAGTATGAGTGTCTGTATTAGTATAAGTGTGTGTGTGCATGAGTATAAGTATGAGTGTGTGTGAGTATAAATGTGTGTGTGAGTTTGAGTATAAGTATAAGTGTGTGTGTGAGTATAAGTGTGTGTGTGAGTATAAGTGTGTGTGTGAGTATAAGTGAGTGTGTGAGTATAAGTGAGTGTGTGAGTATAAGTGAGTGTGTGAGTATAAGTGAGTGTGTGTGAGTATAAGTGTGTGTGTGTGTGAGTATAAGTGTGTGTGTGTGTGAGTATAAGTGTGTGTGTGTGAGTATAAGTGTGTGTGTGTGAGTATAAGTGTGTGTGTGTGAGTATAAGTGTGTGTGTGTGAGTATAAGTGTGTGTGTGAGTATAAGTGAGTGTGTGAGTAAAAGTGAGTGTGTGAGTAAAAGTGAGTGTGTGAGTAAAAGTGAGTGTGTGAGTATAAGTGTGTGTGTGTGAGTATAAGTGTGTGTGTGTGAGTATAAGTGTGTGTGTGTGAGTATAAGTGTGTGTGTGAGTATGAGTTTAAGTGAGTGTGTGAGTATGAGTTTAAGTGAGTGTGTGAGTATGAGTTTAAGTGAGTGTATGAGTATGAGTATAAGTGAGTGTTTGAGTATGAGTATAAAAGTGTGCGTGTGTATGAGTGTGCGTGTGTATGAGTGTGCGTGTGTATGAGTGTGCGTGTGTATGAGTGTGCGTGTGTATGAGTGTGCGTGTGTATGAGTGTGCGTGTGTATGAGTGTGCGTGTGATTATGCGGTGTTGGCACTTTGTGGTCTGCAAATTTGTGTCGGTCAAAAATTGGGCACTCAGGACCAAAAACGTTCGCCATCACTGCTCTATAGTGTTTCTAAATCTCTCGTCAGGCAGTGTAACCTGATCTCTCTATGGTGTCCAGCAGGACATAAAATTTAGCTTAAGTAATGGTGATCCAGGAAAAAAATCCAACTATCTTTGTAGTCAAGGAAGTATAGATTTGCCTAGTTGAGACAAGTCTCATTTGGTTTTTGTCTTCTGGACAATATATTTATAGATGAAGCTGTTGAACTTAACAGAATTAATCTGTTCTCAGCTTTTGATAATGATTATCTGTGTAATTAAGAAGCCACTAAACATTTAACATTTTGCTTTTATGATAGAAGTAAAAGTGAAAAGGGGATAAGATGACATGGTGCAAAAAGAAGCAAAACCAATATGAAAGGACCTTTTAAAAAGCATGCAACAATTGGTATTTATTACACATTGAAACATTATTTCAGCAGCTCCCTCCTCACCATTTGTTCCTGTATATCTAACTTGTTCTTGCACTGCAGAATATGATGGCACAAATGAATAATAATAAAAACACTGCACACAAAATTGTATCTGAGCAATAAAGAGTTCAATGGCATTAGAGAATAAAGAGATTGTAGGGAATATAATTTACACTACTCCATGAAGACCCAATCTTCCTACAAATATTTTTTAAAAGCCCTAAATATAACTTAGTGGTAGCAGAGAATATTTGGGGGTGCTGGGTGGGATGTGCTTGTTTTTTGGTCAGCCTGAAGAATGGCAGAAAATGCTTATGATTAGATATTTACAGATACATGCAGATTTACGCTGAGCTTGGCCTCCTAAATGAGGCAGAGCTCATCTGTTGCTGGTGCACGCCGACACAGTCCACATGTACTCATCCAATCAAAGAGTCTTATCGGGGAATGGAGGGGCTGTGACCCTTAAAAAGTACATGGCAGTTTATCCTCATACTAGAACCACACATTTTCACTTGTGCTTCTATTATATTAGGAGGAGGGGGGGAGTTTAGTGGCACTTCAGAGAATTAATTTCAAAGAGAATGGATGAAGGCATGACAGTGGGTGGAGCGTTCCAAGAATGTTTTGGTGACTGTATGGCCTATAAAAAGCTCGGAGTAAAACACAGACTAATGAAAGTTGTATTTATGTGGAGCTCTGTGATCCACTCCCATACAATAATGTGAGTGTAATTATAGCGGAGCCCAATGATATACTCACACACTGCACATTCCTTTGAGTTGTATTGCTGGAGGGCTCTGTGTTACTCTTATACACACCAGGATCTCTAAGATCATTCAGAAAACCAAGATAGCAAAATGGAGTTGGGTAAAAATAAAATGGGAACAGTTGGGAGTTAAGCCTTATGATGTACAATAGACTGATTTACTTTGGAGGGACTGGATTTATTATGAGATCTATTGCTGGTATCAAGAGTTTGAAAATAATTATGCAATGTTATTCTATTAGTGTGTTTTTTATGGTCACACTAGAAAAAAATTAAAACAAGTAAAATCTTGAAATTATATTAAATTACATGTTGTTGGTCAATTCCATAAATAAATAATCCAGTTTCACCACAAGGATAAAGATGTTTTATGTAAGTTATATTTGCTTGCGCATGTATAATTCGCATGCTGGTATGCCCATGAGTAGAGTTGAGCGGACACCTGGATGTTCGGGTTCGAGAAGTTCGACCGAACTTCGGAAAAAGTCCGGGTCCGTGCTCAAACTTGACCCCGAACCCCATTGAACCCCACCGTAATGTCCGGTACGAACCCGAACAGTGCGGTTCGGGTTCGCTCAACACTACCCATGAGTACTAAGACACCATGCCTTTCCATAATAATATTTGGGGACTTGCGCATTAGAGATATCCATGCATTTCCGTGGGAGATATTAGACTGGCTCCTAAGAGATGCTAAGACTGCTTAAATGTCCAGGAAACTTTTCATTTTGGGAGGATTTATTACCTGGAGAAAAATTGCAAAAAGTTATGTACTTAAGGTACTGGTAAAGTTTTGCAAAAACTTCTAGTAAAATTAATTGTATTTTTTTTTTTAAATGTATGCTTCAAATTACTTTATTCCTTATCAATGCTAAAAATACCTTTTACAACAAAAACTTGATATTGGGGGGGTTATTTCAAAATCACAGCTACTAGAGCTCAGAAAGAGGACCACTACAACAGTACAGATGTTTAGTATCTGTATCTTTATAAAAAATATCTACAACAAATATGTTCCAGTATAATTCACATACATAAGGATAAAAGAGTGCAAATTAAAAATAAAGTTCATATTGTTACATGGGTGCTCTCTTTCAGTGCCCGCATCTATCAAACTACTGTACTACATCATAAACATTGCATCAAAATATGTTTTTCCCCAAAACGTTTCCATCTATAAAACTATAACAAAAAAATAGAATGCACAACCCCATTATCTCACAAAACATTATTACCATATGTTACCATGGTTAATCATGACAAAATTAAAAAGTGGCACCTATCTTATTTCCTGTATGTTGCCTAATGTGAAACACGTATTTTTTTTTTTTTTTTTTTAAATTACAATTCTCTTTAGTTTTGCTCTGAAAGTAAATTCAGTGAAATCAGTGAGAGTGCTCTCCTCTGAGAAAATGTCATCACTGGCTGTTAGTGTGGAATCTTCTTCTGTCTGTTTAACCGCTTCAAGTGCCTGGTTTCAGCAAGCTGTGAGCTGAGTGTAGCACAAAAAGAAGGACTTGGAGTACTGTTGATAGAGCAACAACCCGCTACTTTTTAGGAGAAAAGAAGTGTTATGATAAAAAAATTAAATTTTTTTTGTTTTTCTGCATGGTACACTACTTATTTTTGGATACCATTAACGTAATTGTGTTCACATTACAGTTCTACTACACATAGAAACACAGAATGTGTCGGCAGATAAGAACCATTCGGTCCATCTAGTCTGCCCAATTTTTTTTGAGTACTTTTATTAGTCCCCCGTTCCTGGTCTTATAGCTAGGATAGCCTTGTGTCTATCCCACGCATGCTTAAAATCCTTGACTGTGTTTACCTCTACCACTTCTGCTAGAAGGCTATTCCATGCATCCACTACCCTCTCAGTAAAGTAATACTTCCTGATATTACTTTTAAATCTTTGCCCCTCTAATTTAAGACTTTGTCCTCTAGTTGTGGTAGTTTTTTCTTCTTTTAAATATACTCTATTCCTTTACTGTGTTGACACTATAGAAGAAGATACTGTGCTGATGTAATAATACATAGAGGGTTTTTTTTTTTTTTTTACTATACACAGCTCTTTGTTCTGAATATCAGTTGAATTCATTTTAATTAACATGCTACATTTCCATGATCACACTACAGCACTACAACTTATTTACTAGTTCAAGGTATTTATAGATTTAGAAAAGAAAAAAGTATTGTTTTGCTTTATTGTTCTAGTACACATCTTAAATGAGAAACCAAATATGTGGCTGTTGTCTCGAATCTAGATTATTAGGATCTTTTGGACCAAGAATAAATATTTCAGTTTATTTGGCCAATCTATGCATCCTTTATTTTGTTTTCTAGCTGGCTTTACTGGCTTTTACTTTTATTATTTTGCTTTGCCTGTAACATTCATATGGAAAAAGCTTGCTAATAAAAGAAAAGTAGAAGCTGTAATAACACATGTCCAGGGCACTCAGAAGCATGTAAAGTCTTGTTAAAAAATCCAAAACAGCTGGATGCAAAAAGAATATCCTCTTGTAGATTTACAAGAAATGAAACACCTCATACCTGAAACATAAATCACAGTGCACAGAATACTCTATTTTTATATTGTTTTAATATTTGTGGATTTTTTTTGCTAGAAATCACAGTGCTGCCTGTCCTCAACATAACATTGTTCTGGCCACTTCAAAACTGACATAACCTGCCTACCCCATGTGGACATTTTGTATACATGTAAATATACTTTATTCAGTTTCCAGAATGTAAGAGATAACAGAGAGAGAGAGAGAAATTCTTTTGGGTACAGTAACAAGGTAGAGGCATGTTTCCCAGCCTGTGGCCTCAACACAAAAAAATATTTAGCAAGTATGATGTATAAAAGGTAATTTCTGGAACAAAAAAAAGATCTAAAAGCGATTTTATCAACAGAAACATTGAATTAGTTTCTGCTACACTTCTGAAACATGTCAATAATTGATCTTGATACATAGCCCCCATTATTCCTTGGCAAAGTATTCACAACTCCATTTATAGTGATCAGAGTACTTGACTGCCAAAGAAGGAAAAGGCCTCCCCTCCCCATGTTATCAGGGTTGACCAAAAGAATGACTATTACAAAGAAACTAAACTTTTTGACATTGGCCCAAATATGCCAATAAAATAGAATGTATTTTTTAAGATACATGTCATTTTTTTTGCACTCATGGGATCTTCCATGCGTCACTGTTAAGGCTGATCTTGTCACTGACTGTCACTAATTGCTAGGTCCTCTCTAGTGATCAGGCTCTCTCCACTAGAACTGAGAGACAGTTGGGCCTGACAGTACTCAAGTCAGATTAAAGCAACTGTTCTCAGTTGGAGCAGGGCATCTACAACCAGATCAGCTGGCTGCGTCCCTGCCAGCTGGACCTCAATAATTTAGAACATTTGCCATGCCTGTGTTTGTAATCCATCATTCAGGCATTCACATTACATTTGAATCAGCCAAACAACTTAGGACTATGAAACACACCATTAGCTTGCATTATTACTTTCCAGATAAGCATCACCATACAGAAATAGTTGGATTGAGAAGCATTCCATCTGCCAAGTCATTATAGCATGGGGACAGGAGGAAAAATCGTCTGAGTTTGGAAAACTTGCTTATATTTGTGTCTGCATGTTTGTTTGTTTGTTTTCTGACTGGTTAAAATAAACAAGTTTAGTAAACAATTGCTGCCACCTCTGCAGATAAACAGAAACAGTATTTTTAGTAGCTTACATTTTGTAATCAAGTGCTGTGCGGACAGATTACACCCTCAATGAATTAGTATTATGATCATAACTAGCTAAATATAAAATATATACTTTTGTGTCTGTGGGTTTTTTTTGTGGCATCAAAACGCCCTAGTAATATAAAGTAGGTTACGGGTGCCCTCTTTTCGTGACACTCTGCAGCGACCACGGAAGGTGTCTATTTACAACATTTGACCTTCCCACATAACGTGAGGAGTTAAACACGTCCTGCGCCCAATCGCAGACACTTTGCAAATGTTCTGCGAACTCGCTGATCCCCGGGTTTTGCTCACCAGTTGGCACAGGGGGCTCCGTCGCTTCCTCCCCGAAGATCAGCTTAAAGTCCAACTCGTCACAGCCGCAGGGTACGGCACTCATCGGGGCCTTATCGCCACTTGCAACCACTGGGTTGTTGCTCCCTTTTTGGTTTAGTTGCCCGTTTCCCACGCGCTTCTAAACCACAACAACTTTCTCGGTGTCAAGCCACTGACCCTAGCTCATTGCATTCCCTCATTGGAAGAGAAGTCCCACCAACGTCAATCCGGACATACCTTATCCACAACTCTCGCGTCACTTCGCACGCACCATGTGATCGGCCATTGTAAACGTCAAGTCTGTTTAGACGTAGTACACTCTAATGGAAGTGTAGTGCACGGGTACTTATTACACTCTAATGGAAGTGTAGTGCACGGGTACTTATTACACTCTAATGGAAGTGTAGTGCACGGGTACTTATTGTACTCTAATGGAAGTGTAGTGCACGGGTACTTATTGTACTCTAATGGAGGTGTAGTGCACGGGTACTTATTACACTCTAATGGAAGTGTAGTGCACGGGTACTTATTACACTCTAATGGAAGTGTAGTGCACGGGTACTTATTGTACTCTAATGGAAGTGTAGTGCACGGGTACTTATTACACTCTAATGGAAGTGTAGTGCACGGGTACTTATTGTACTCTAATGGAGGTGTAGTGCACGGGTACTTATTACACTCTAATGGAAGTGTAGTGCACGGGTACTTATTACACTCTAATGGAAGTGTAGTGCACGGGTACTTATTGCACTCTAATGGAGGTGTAGTGCACGGGTACTTATTGCACTCTAATGGAGGTGTAGTGCACGGGTACTTATTACACTCTAATGGAAGTGTAGTGCACGGGTACTTATTACACTCTAATGGAAGTGTAGTGCACGGGTACTTATTACACTCTAATGGAAGTGTAGTGCACGGGTACTTATTACACTCTAATGGAAGTGTAGTGCACGGGTACTTATTACACTCTAATGGAAGTGTAGTGCACGGGTACTTATTGTACTCTAATGGAGGTGTAGTGCACGGGTACTTATTACACTCTAATGGAAGTGTAGTGCACGGGTACTTATTGTACTCTAATGGAGGTGTAGTGCACGGGTACTTATTGTACTCTAATGGAGGTGTAGTGCACGGGTACTTATTACACTCTAATGGAAGTGTAGTGCACGGGTACTTATTACACTCTAATGGAAGTGTAGTGCACGGGTACTTATTGTACTCTAATGGAAGTGTAGTGCACGGGTACTTATTACACTCTAATGGAAGTGTAGTGCACGGGTACTTATTGTACTCTAATGGAGGTGTAGTGCACGGGTACTTATTGTACTCTAATGGAAGTGTAGTGCACGGGTACTTATTACACTCTAATGGAAGTGTAGTGCACGGGTACTTATTGCACTCTAATGGAGGTGTAGTGCACGGGTACTTATTGCACTCTAATGGAGGTGTAGTGCACGGGTACTTATTACACTCTAATGGAAGTGTAGTGCACGGGTACTTATTACACTCTAATGGAAGTGTAGTGCACGGGTACTTATTACACTCTAATGGAAGTGTAGTGCACGGGTACTTATTACACTCTAATGGAAGTGTAGTGCACGGGTACTTATTACACTCTAATGGAAGTGTAGTGCACGGGTACTTATTGTACTCTAATGGAGGTGTAGTGCACGGGTACTTATTACACTCTAATGGAAGTGTAGTGCACGGGTACTTATTGTACTCTAATGGAGGTGTAGTGCACGGGTACTTATTGTACTCTAATGGAGGTGTAGTGCACGGGTACTTATTACACTCTAATGGAAGTGTAGTGCACGGGTACTTATTACACTCTAATGGAAGTGTAGTGCACGGGTACTTATTACACTCTAATGGAAGTGTAGTGCACGGGTACTTATTACACTCTAATGGAAGTGTAGTGCACGGGTACTTATTACACTCTAATGGAAGTGTAGTGCACGTGTACTTATTGTACTCTAATGGAAGTGTAGTGCACGGGTACTTATTGTACTCTAATGGAGGTGTAGTGCACGGGTACTTATTACACTCTAATGGAGGTGTAGTGCACGGGTACTTATTGTACTCTAATGGAGGTGTAGTGCACGGGTTCTTATTGTACTCTAATGGAGGTGTAGTGCACGGGTACTTATTACACTCTAATGGAGGTGTAGTGCACGGGTACTTATTACACTCTAATGGAGGTGTAGTGCACGGGTACTTATTACACTCTAATGGAGGTGTAGTGCACGGGTACTTATTGTACTCTAATGGAGGTGTAGTGCACGGGTACTTATTACACTCTAATGGAAGTGTAGTGTACGGGTACTTATTGCACTCTAATGGAGGTGTAGTGCACCTCTTAGACACTGTTTAAAAACTGTGACAAAAATGTTATCTGCATAGTGTATAGAGCTTAAACATTTCACTCCAAACCTTTACACAAATAAATCCACAAAAAAAGAGAAACATTAACACTTGTAAATACTGGTATATGCTACTAACTCCACCAAAGTGTCCTTTTCGGAAAAAAACAATTTAAACCTAGAAATGCCAGAAACGTATACACAAAAAGAGGTGAGTGAGCATATGCACTGTGTATAAAATAAACCCAAACACTGCAAACAATAAAAAAAATACTATGTTCTTTTGAATTAAGTATATTCTTCATGACATATCCATTTTGTTTACATGAAAAAAAATACCAAAAAAAAAAATATCGTGCAATATTGTAAAGTATATGGATTTAACATAGATGAAGACAACTCCCACTTACAAACCTCTGAGAAGTTTATTGCTCATTTGTTAGGCACAAAACAGCAGAGCATCCATGCACTGTAGAAAGAAATACCAGTACACTCTACAGCACATAAAAAAAACATTATTATGCTTACAAAATGTGGTGGTGGGTAAGTATGTCACAAAAATGCTTGTATAAAGAAAAGTTTCTCTGGCAGCCTAAAGGTATTTTGCTCATTCACTGAAGCTAAAACCCGTACCAGTATCCTGAAGCCGGAGGGTGACTTATGCACCCCTAACAAACAAAAAAACATGACAAAATCAATAGGGTGGGAGTGGGAGAGATAGACTCTTTAGCGCAGTGGCCATGTGTTACCTGCTCTATCCTACACCATGACAAATGCCACCTCTGAGCCCTTACTTATAAGCGGTTTTCCAGCTAGAATGTTTGTCCACCAAAGAAGTTCCAGCTTTGGTGCCCTCATGCTGCCCAAAAATGCTGAATTGCTGTCCCGAATTCACCATGTTACCTCCCCAAGCCCTGCAGCTCCCATATGACTATCTCCCTATATGTCTTCTAGCTATTTCTTATAATATTATGCCAAACTAAGTTATAAATAATACAATTCATCTTCCTAAAACAAGACATTTGCTATTTTTTTTCATCTGGAAAAAAATTGGGGAGAACATTTCTATTCTTCTCCTGTCTTCTTCACATCCTGGTTCATTCTAGCATCTGGTGGACCACTGGTAGTTGTGCCCCTTTAAAAAAAATCCTATGGTAGAAATTTGACAAGCAAAATGTTTACATAATAAGGAGAGAATAGCAGAGAACTGAAATGGGAATTTCTAATTTTCAGTCAATATAGCCGAGTAGGAAAACTTCTGCAATGCAGCTGAATAGGAGAATTTTTCCCACTGCGTTACTTTGGCCTTAACCCCCTTATCCCTGGTCTATTTTGACCATGTTATACATTAAGGACCTTGGCTGTTTTAACACTTCTGCAGTGTTTAGCTGTAATTTTCCTCTCATTTACTGTACCCACACAAACTATATATTGTTTTTGTAAAGATAAGAAGGGTTTCTTTAGATACCATTATTTTAATCATGTCATGTAATTTATAATAAAAAAATTATAAAATATGGACACATTTTATAAAAGATAACTTTTTCTTGAAAAATCTTTTACTCCTCTACAAAAGCTGATGAAAAATCTTCCTAAATAGGTTCTCATTTTTGTCCTGAATTTAGAAGATATATACCGTATTTGCTCGAATATAAGACGAGGTTTTTTTCAGAGCAAATGCTCTGAAAAAGACCCCTTGTCTTATATTCGAGGTTGTCTTATAATCTGACCTCAAATCGAGGTCAGACTATAAGACATGGATTCAGGTCCCCGCAGAGCAGCAGGGGACCTGGATCCCCCTCGCTTACAGCAGGTGGATGTTTGCGCATCCTCTGCTGTCGCCCGGCACGACCGCCGGGACTTCTATGATGAAGCCGGGTCCTTCCCGCTTCATCATAAAAGTCCCGGCGGAAGTGCCGGGCAGCAGTGGAGGATGTCTGCACGTATCGTGCAGACATCCTCCATGCTGCCAACAGACCGGCTGTCCGTCATAATAGACGGAAGTGTTGGGCAGCATGGAGGATGTCTGCACGTATCGTGCAAACATCCCCCGGCTGCCCCCACTAGCCACCAGGGAGCGAGTTACAGGTGAGGGGGGGAGGAAGAAAGACGAGGGGGGAAGAGAAAGACAAGGGGAGGGAGGGGTGGAGAGAGAGACAAGGGGAGGGGGGGGGAGAGAGAGAGAAAAGTTTTGGGGGAGGGAAAGACAACGTGGCAGGGGGAGAGAGAGAGAGCATTGGCACATAAAAGGAAATAAAAACAAGAAATGCATTTGTTTTAATATCATAATTTTTATTAAATATTAAAAAGCGTCTTACATGTCAATATATACAAGTTAAAAATTTTTCCTATAGGGTAGTCTTATATTCAGGCTTTTAGTTTTTTTCCTAAAGGAATATCCAAAGTTTGGGGGGTCGTCTTATATTCAAGCAAATACGGTGATGTTTACATGTTTTTTTTGTTGTTTTTTGCAAGTTACAGGGCAATAAGTACACACAGCACATTGATATTTCAAAAACCTTTTAATTTTTTCCAGAATCAGCGATAGTGACTTTGTAACATTGATATTAATCCTTGAGTCACCTCCCACATGCACATATTTTTCAGCAGTAGCCAACCAATGGTATGTAACTTGGGGTATTTCGACACTTTTCATGCAGTCATTTTACCACCAAACCACACTAACATTTTCCATAGTAATTATTTGTGGTTTTCCCCCATATACTTAGTACTTCTGGTATGAATTTACAGGGGTGGCTATGTGTTATTGGGACATAAAACCCCAATATATGTTCAGTAACTTCTCCTGAGTATAGTGGTACCCCACATAGATTGCAGCTTTGAAACGTGCAATTTTTATGTAGTTTGTGAACTACATTTCCTGGCATGCTCTGCCAGACTAAAGCAACCTTCAGCATCATATAGCCCACTGCTCCGGCCCCTAACATGTCACTGTTCCTCTACAGAATAACTTAATATTTCTGTATTTATTTTATTTATTTATTTAATTACATTCTTATTGTGCTTTAACCCTATGGTTTGTACCAACCCTAACTAACGGGTTAGCATTATGAGGAACCCTAGCCCTTGGTACCAAGGCTCTCAGCCATGTCAGTTTTACTTTGCGTCATGCCAACGCGCATGCCATGATCAACTGCATGAGGGTCAAATGTTTGCTTGAGCATCTAGAAAGAGAATCAATGTCCTGCTATTGTCTTCTTATTGAGTAGACCCTTTGGACTTTAAGCGCAGATTTATGAATACTATACAGTTCATAAGAGACCCTAAAAACATAAATGATACATCTTCTCCTCTCAATACGCCATGACTAACACTTGGGAAACTCATTATTAGCTTAATGTACTAGTCTATATACAAGATATTAGAAGTACCCCTTAAATTCACCATTTGAAGTCCCACTCCCAGGGCCGCGTACTACGCGCGAGTGCCCGTGATAACGTGCATAATTAAGTCTGCGCCGGCGCACTGACGTTTGATGCTAAAGAGTTCACCGCTCGTACACTAGAGTGACGTGAAAGGCCGCGCATGGCTGAGGGTAATGTGGTAGGGAGTATGGGTCACCCGGGAGGCGGCGATGCTGGAAGCGAAGAAGACGAGGCCTGATTACCTGACCCGAGAGGCGGAGCGGAACTCGCCGGATATGGTAAGCGACAGAGCAGTCGCCTGGTATCTCCTCTGTTAAAATCAGGGCATCAACAGGTTGTTCTGTTTGGGGCTGAATATTACTCCTGTTGTGGTCTTTTGTATTTTGGACCTTTTTTCATTGCACTTTTTGGATGTTTAGTTTACTGCATAGTGCGATGCATCACTATGATCATGTACTTTATGTATATGGAGAGAGAGACGGCAAAAGAAGTTGCCAAGCAATGAAATGCAAAGGGTGGATGTGACTCGTAGCGCACACCTGTGTGTCATGCTACCTTAATAGCCTCTGGTAAGATCGTTAAGCCGTCAGAGCTGACACTTTTGGGAGGTGCCGCGGTCTTGTAGTTCTGGTAACCCTGCAGACACATCTTTGCAGCTACAGCACTTTGCAGGCAACCCATAGGCGCCATCATGGTGTTTGTACTTTGGGAGCTAACTCTCTGCTCCACGTACCAGCTGTGTCTCTCAGAATATGAAATGCATTTTCTTGAGAGTGAGGGAGTTTCAGATAAACGTACTTGGTTTAAACATATAGCTATAGGTTTCCCAAGGATTATATTAGAAAGCAGGTATGTGAGTAAAATGTAATCACTGTGTGTCTTTCCTATAATTAGTCCCTTCGGGGCTTGAAAAACTTGATTTACTTATAGGAGCACTAGATAGGATACAATTCTATAGCTTAAAAAAGTGCTAAGTTGGAGTATCTAGCTATACATTTATATAATGCGTTCTTACTAAAAGCACCCATGGGATCTGGATGTTGATAAAGCAGGAAATACCTTCTGTTTAAGTATAAAGCTATTTCTGATAACGGGGTGACTTTAATATAACTATCACTTGGATATTTTAAGGGTAGTTTTTGCACTATTAGAATTTTTGTCTGTTTGACATTTACTATAACTGGAACGTCTCGGGTTCATTCTCTCCAAATGCTGGTGCCAGGCTCATTTTTCATGCTTGCCTGTCCTTGTCTGGCTTTCCATTACTTGAAGGATCAAATTTAATCTTCTGACCCTAACTTACAAAAACCTCCTTGACACTAAATATTCATCGACAAAGATAACCCCTAAGACAAGGGCAGAGGGTCCGGGCTCCACCGTCCTCGCACAGTGCCTCTCCAGCATTGCAAGGGTGTTTCAGCTGTGCGTGAGATCCAGGTGCCGGCTTCCCACGCTAACCCAGCGTTTTAAAGACCAACAAATTGAAATAGAAAAAGAAGGAAGAATCCGCACTCAGGATCTTTGGTGATAAATCCGTGATGATTTTAATGGCAAAAAATGGTGATAGATATAACAGCAGTAGACGGAGGGAAAAAACTTGACGCGTTTCGCGTGAACACACGCTTAATCATAAGTCACTAAATATTCATCCCCTACACAGCTTGTAGGCTCTGAAGTGGCCTAAAGCTCTCCTATCGCTTCACAAATGCCTTAAATGGGGCGCAAAAAATAAAAGTATTTTGTCAGGAATTCACACCCACAGAATATTCAACTCTTCCTCTCATTGTTTTAGAAAGTGTCTCAAAACCCAAGTCTTGGGGCATATAATTCTTGCACAAAAATGTATTTTAAGATTGGTAACACTACTGTTTGTGGTCTACACAGTGCTTGCAAAGAAATGGGTTTTAAGTGCATTTGTGTAGTTTCCTTTTTATGACATCACCTTGAGGCAAAAAGAAAAGATAGGAGACTCAGCACACTGTTTAAGGGAGTTTAATCCACCAAAAAATAACTTTTCAGCCCAGCACTGAGCTTTTTTCAAGTCAAGTCAAGACTTGGGAAAAAAGCTCAGTGCTGGGCTGAAACGTTATTTTTTGATGGATTAAACTCCCTTAAACGATGTGCTGAGTCTCCTATCTTTTCTTTTTGCTTTATGGGCGTGAATGATGCTCCCTCGTGGCACCCGATACTTGTAAGTGTGCAGACCCATTCATACTTTTCACTATCACCTTGAGGCAACATGTGCAAATTAACTATAGTATAGAAAGTGCTCTTTACGTATGAGGGCAAAGGTTATATCACAAATAGGAACTCAAAGACACATTTAGAGGCGCCCTACCTGAAATGAAACCTTTTTTGCTCGCTTCTTTAACTTTAAGCACAGGTTAGATTATTGTAAAAGTTTGGTGTGTGTGTGTGTGTGGTTTTTTTTTTTTTAGCAGTATCCTTATTATTGAACTTATTAATAAAAGATGACTTGTGGTCCGATAAGAGGCTGGGTTTAGGTCTTCCACTCTTGTTTTTTCATTTTTTGTATGGCTTAAAACGGGACCTTTTCATCACCTTATTGTCTTCATACTATCTGCAGGATGGGTACCTGAATGATGATGACTGTACGTCCCATTCACAGGACAGGCAATATTTCTATACGAAGTAATCCTAATTTTCCTACAAGGCTTTATTCCTGTGCTATAGTCATTAGTTGCAGCACTGGCCCCACACAGTCTGTATCTTTGGACCACCTTGGAAGGTAAGATAGCATTCTCTTTTGTTTAATGCCTTTCTCTTTGACCAGAAAATTATCAATATGTAGGATATTTGATTTCCTTTAAAAGAATATACAATGACACTAGTAACACAAATATTATACTATTTCAATAAAGATGTTAAAAAATAAAGCATAAACATGGAAAGGAAATACACAAAATATATATGATCATAAACAATTGGCATACGTTTCTGCCTGGCAAAGAAATGTTTCTCCAACAGGTGAGGATTGGTTTACCAAAGTTACACGCTTACTTAGATTCATATTATCTTGACGCATAAGGCCAATGAGAAAATGGAGGTTTATGTTCAAGTAAATGCTTGTCATAGTCTGTATACACATGCCTGTATGTAAATATTGCAAAACAACAATGTAAAAGGCCCATTGCTCAAATTCATAGGACTAACAAATTCTTTACGTAACTTTTTACATTTGTGTTTTTCTATATTTTGAATATATTCTACTTTTTTTTGACAATTTTTACTCTTATTAAATAAAAAAAAATACCTTCTTGTGACATAAAAATAAATATTGACTTTTTTTTTCATTGTTTAAATATACTTTGACCCACGTTTCCTCCAGGGAGGTGATGTGACAGAGATGGAGCCCTGTAGAACCCATTTGATGCTGTGCAAAGCATCACAGCTGAGGCTCTCAGTGACCCCCCTCAGCCTCGTTCCAGCAGTTTATTTCATAAAAAGGTTTATTTTGAGTACTAAATATAGTAAGTCATACAAAATGGAGATATCCACTGCTGCCAGTCTTATGAGTAGTATTACAATGCCAAAATTTGTTTTTTTGTTACAGCCAGGAACATTTTTGCTGCTATTTAGCGATGTTTTAAATACTGCCAGTTACTTAACTTACCATGGTAGACCTTGTTTTTGTATTTAATGTTACATAATAAAGTTGTTTTACTGTCATTCTTTGTGTAACTGCAGATTCATACAATATGTACTGAACTCTATTTTAAATTAATTATATTAAAGCAGTTATTTAGATTTTATATACTTTTTTTTTTTTTTTTTTTTTATCTCCAAAAACAAAACAGTGGTGCTGGTGCCTTTCTTGATGGAGTTGCGCTGATGCCATGCATACTTGGGAGATTGAGTATTATTCCATGATGGGCTGTGGGAGAAGCAAAGTGCTTCCTGAACCTCCAAAGAACATTCAGTTGGACTTGGTCAAAAAGGTGGAGCCTTTCATTGTTCTAAAAAATGACCAGTATAAGCACTTCATTACTGACTGCGATCAAACTGATTTGAAAAAAGATCCTTTATCTCCTCCCTACCCTCGTGGTTATCTACATTGTCATATAGACAATTCTGACTCGAGGAAAAACAAAGTGGCAAAGTACAGAGCAAAGTTTGACCCACGAGTTACTGCAAAGTATGACATTAAGGCACTAATCGGACGAGGCAGTTTTAGCCGCGTAGTAAGAGTTGAACACAAAGCTTCCAAACAACCGTATGCCATTAAAATGATTGAGACCAAGTATAGAGAGGGGCGAGAGGTATGTGAATCGGAGCTCAGTGTACTGCGGCGAGTTCGACACACCAACATTATTCAACTGATAGAAGTATTTGAGACCCAAGAAAGGGTCTACATGGTGATGGAGTTGGCAACAGGTGGAGAGCTTTTTGATCGTATAATTGCTAAAGGGTCCTTCACAGAGAGAGATGCGACACGTGTCTTACAGATGGTTTTGGAAGGTGTGAAATACTTACACACTTTAGGCATTACTCACAGAGATCTAAAACCGGAAAATCTACTTTATTATCATCCTGGAACAGACTCCAAAATCATGATCACAGATTTTGGTCTTGCAAGTGCACGAAAGAAAGGGGATGACTGTTTAATGAAGACCACGTGTGGAACTCCAGAATACATTGCACCCGAAATTCTGGTTCGAAAACCCTATACCAACTCTGTTGATATGTGGGCATTAGGAGTCATATCTTATATACTGTTGAGTGGGACCATGCCCTTTGAGGATGATAATAGAACCAGACTCTACCGGCAGATTTTAAAGGGGAAATATAGCTACGGTGGAGAGGTAAGTTTATTTTTATGTGAATGGTATGATATTCCATTACTATCCACAATTACATTAGTAAAAGTTCTTCTACTGCATGGACTAAAAAAAAAAAAGTCTGAATGAAAAATTGCGTTATGTAGAATTTGTAGAAGTGAAGGATGAAGTAGGGATTTTCCTCCCCAAAAAATGCAAAAACAGGGTGTTTTTGTTAATGTTATAATAAGATCCCTTCTATATTTGCACTTTAAAACCCAAATAATGTACTTTGCAATATTTATAAATGAAAGTAAAAAGTTTTTCCTATTCAGCAATTTGTGTTCACTCTTCCAGTCGCAGTCTAGCCTGAAAACTATATGCTTTGAACACATTTTCCGTTCCTACCCCTTGTTAATAGACAGATGGCATATATATATATATATATGCCACCATCTGTATATTATTACATTATATATATATATATATTTACACACTGCATGGTTGTGTATTCAGAAGAAAGCAGAGACAGAGATGTGATAGAAACTTAATGTTTAATACATTTCAGAGAGATGAGCAATTCTCTGAAGAAGAGAAATGTAAGTGGTTATGATATGAAACTGAAAGGTAGAAGTTTTAAAAGTAATTTGTGAAGATTCTCTATTACAAAAAGGGCTGTAAATATATCCAAGAGGAGTCCGAAGAGAAACATTTCCGAATCTTAAATGCAGCACATAACTGAAAGCAGTGTGAATCTTTTTCTATAATTTAACTAAATTCCCTTATTTAGAGAGAGCTGAATTGCTCTGACTGCTTCTTAAATCTGTCCCCAAGGATCCCCAACGGTCCAGGATTTAGGGATTAGCCTGTTGTGTCCTAAATAAGAGTATGTATGATGCCTGGTATGGTTCCTGTAGGAACCATGCCACTTGTTCTACATATACAAATTTACACACAACCGGGTAATACCTAAATCCTGGACCGTTGGGCTTCCTTGAGGACCAATTCAAGAAGAACTGCTCTGAAATGCTAAGCATTGATTTTGTGAAATATGGAGAGAGAGAAAATCCATACACTGTTTGCGGAATTGCATCAGTTGTGTTTCATGTCTGACATCTCTTTGTGGCTTGATATGCAAATTAACAACTTTTCAGTGGTAAATTATATCAAGCCACAAGGGGATGTCCTAAACAGGAGACACCAAACACATTGAAAACACATATTCTCTATGTATTTACTGCAATTCTGCTAACGCAATGTATACATTATGTTTTTAATGTACATTTACAATATAAGCAATGTTTAGGTGACTGAGCGCCTTTAATTTACATTTTATGAAACTTCAACTTAAATACTCTATGCATTAATTTTTTTCCATTTTTAAGTAAAAAATAAATAAAAAAACACGAGATGCAATCACCGTTGCAGAGGTCATGGGCTTGATGCTGCTACTGCTGGGATCACTTGGTGTTACTCACCGGGTACTACTCACTGGGTTCTGCTGGGATCAGAGAGTGCTTATCACTGGGTCCTGCAAGGGCTGCCATGAGGGGGTGACAGGCGATATGCCCGTCACCCCCTGGGCAGCGCATAGACACCTGGAAGTGCTGGCTGGGGTAAGTCCTGGGAGTGCAATGTGGGTATGGGGCATGTCCTCGGGTGCTGGGGCATGTTCTGGGAGTGCAAGGTGGGTGCTGGGGCATGTCCTTGGTGTTCAACGTGGGTGCTGCGGCAATTTCTGGGGGGCATGTCTTGAGGTGACCATTTGGTCTGTGAGGGTCACCACAATTTCTGATGACCACCCTCGGTCCTGATCGGATTACTGTGTGTTACTCACTGTGTACTTCTAGGACAAGTGGGTGCTTCTGCTGGGATCATTGTGTGCTCCTGGAGGAGCCATGCTGAGCTGATTTTGCTGTGTGGTCATCCTAATCTGTGCTTCCCATATTTCTTCGTGCTGCAGCAGTGACAAACTGGGAAATCTTTCGCCAATCAGGAGAATATCCTGTGCACTGAGTATCCTGATTGGCCGAGACTTTCCCAGTTTGTCACTGCTGCTGCATTCATTGATGGCAAGCATCTTCTATTCAGGGTCTTTTAAACTCTGACGTGTACTGTACATAAATACAATTTTATAAGACTCTCCTGATTGTCTGAAACTCTATTAAAAAAATAAAAAAAAAAGCATCCTGGTGTTTGTCTTCTGCTCTGGCAAACACCAGTCATCTTAGCTGGAGGGGCACACATAGAAGCAAGGCATGATACTGGGGGGAGGGGAGGTGGCCTCGTAGTGACACCCCAAGTGCATTACATATTTCCCATGGAAAGTAGTTTATCTTTACATAAAGCCCGAAGGTGATGTCAACAGAAGATATCTTTTAAAAAAAATTTAACTCCTAAAGGGCCCGGAATTTTCCTGGGCCAATAACTATCTATGCCAATATGTTGAATTCCCTAGTGTCTAGGCGTCCAACTGTGGGCCTCCAGCTGCTGCAGAACCACAAACCCCATAAACTACAATGGTTGTAGTACAGACACAGCTGTAGGGCTGCAGTTGAATGCTTAGGGCATGTAGCACTTTTATATCTTGCTATCTAATTGTTTAATATGCCTATCAATCTCTGTACCTTATCTGTCAATATACCTATCCTGCCTGTATCTGTCTATCAATCTGTAGCTTATTTGTCATGTCTGTCTCTGATGATAATGGTTAGGCTGATGGACTTGCAAAATGTGCCACTAAATAGTTTTTTCCCCCTAGGCCAAATGTTGCCAGCCCTCCCCTGGCTGGAAGCCCGCCCTGTATGGCAGTTACCAAACCAAAGCTCACCCAGCCCCCATTCTGAATCAATAAATAAAAAAAATCCTGGTCAGTTTAAAATCTCAATAGATTTCTTGAAAATGTTAAATCTTAGTATTCGAGAATTGTAATCAACTGATTTAAATTTATCATACTATGATTTAATTTTGTTGTTTTTTTCTTTTTTTTTTTCTTCAACAATTCTCTCTCAATCCTGTAGCCTTGGCCCAGTGTTTCAAATCTGGCAAAGGACTTTATTGACTGTCTGCTTATAGTGGAACCTGGGGAGAGGATGACTGCAACACAAGCTCTCAAGCACCCCTGGGTTGTCAGTATGGCAGCTTCTTCCTCTATGAAGAATCTTCACCGCTCCATCTCACAAAACCTGCTGAAGAGAGCGTCCTCTCGATGCCAAAGCACAAAATCTTCACATTCAACTCGTTCAAGTCGGTCTACAAAATCAACAAAATCCCGGCGTGTGAGAGAACGAGAACTCCGGGAGCTTAATCTGCGATATCGACAACACTATAATGGTTGAGGAGGCATGAGCAGGGATACTTAATGACTTTAATTTCAACATATAAAGTGCCTTCTCGCCTTGTACATTCAGGTACAGATTTTACATTGCAATTCTGCAGCTGTTATTTAATGAATAGGCATTAACTCATGGCATTTATAATTAGTTGAGCTTCCATATATATGGTGGATGCTTGGTAGCAGTTTTGTTTGTTTAATCAGCTCTATTTAAAGAGTGTAATTGGTCAGCAAAGACATTTGTACTCTACATCAGTGTTTGGATGCCAGAGACAAAAAGAGAAGCCATGTTACAAATATCCAAAATGATCAAAGAATTTTATGAGTGCTAAGTATAGAGTATATCTGGAAACTCAAGCTTGGACAGATGAAATCAAAATACAAAAGTGGCTGAGTCTTCTATGTATTGTGTACTATGAATAAATTCTTCATACATTGTTGGTCAATAAAGTCCTTGTAGGAAACATAGCCTATGCTAAAACTTCATAAAGTGCCTTCAAATCAACATACTGGAACATACCATGTATTGATTTTCATTTGTTTTCTAGAGCTGTTGAAAGTCTTGATATATTCTACCTGTTTAAGATTAAAATGGTACCCAGAGCCTCCCACACCAGTTTTTTTTTTTTTCCTTTTTGTTCCACTCAAGTATCGAGTGCATTGTGAAGGAAACCCGTGTGCTAGCAACACTGGCACAGACTTCTTGCTCCATCACCCTTACGCACAGCACTTGTGGCTGAGTGGCAGGTGTCACGTGGCAAGCCAGGACACCGTAAAAAAGGTGAAAGCAGCAGCATGGTGCTGGACGCTGGGGCAAGTCCCGTGAGTGCAAAATGGGTGCTGGGGCAAGTCCTGTGAGTATAAATCTTGGTGCATAAAATGTATGTTGCATGGTGGGGCAGCGGATTGTGTCTGTGTCGTCAAATAACGGTGGTGTGTATCAGAATGAGCCTTCACCAAAAATCCTTTGCTATGCATTGCTAATGTACCTCCAGCTAAAGTTGTGAATTCTGAGCATTCAGATTAAGCAGTTCAAATATAAAATAAATGAAACTTTAATATATTGGGAACCGTACATCATAGAAACCAATCAAACCACATTTTATTTTTTATTCATCTTATACAGCCATTTTTTATTTTGTTACCCCCTGTGGAGGTGGTTCACCATTCATAGCGCTACAAAAAGCAGTAAACCTACATAGTTGCATAGTAGTTTAGGTGAAAAAAAGCCTTGCATCCATCAAGTTCAACCCATTTACCATTGTTGACATCAGGCAATACCAGGCAATACACCTGTCGTGGGCCCCAGCCCTTTAAAAATAAAGTGGGCATACTGGCTGTGGAAAATTAATGGGAAAACGGTGGCATATTAATAGGCAAATGGGTTGTTGCATTGTAATGGGAAAATTGGCTGTGTCATATTACCGTATTTGCTCGATTATAAGACAAGGTTTTTTTTCAGAAAAAAAAATCTGAAAATTACCCCTCATCTTATAATCGAGGTCTTCTTATAATCTGACCTCAAATTGAGGTCAGATTATAAGACAGCGATCCAGGTCCCCAGCAGAGCCGCAGGGGACCTGGATCCCCCTCTCTAACAGCAGGGGATGTCTGCGCGATGAGCACAGACTCCCCTGCTTCCGCCCGGCACGACCGCCGGGGCTTCTATGAAGAAGCCGGGTACTTCCGCTTTCGTCACAGAAGTCCCGGCGGTTATGCCGGGCGGCAGCAGGGGAGTCCGCACTCATCGCGCAGACATCCTCTGCTGCCCCACTAGCCACCAGGGAGAATCGGGCAGCTGGGGGATGTCTACACGATACGTGCAGACATCCTCCATGCTGCCCGACACGGCAGTCTATTATGACGGACCAGCTGTCGTCATAATAGACTGCTGGGTCGGGCAGCATGGAGGATGTGTGCACGTATCGTGCAGACATCCCCCGGCTGCCCCCACTAGCCACCAGGGAGAAACAGGTGAGGGAGGGAGCCCCCACAAGAAACAGGTGAGGGAGGGAGGTAAACGAGGGGGAGGAAGGGGGGGGGACAGAGAAACGAGGGGGGGGAGAGACGGAGACGAGGGAGGGGGGGAAAGAGACGGAGACGAGGGAGGGGGGGAAAGAGACGGAGACGAGGGAGGGGGAGAGAGAGGCAGCATTGGCACATAAAAGGAAATAAAAACAAGAAATGCATTTTTTTCATATCATTATTTTTTATTAACGCAATTTACATGTGAATATATACAAGTTGAACTTTATTCGTATAGGGTAGTCTTATATTCAGGCTTTTAGTTTTTTTCCTAATGGAATATCCAAAGTTTGGGGGGTCGTCTTATAATCGAGCAAATACGGTAATGGGCAAAGAGTGGCATATTAATGGGAAAATTGTGGCATATTAATGGGCATACTGGCTGTGGCAAAGAATGGCATATTAATGGGAAAATTAGCGGTGGCAAATTAATGGGCAAAAGAGTGGCATGTTAATGCGAAAACTGGCTGTGGCAAATTAATAGGGAAAACAGTGGAATATTTATGGAGTAAGTCTTGGATGTTCAATGCGGGTAATAGGGCATGTCCTGGGGTGCTTTTAAATCATTTGCATGATCTACAAAGACCTAGATAAAATGACTTTGAGGAGGGGGGATGAGCAGGAGATATGGGGGGTGGGGAGAATTTTTTTTTTTCTGTAAGGGGCCCTGAGATTTCTGTGGCCCGCGTGAGAGGAACAGCGGTAACCGCATGTGTAAGTAAGAGCAGCATCGGGGGAACTAAGTTCCCTGACAGAATGCTGCTGATAACGTAGGTCATGTCCCTCTACCCTGCGCGTGATGTCATGCGCAGGGAGGGAAGATTTAAAAAAAAAACAAAAACGCACCACTACTTGCATGGAGTAGCAGCCCTGGTAAAAAAAAAAAAATCTGTGTATGTAAGTGTGATTTGTATGTATTTAAATTGTATGTACATAAATTAATTCACGGCTTGAGTGATTATATTGTAATATCCAGAAAAATATTTAAATACTTTTAAAGTCACATTATTGATCCCACCCACCGAATCACACATTCGGTGGGTGTGTGTGTCAATAATGTGACTTTAAAAGTATTTAAATATTTTTCTGGATATTACAATATATCACTCAAGCCGTGAATTAATTTATGTCTAATAGCATGGAATAAGTTTAGTTACAAAAAAAGTTTATATTTAAAGAGACCCTGTCAACCTAAAAATTGATTTTTTATATTGTGAATGTATAATGTAAGAAAAAAATCAAATATGATCTATAGATTGTGGGAACAGCATTGCACTGAAAAGTATAAATTAAGTAGAAAATGTTTGTTAAAAATGTCTGTGGTGTTGCCAGTTTATGACATCACCTTGTGGCTTAAAATGCAAATTACACATTTCCAGTTGACAGTTCATTCACATACCAAGCCACAGGTAATGATACACACTAAAGACAGCAGGTGTCAGACACATGCCAACTGAAAAAGAGACACAACCATGAGGATGTGCACTTCAAGCCCCAGTATCTCAAAGCGATGGACCATAAGGTAAGGTATGTAGGGATATGCCTTATCTAGCATGCACTATGCACACAGGTACAGTGGTATGATGTTCCCAAATATGTGTTGTTCTCCATTTTCCTTCACTGTACCCACCCAAATGAAAGTTGTTTTTTTTAGGAAATGAAGGACTTTGTACTTTCTCTAATACTATTATTTCTAACCATTTTTTTTTTGTTTAAAATATTTTTATTTGTTTTCGCTTGGCATTTATGTAGAAAATACAGAAAATATCAACAAGAATAATAATAGTGATAATGATAATAAAGGCCATTGATGATCACATCAGTAAGTACAATAACAATACAGTACATTTATGCTTAATGGTTACAGAGAGAGAGAAAGAGAAAAATCCCCCTCCACATTTTTACGTTTTTAGGAAAAGGGAGGATTAGCGGGGAAATAAAGGGATGGGGGAGGGGTTATGCTCACGGGGGGGGGGGGGTCCCTATAGGTTGCACAGTTACTTAGGGAAGTAATTAGAGAATCACTATTCCTGGGCCAATGCATCCTCTCCAGAGAGAATATCAGTCTGGCATTCAGGGCTGGGCAAGTACAACGACCAGGGGAGCCACTTTTGTCTGTTGAGTCGCTTTGCCCAATGCAGTTTGGGTGGCATCCTCTAGGGTTATAATTGATTCGACTGAGGCCAGCCATTTTCCGAAAGTCAGGGGCATGGATTTTTTTCCAGTGCCGCGGGATCAGTAGCTTCGCAGCGTTAAGTAAATTTATTGTAAGGGATCTTTTATATGGGCCCAGTGGATGTGGGGTGCAATGGAGAAGTACAGTCAGTGGTTTATGCCGGATGGTGTTGTCTCCTTCTCTGCGTACTGCTGTCAAAATGGCTGTCCAGAAGGATTGGATCAGTGGTCAGGTCCACCAAATGTGAAGTGTATCCCCAACGTGCTGGCGACATCTCCAACACCTGTCTGAAGTGGCAGGAAAAAATTTGTGTAACGCGTGCGGGGTCATGTACCATCGTGTCAGCAATTTATAACAATTTTCTTTGATGTGTGTGGAGATTGAGCATGAGCGGGCTAAAGAGACCATTTTCTGCCAATGGTGGTGCGTCAGCTCCGTGCTGGCATCTCTTTCCCACTGAAGTATATACTGTGGTTTACTATGTTTAGTCATGTCTGTGAGGATGCGATAAATAGTGGACACCATTTTGCGGAGGTTCTTTAGACATGCATAATAACTCAAAGGCCGTAGCTTCGGAGGGCAAGGGACCTGTGTTGGACAGCGCGGCAATAAAGTGCGTTATTTGCATGTATTTATAAAGCTGACCGTGGGTCGGAGGCAGGACAGGTACCAGTTCTTTTAGAGGTCTCAATGCCCCCTCCTCAAGGACATGGCCCAGCCTGGGGTAACGTACCCCCGTCTGGAACATATCCAGGAAGAAAGCATGGTCCAGGCCTGGGGTAAAAATCGTCATTGCTTATGAGGGGCATCATTAATGAAGGTGAGGTAATAAGCCCTGTGTCCCGTATAAGGCGTTTCCACATCTTTAATGTGGGGGTCCAAAAAAGTTTATTTTAAATATTTAAACAAATCTGGACACTGTGATTAGCTGTGACAGAGGAGGCCCAAGTGGACCTGGCTCGAGTGCCTCTGTCCCAAGGCACTTAGCCATGTCAATTTCAGCACGATCACTTTAAGCATGTGAACATACCACAATCGGAACTGCAGGATGTGCCAGGCATGTCCAATGTTAGCATGGAAGTGTTATCCCAGGACGTGACTGGCACGCCCAATGTCGTCAAGAAATCAAAGTGTTAAGTGGTAGGAGAATTAAGTAGATGTCCCCTGAACATCCAACGTAACCTAGCAAAGAGCTGTCACCATCCTCAGTTATCCATGTTTTGTTTGTTTCTATTTAACCCTCTTTGGATTCTCATTTTATAAGCAAAATAAAGAAGAATGTTTCGTACACTAACACAGGGCTCGACAAACCCCGGGCGCCTGGTCGCCATGGCAACCAGGAAATCAGACCTGGCGCCCGGATATCACCAGCCCTGCGTGGTGTCCTTGGCAATGGGATCGTTTTTTCTTTTCTTGATTCCAGCAACGGTGCATGAGGGAGCTGAGTGAGTGCACCGGCTGCACAGACTTCCTGCTCTGCCCCCTCGCGCACCGATATAGTGCTGATCACCTGGGAGGATAGCAGGGGAGTTGCTCTGTGCAATGGAACCCTCCCCCTTCCCAGCATTAAGGTGTAACAGCAGGGAGGGGGAACATTGCTAGGTAAACTTTTTATTTTTTTGTGTCTGATTGGATGTGTTTTGTGTGTGTATATATGTGTCTGGATGTGTTTTATGTGTATATATGTGTCTGATTGGATGTGTTTTGTGTGTATACATGTGTCTGACTGGATGTGTTTTGTGTGTATATATATATGTGTCTGACTGGATGTGTTTTGTGTGTATATATATGTGTCTGACTGGATGTGTTTTGTGTGTATATATGTGTCTGACTGGATGTGTTTTGTGTGTATGTATGTGACTGACTGGATGTGTGTATGTATGTGACTGTGACTGACTGGATGTGTGTGTCTATATATATATATATATATATGACTGACTGGATGTGTATATATATATATATATATATATATGTGTGTGTGTGTGTATATGTAGAAAAACAAGGTGTAACAGGTTTTGCGTTCAGAAGTGGAGGGTGCACGGAGAGGACTTTCACCCTAGTCCTTCAAATCAGAATAAAGGATCCTTTATTCTGTATGTATATGTGACAGGCTATGTGTCTGTGTGTGACTGCGTGTGTTTGTGTTTATGTTCCGTTGTCTGGCTCTTAGATTTTTTAGCTGGCTCCTAAAACTCAGATCAATTTGTCAAGCCCTGCACTAACATCCAACTAAAGGATATTGTATTACGTTTAAGGTAAACATTGATCATGATTTTTCTGAGAGAACTGTATATATCTGTTGCAGTTATTTGTTGAACAGACATGGCATTAGAAATAAAATAAAAACCTATTTTCGCGTTGGAGGGGCTTAGAGCTGTCATGGATGGGGCGGATTCAGATCATTAAAGCGTATGTCCTCCCCAAGGTCTTGTATTGGATGCGTACCATCCCCTTAAAAGTCCCCAATACCTATCTGACCCAACTGAGTCTTTTGTTTTCTTTATATGTATGGGGACCTAAGAGACCCAGAATTGCAAAAGTCACACTGAAACAAGGCGTAAAACGAGGTGGACTGGTGGATCTGTGTCTGTTCACCCACTACCTGGCATGGCGGCATGCAAGTAACTCACCTTCAATCTGGTTTCAGATTGAAAAGGTGGATTTAAAAGGGCTGAACCCCAGCCTTCTCTTTTGATTAGATCAGGCCTCTTTTAAAAAGCGATCAATTTCAAACCCAATAATAAAGGACATATGTAAAATTATGTACAAATTTAAAGCTATATTTACTAAATCACAGGGAATTACCTATCTGGCCCCATTTATAACATTATCTCTATATATTAACGACCTTAACTTGGGCGAATGGTCTCGGAACCATATACTAAAGGTGGGTGATATTTTCCAGGGGGTCCAGATGTTGTCATTTAACGATCTACAACTAAAATATAATCTACCAAGACAAGAGTTATTTACATATGGTAGAATTAAGAGCTATATAGCTGCTAACCCTTTAGTGGAACAGACAGAACTGGGCACTTTTGTCGAAACAGTTAATAAGTATAAAAACATTTCTAAACTACAGACGCTATTAGATGCCCTTCCTAACTCTTTTAGATTTGACGCCCTCTCTAGATGGGAGACAGAACTCAATATAATAATTTTCAACGAACAATGGTTTGAGGCTGTCTCCAATACTAGGAAAGCGGTGAAGGGGATTAATTTGTTGGAACCATTCTTTCAAATTGCTTTCCGCTGGTACTTGGTCCCCCAGAGGCTATATAAAATCTATCCGAATGGCTCTAACCTTTGTTGGCGGTGTGAACGTATGGAAGGAGACCATGCACATGTTTGGTGGGGATGCAGTTTACTTCAGCCACTTAAGGACAGGATATCCTACATGTTTGGAAATATCTTTAATAGTAGTTATTCCCTAACCTCTCAAACATTTCTTTTGCACACAGACCTGAAATTTGCCAAGACAGCCAACCGATCTCTTGCCATCCATGTCTTATTGGCGTGTAAGCTATCAATGGCAAGACATTGGAGAAGTAAGGAACTCCCAACCTGGGACGAAATAAAATCCCAGAATAATTTCCAGAGGGAGGCAGAGAGCTTAATGAATGAGACTGGCAAAGCATCCCCAAAATTTATAGAGGTTCGGTCCCCTTGGGATAACCTTCAATCGAGAGCCCCTGAGATATAAATTTGTTCTCTATTCTTTTTTCGGCCTCTAAATAAGATTAAGGGACAAAGGTTATTACGTCAGTGACATGTGAGGATCTATCGTTTCTTTCCCCATTCCCCTCGCGAAAAAAAAAAATAAGACACACAAAAAAAATTCTAACAGAAATTGAAATGTTCTGTCAGAAAAAGAATTTGTTATTGAAGGTTTTGCCTTCTTTTATGTTTGTCCCACTTTGGAATAATAAACCATCTACAGCTACCAAAAACTTTAATATTAACCATCAGAATTATCATGTGTTTATAATAGCACTTACACTGTGGAATAGTACATTATATCCCTAAAAATAGGAATTACTAGAGGCTAACAATTTACAAAACAAGGAAATCCATTCTTACCAAAAAACAAATGTTACCTGCAAATATCTGTCTCATCTGGAAAGCACTCCCAAGCTCTAAAAGTCACTGAGGAAACCAGTGGAATGTTTCTGCTGTTTTGTCCAGTTTTACAACTTTTGCCAAGAATTACGTTTTATAAATGACAATGTTTATCAAGCAATTTTCCTGTCCACAAGACAATGACATGTTCTGACTCCCACACAGTGGGACAGTCTCTGACACACCACTGCTTTGTATCTAGGAGACCTCATACAAACTGATGACCTAGTGATACAGAACTCCTGAATAGCTACAGAAAATGAACAGTGCAATTGAGTACAAATGTTGAAAAAGTCACGACAGAATGGGTATATTGATGACTATCTGGTGGGATTACTTTGGCCTTTCTTTACAAAATGAACAAAGTACCAGAGTATTAGTAGTAAATCCTCCAATAAGCCCCAGCCATGACCATCTACTGCTATGCTACGAATGTCCTAAAGGTGTTTGATTTTCACATTTTCAGCGAATCAGAGGCTTTTTCTCTGGGGTTGGATAAGGCCCTGCACCTAATTGGCCGATTAAAGTAAAAATATGTTCTGAAACGTACTCGATACAGAGACTACTGCAAACAAGAAAGCTAGTGTGCTTCTCTTACTAGAAGAATGGCAGTCATTCAGAATTGAAAACCAATTTTCTGATGTTTGAATAGACCCAATTGACTGGGACAGACACAGCAGATAAATGGAGTACCTTCATACTGATATTCGATAAATACATTTGTCAGCAAATACCATTGGGAAAAATAAATACAAAGCAAATTGAAACCAACGTGGCAGAATTAAGAGATTTGTTGGGTACACGTGATATTTCACACAATTCTCATTGGTTTCACTTCCACTATGAAAAATGTCATGAGAAATGAACACAGAGGTAACATGTTAATGTAAATTTGAACAAAGGCCCAGTGCCACATCACCTAGTGATAGAAGTCACATTCCCTTCTGTAGTACCGTTTTGGGGGGAAATATATATACACACAGTCAAAGGGATCATCACACTCACATTAAACAAAGCACAAACTCTCAAGCTACTTTTAAACACCTTTATACGATAACAAAATTGGAGATTTAATCACATTATATGGCCATATTATACTTAGCCCATCACTTCATCAAAGTACTCAAATGTTGGTGGGTCCTAATCACTGCCGGACTGGGAATAAAAACCAGCAAACGCACTATGTGCATACACTCAGTGCTGTATTTACCCCGAGGCATCCAAGGCGGATGCCTAGGGCGGCAAATTTTGCCCCAGCACTGAAAAGGAAAAAAACGCGGCCCTTTAAAAAAAATAAAAGACCGCGCTTGCAGGCAGAGATGGAGGTGAGAGGGGATCGGAAGATCCCCCCTCACCATCGCTCTGCCTGCCAGGCTGCACGGGAAGCCGAACAGGCAGCACAGAGAAACCTCCGTGCTGCCTGTTCGGCTCCCCGTGCAGTGTGCCGACATGGAAGTGCCGACAGTCACGTGACGGGCGCGCTGACGTCATATGCGCGCCCGGTCACGTGACCTGTCGGCACAATCGCCGGGAAGGCGAACAGGCAGCATGGAGGGACCATGCTGCCTGCCACTAGCCACCAAGGAAAGGTAAGTGCTGATGGGAGACTGTGTGTGTGTGTGTGTGACTGAGTGTGATGGGAGTCAGTGTGTGTGTGATGGGAGACAGTGTGTGTGACTGAGTATGATGGGAGTCAGAGTGTGTGTGATGGGAGACAGTGTGTGTGACTGAGTGTGATGGGAGTCAGAGTGTGTGTGATGGGAGACAGTGTGCGTGACTGAGTATGATGGGAGTCAGAGTGTGTGATGGGAGACAGTGTGCGTGACTGAGTATGATGGGAGTCAGAGTGTGTGTGATGGGAGACAGTGTGTGTGACTGAGTGTGATGGGAGTCGGAGTGTGTGACTGAGTGTGATGGGAGTATGAGCTTGATGTGAGTCTGAATGATGGGGAATGTCTTAGGTGTGTAACGTGGGTGTGCAGCTTGGGTAGGGGGGTGCCCGGATTTTGTCTGCCTAGGGCAGCACAAAATCAAGATACACCACTGCATACACTGACAAAGGTAGCTGGGGATTACAATCCCAGGACAGAACCACATGGTTATCAGTAACCGAGCCACATTCTGACTGAAACGGACCACAGTGTTTTGCCCCTGGATGACTGCTGAGTCTTATGTACTGCACTTTATTTAAAACTGTTATTGATGGATAAGGTATGAACATGTGACCTATCATCTACCTGCATTGTGTTTTCTTTGTATATTATGATTCCCCCTAAGTTTGATATATGTATTTAGTCATACCCCACCCAACCCCTGAATTCATCAGCTGTTACCTAAACCTAACCTTTTTTCTTTTTTGTACCCCATGTTTATTTTTCCAGTGAATAAATGTAATTTACAAAAAAAACAGTCCTGGAAATAATTTTATACCAGCCCCATAGCATAATATTATTTTTTAGTTCACAGAGAAAACCATGCATTTTAAAAGCACATCTGAAGAGTGTATTATTTGTAGATTGCAATATATACCTCCAGTATGTACACAAGGTTATGAATTGTCCTGTACAGGGATATATACCAGGGCAGTGTGAGACATAACTTTGTGTACATACTGGGTGGAATATTAACTTAACCAAGCACACAGTTTGCACTCATAGGACTTAGCCCTGTATGCAGATTGCACTCACAGAACTTGCCCCAGCACACCGATTGCACTCACAGAACTTGCCCCAGCACCTAGGACTTACCCCAGCATGCAGATTGCTCTCACAGGACTTCCATTTCTGCAGTTTCTCTCCCCTCTAATTTCTGTAGTCTCTCCCCTCCGTAGTCTCTCTTGTCTCTCTATCCCCTCTGTACACTTTCATTTCTGGTGCCTCTCTTGTCCTCGAAACCCCCCCCCCCCCCCCCCCCCGCAAAATATATTGGTTACTATGGACCAAAGGGCCTTCGTATTGTACAATACAGAGATACTCCTGAAATGTATAGGTCCAGACCTATGAATGGCAGGGGTTGTATTGGACAACAGGCCCTTTGGTTTCGTGATAAACAATGCAACTGAAGAGATCAAGCAAGCCCCACATAAGCAAAAGTATTTCATTTTAGGAAATTAGATCGGTGCTGATAAGTGCAGGTTAATAAGGGGATGCTCTGATAAGCCTCTAACCCCTATGGTTGATTATAAGTGCAGCACACTCTTATAAAGCAGTCTTCACTACTGCTTCAGTGTAAATAACGTGATTGGGAAAAAGGAAATAAAGGTGGCACACATCTAGACAGTGATATACTGTAACATAATACTTCCCAATAAATGATGTTACGGAAAACCGGCTATGGCTCATATTATTCCGCTGTCAGCTGTTGTATCAGTGGTAGTCACATACTTGGCGTCCGACACAAATAGCCAAAAATGTAGAAGACAGACAGCACGCAGGGATGTAAGAATTAGCGGGCACTTTTAATAATATAACAAACACACATCCATTCTTACATTAAGAAAAAGTAGCATCGGCACTGCAGCCAGAGTGCTTCAGCGATCTGCTAGACACAGTGTTCCGTGTTCTGATATAAGGCCTTCCTCCTTGTGACATAATCCCGCACTACGCGTTTCGCTTTAGAACAGCTTCCTCAAGGACCATTTTAGGACCTGCCAATATTTAAGTTTGACATAGTGGTGGGCTAAGCATAATCATGCTTTGACTCATGTGAGTGCGCTTATCCCTTAGGATTTGGCTGGCTCTACACAGCGTTTACAGTTTTTAATGTTAGTATGAATAATGACCACATGGCAAGACCACCATTTTAGAACGTGACATTTCTTAGAGAAACAAACTTTACACAAAAACATAATGCAAATCAAAAATGCAGTCAGGACAGAGGTGGTGACCAGGGCAACGGCCAGGCCACAGGTAACAGTAAGGAGGGCAAGGCCTACACACTATGTCCAGAGTTTTTCAGTGTAGGAGAACCAGGCATTGGTGAGGAATATTTACCAAGTCTACAATTGGGTGATAGGGCAGCAGTCAAGAAAACAAGCCTGATGAGAAAGAACCAGCTCTGGCAGGAGGTCGTGGATGCAGTCAGTGGGAACAAAAGGTTCAATGAGTGGTGAAGAAACAGTAAGTGCATTTAAAATACTATTACACTATAGGCCACTTGTTAGATTGTACTACACACATAACTCACACACCTATATGTGATGTAACACCTACCAGTGCCATCTGTGCCCTCCCCAAACAGTTTGCCAGTGCCATATTTGTCCCCAAACAGCTCCTACTGCCCTCCACTGCTAAAGAATTGGCCCAGGGAACACTGTGGCCTCAAAGCGGCACTGCATATTTGTCCTTGACCTCTGAAGCTGTGCCTGCCAGTGTTCCGAATCAACTGTCAATAAAGTTGGAAAGTATGTATATGTCTTAATCAATAAAAATAATAAATACAAATAGTTTTCAATGTGACTTTAAAAAAAAATGAATAAACTCATTTTGTTATCATCTCATTTGAAAAACTATGGTTACTTGTGATCAATTCTGATCAGAGACTGTGAAGTCGTAGCAACACCATAAACATTCCCCCACTGTACATTGCACGTTTCGGTTAGGCCTGAACCAGCAGAAACTACATTTCCCAGTGTCCCCTGCATCATAGCGATCCACCTATTGAAGGGGGTATTGAGCGCGCGCGCGAGAGGGCGCTGGCGGGAGTCGTTGCAAGCTGAGGGACCTGGATCTAGGGTGAGTTTTCTGTACGGTTTAATGCAGGCCCGGTAAGAAGTTATAGTCACAATGATACTCATATAGTGGCCTAGCAGACACCAAAAGCAGGTTTCCTTCTTATGCATAGCACATGAGGTAACGCAGTGGGCCTTTGCTGCTTACCGAGTTACTAATGCCATGAGCGCGACATTTCCCTTCGCGTTACTTAGCAGGGCGTTTTGCACACTCTCGGCTTTTCACTAGCGCAAGTAAATGGGTTTATAGCACTTAACACTGTACAGGGGAGAGGTGCAGGGCCTCATCAGGTCCTTTTGGAAGAAGCACCGAAACCATACCAATGAATGAGGCAGTAAATCTAGCATGTTCTAGAACTAGACTCACTCTGGAGCTGTCATACATTACACGTGAAAGTGCATATTCATTGTTTGAATGGGACGTGCGCGCTCTGTTGTGTGTGTCGCGAAATCTTTCCATTATTTTATATGTTGTTGTTGTTTCAAGAATATTCCCTGATAATTCTCCTTTTGAGGCAGAAACCCCACCCACCTTCCATGGAGTGAATAGGCTCGTTCTACGTTTCTGGGATGATATTTATAGAACTCCTTCTTGTACCACGTGTCTCCTAAGCGTGTTAACTTCACTCCTGGGTTTGCTTTCATCCATTTACCCTTGTGTTTGCTACCTATATCTTCTCATTACTTAGTTCTACCTAGTGTTTAGGATTGAACTTTTGTGTTTGTGTGTCATTTCTGTCTAACACAACTGAAAGATCTTCCACTTTTACAAGACTGTTAACAACATAGTGTAGTTCTCACAAGAAGATAAATTCTGGTTTGTGCCGATACCATGCTAGCAATCCAAGAGAATGGGGACTATACTATATTCCTCCACTTTGCAAAAGATTTCCCAATTGCTTATAGTTGGGAAGATCTTCCGACCTTATTTTATTTATCAGACTAAATGTGGTCCTTCCATACTCCAATGGCAGTGTTGCACAGTTCTGTCTATCTGCCAAATGGTCAGGGTAAGGTAAAGCGAGGTCAATAACATTGCTACATGAAATCTCATGTACAAATAATGTAAAGTGTTAATTGCCCTAAACTTTCTGGGAATGGCTATAAAACAGAACTACTGTATCAGTCAGCTCGGCTCCTTCTCCCGTTTAGTCATATCCGTCATGGCGAAAGGGTTACAGACATGGCATCTACCTCCCCATAAACATAATGCTGCTGGGAAAAGAAAAAAGATTTAAATCTAGGTTTTAGGCAAACATAACATTGATACATAGAAGTTTATTCCCTAAGCTTGGCGCTCTCAGGCCCATGGCAATGTGCTGTTGGTTCACTTGCTCCCAGCTGGCATGGACATAAGAGTAATTTACCTTATGTTATTCCTATAGGTTTGTGCTCTCTCACTGTGGCTTATGGTCAGTGCATGCTGGTACCACACATTGTAAAAGTCAAAAAGTTTTAAAAATCCCAGTTAGGGCAGCCGGCATTTGGTTAGGTTGCTGACAGAACTCAGCCCTCTGGGGTTTATACTTTAAACATTAAAGCCAACACAAAGAGGTCTATGAGGGTCATATTTTTGAGTCTTGAGCAAATGAGTTTGGTAAAATTGCCTCCCTTCATTATGTGTTAGGTTTTGCTAAATATATATATATATATATATATATATATATATAGTATAAATATATTTATGTAATTTGAAGACTTTGCAAAATTAGTGCCAGTATTTAACCATTTACTTTGTTTGTCTTCCACAGATTCCAGCTGTTAGTTCAGAATGGGAGAGAAACCAATGTGGGAGCAAATTGGCTCAAGCTTTGTACAGCATTACTATAATCTGTTTGACAATAATAGGTGCCATTTAGGTTCTATATATGTGAGTATTTTTCCACACTTGTGCAGAAATATAAGTTTATTTGTTAATGCCACATTCAGCTGTTTGATTTATGTGGTTTATTTTGGTTAGTGGGTGTCACACACTTTAATTCAAATGTGGGGATACATACATTCTCTCTCCTTGTGACTGGCAGAAATTTGTGGAATATAGATGCCAGTTTGACTTATACAAGTGATGTTAGTCCCTTAAATACTGTTATCTGGTTCACCTTCTAAGGTGGTGGTTCTGCTTGGACAAGAGTCTGTGACCATGCCAGCTAATGCTTTGCAACAGCTACTTGATAGGACCTTCAACACTTAGTCTGAAACTGTGAGACTCCACTTCTGTCACTAAAGGTGATATAAACTTGCCATTTCATTATCCATACTGCCTCCACATAGCCACTCCCTTATTCTGTTTCTTATGTAAAGCTAATAACATTATGTAGTGTAACATGAATATTCAGATAATGTATTATGTGCCTAATTATTGCACTCAAATATCAAAAACAGGACCATCAAATGAATGGTCTTTCCCCCCACAAATAAATCCAAATTATGGTGTGTAGATGTAAATATGTTGGCAGATCATTAAAATGGTTAAATCCACAGAAAGAATCCACACACAGATCCAAAACCAGATCGGTAACACAACTGCTATGCCACAATGTGTTTTGTCACTGCAGGCTTTTGCATGTGGTCACTGTGATATTAAACTACTGAGTCCATAAGAGAACTGATTGGGTGATTGTAAGAATCAATTCACCAAAGCTGGACCATAACTTAGCATTTATTCATTCCATTTAAAACATCCTGCTTTAGTTTCAACAGCATACTGGATCTTTCATGTGAAGAAATGCTGGTTCCACCTGACCATTTTAAAACAAATCAAAGTTCAGTGAATATCCTTAGATACCTATGATATGGGGTCAGGTGTTTCTTGAGCGCAGCCATAATTTCAAGAGAAGGAATTTTGATTTTTATTCTTGACCCGCAGCTCTGAGCCAATCTGCTTTGTGCAGTAAGCTGTTGCAGTAGATTTCTTGCCCTGGAAAATCTCACAGAAACAAACTTTCCCAGAAAGCAATATGATAAATAAGCACTTTTTGCGTTGTGCATTTTGATGAGTTTCTAGTTCACTTAGCCAGTATTTCATGTTGTAAATGAGGAGTATAAATAAATATGTTTAGAAATGGCAGGCATGATAGAAAATTAAGTTTTCTCATGTGCCTTTCAAGCATTGAAGTAGTTAACTAATTTGAATAAGTAGGTATTTGTAATTTTGCAAAACATGCGATAGAGAAACAGACTTAAAGCAATCTTTGGTACATGCAATCAGGTGAGAAACCATAAAGAAATCAGTTTAAAAATACAGTTGGTAAAAGGGTGACCAGAGGCAGTAGGAAACTCATACCTGCGGAATTAAAGCTATAAAACCTATAAGTGAAGATGTATCTTCTACTAGTACACTGTTTTTGCTGCTTCCATTGCAAGCTACTCTCATTTCATATACTTAGGAAATGTACTTCAGCTGAAGATTATTTAGGCAGTGGTATGATCCTACTGTCTACAGCTGGCTACTGACCGCCTATGGCAATGGAAGACTGTGGAAAGATTTTTTACCATTAGCATTTGAGGCAGTTTCCTCTAGCCTAGTTATGTTTTTTGTTCTTTAATAAAGCTTATTTATTAAAGGACAATGTTTGCAAAAAATTTAGATAAAGTTTACCTGAAAGATTGCATCTAGTGTAGACATTTTAAATAGATAATCTTTAATGAAAGAATATAAAAAAAAAGCTCACCTTACTGAGTCCTTTTTACAAGTATAGCTCTACTAGAGGGCATACATCAGGGGTGTCCAAACCTTTTTCAAAGAGAGCCAGATTTGATGAAGTAAACATGCGTGATGGCTGACCATTTTGCCTGACATTCTTTGTACCATTAAAATAAATGCAAATTAATTAACACACACTTACACTATGCCACCCTCATACACACACAATTACACTATGCCAAACTCATACACACACACTTACACTATGCCACCCTCATACACACACTTACACTATGCCACCCTCACACACACACACACACACTATGCCACCCTCATACACACACACACACACACACACACTGCCACAAACACACTTACACTATGCCATCCTCATATACAAAACACACTTACACTATGCCATCCTCATATACAAAACACACTTAAGAAAATGCAATCCTCATACATAGACACACACAAGGCTGAATTAAAATAATTTTTTTATTTCAATAGTATTACAATGCCATTTAGGCCCTTACCTCAAGGACCTCCTATCCGCAATGCAAAGCGGGAGAACCCGCTCTGTGCGCCGATAGTAAACATCGTGGGAGGTCGTATGCCCTATGTGACTTCTGCGTCGCGTAGCTACGAACACCAAATCCTGCGACGTCCAAGAGATCGTGAGGACATGCAGTGCGCGGTGTTGAGAGATACCAGGGGTCCTGAGTGGTGCTCGGGATTTACTGGGGCCACAACAGATTTTGCCAAATTACCTTTAGGGCTGTATTAAACCGGGACACGGGCTGCAATTGGGCCCAACTTTGGACATGATTGGCATACATCCTGTGGTCATCTGACCCAAGATTCTGATGAAAATGTCTGCCCCCTTTCAGTTAAGCTTCTTTAAATATCTTTTACTGGCTTGTCACTACACAGGGTATATCTGGTTGGGAAGATGCCCTATAGATATAATTTGGTTATGGAGAAGGGATTTATACCCCTGGTTTTCACTACCATCGTGACTTTTTGCATTGGTCTACACAAAATAATATGTAATGTTAAAGTGGGGGAAAATGTCTACCAGCATCTTTTAATAAGTTCCTTAATTAGTTGAATATAGCCTATTTGCGTTATATGTATTTGTGTCACATGATTTCACATTAAATACTCTTCTTTCTGGAAGGAGTTTACTAGACTCCATGTGTAAACAAATAGTTCCTTTGCATTAAAGGGACACTTTTTTTTCACTTGTGCTTCTAATATAGACGCACAAGTGAAATGTCCGTTGTCCCTAGTACGAGGATAAACTGGCCTGTACTTTTGATAGTACACTCCAGTTTATCCTCTGATCGCCAGCTGCCATCTGGTCGGCTAGCGCAGAGAGAGAGACCCTGCTCTGATCAGCTGTGTGCATGCTGATCAGAAGGAAGCAAGGGTTAAACAAGTTGGAATGTCCCATTAATGATGTTGAGAGAATGCAACCAAATCAGATACCAGACAGAATTGGCTGAACATGCACTTGTCAGACCAGCGAGGCAGAGCAGAATTTTAAGTCATGTATATAAACATTTTGGTTTACACCAGATAGGTTGTAGAGATGCCAAACTTAATAAAATGTTAATGCAACTTTAAATGATATAGAAACTACATCTTAAACAGCCACTAAGCATTCCATGATGCCCATCAAAGGAAACATAGCTAACCATTGGTATGCCAGTTGCTGTGGACTAAGCTTATGCATTCTGTGCAATATTGGATGGCATGGTGTGTCTTACTAGAGTGATAGATCAGCTGTGTAGCAGATAGGGTGTTTTCAAATGTGGCAAGTGTCCCTTGTCTTAGCTGGATACCAAATGATGTCTGTAATAACATTGCCATTGTGCTGCTCAAATGTGGAGTTGTTGGTTCCTCTCAGACTTGAGATTTACAATAGTGTACTCTTAAAATGTACTCCTACTAAACTACTTCATATATGTACCATTTTTCTCTAAGTATTCTGTTGAGATCTTATTTTTATTTTATTTTTAGATTGACGCTTCATGCCTTACGTGGGAAGGACAGCAATTTCAGGGCAAAGCTGCCATTGTTGATAAAATCACAGTAAGTACTGACTGAGAGAGTTTAGTTCTGTGATAAACTTTTCTTGAATTAAAAGCAGCTCATTAAGAACGAATATCACTTGTTTTACATTTCCTGTGACTCCATCATAGCACTGATCCTTTAAATAAAACACATAATGGGTTAACTTTTCTTAACAACTTATAATTACAGCATTACGAACTACTATAATTGATCCCGTGAGACCGTAATTTGTACATTTGCAACAATACCAGGTACGGCACAAAAATCATGTCACTTAGTGTCAATAGACTGACCTGTTGCATCCTGCGGTGAAACCCACATAGGCAGTGATTAACGCTCATAGAAGGTGCTGCTATGATGCATCAATATCCAAGCCTCATGCAACACCAAAATTTGGTCTGCCAGGTCCTTCCTCGGCCTTACTCCAAAAGGGCAAGTGTAAAAAAATGATCTATTTTTGGGGAGAGAGGGGAGTATATTCAGTAATATGCTCTTTTGCAGAGAAATATGTACGTCATCAGAACATTTTATGATTTTGTTTTTGTGTCTTGCAGACTCTTCCCTTTCAAAAAATCCAGCACAGCATCACTGCTCAAGACCATCAGCCTGCACCAGACAATTGCATATTGAGTATGATAGTTGGGCAGCTTAAGGTAATAATATGCTACGTTTTTAATTTTACACCATATTTTAGATTGCTAAGCTTACCTTTACCCTACTGCTCTTACTTAATTTTATGTTTGTTTCTGGATACTAAATTCTCAATTTACAGGACACTCCACCCTGAAAAAAAAAAAAAAATTATTATAAACATACCTGTACCAGTGTTGTAAGTTTAAAAAAATATGGAAGAGTTTATTCTAAAGAATCTCTAGACTCACAAATACAGTTCTGTGCCCTAAAGCAACAGCAGGGATCCTGCTTAGGAAATTCTGTTTAAAGTACACCCCTCAGGTATCCTGTTCCTCTTCCCTGCCATATTGCCACAATCTAATGTGCATATAGGTATTCATGCTGAATACTTTCATTACCTGTGTGTCAGTCTTAATCTGCAAAGAGTTCATAGTGTAAACCTTACAGGACTACTAATATAGAAGCACAGCTGGAAATTTTACTGCCCCTGGTATGAGGATAAATGGCCATTTACTTTTGATAGTACATGCCAGTTTGTCCTCTGACTGGCAGCTGCCGTGCTTCACTGGGAAGCAGCAAGCCCGGTCCTGTTGGTGACTGTCTATTTATTTGTTAATGTAGAGAGAGAGATGTGGGACAAGCCCCCGCTCTGATTGGCTGTGCTTTAAAGATAAATGTTGGGATTACGTGGGAGAAGAGCAACCAGTTTTGTTTTTTTTGTGACTAACTAACCAAGAAAGTGAAGTCAGTAACATTTCCAATGCTCCATTAAAACAGTCACACATGTTTTGTCCCATATACATTTTCTCACATGCAATGTGATACACACATACATTCCCTAATCTCTCTGCCTTTCCCTCATTGCTCAAAATAGCTATGGTCATCAAGGCACAAATAAAAAAAATGGTTCTGGTGATTAAGCAGTTAAAATAAAGATTGTGCATGGATTGCTAGATTTAATATATTTAAAGGTATGTAAACTGCCTTCATGATTAACCATTAAAGGAATACGTTTGTTTAAATGCTTACAAACACTGATTTTACCTCCATGTCACTAACTGTACCTCACGGACTGATTGTGGTTGAAGTATAGAGAGTGCTGAACATTAAAAAAAAAAAACCACACACACAAAAGGCATTAGTTAGTTTAAAATAAATAGTTAAACCTTCGTATGCCTTGCTGTTCAATTTTTCTACTATGATCAGTGTCCTTCCTAATTTATAGCACTCATTTTCTTGTTCCTATTGTTTGTAATTAAAGTTTTTATTATATATATATATATATATATATATATATATATATATATATATATATATATATATATATATATATATATATATATATATATATATATATATATATATAAACTGTGATATATTTAAGTTTAATTAGCCCCTACAGGCCTTGCTGTCGTTCTGATGGCTCTGACCAGCACTGCTGAGGTTTTTTTTTTGTTTGTTTTTACTCTGGGGATCTTGATTTTTCTTGTTAGTTTGTATAAGTGTATTAGAGTTAGAGTTGCACTAGTAGTGTAGAAAATCATTGGGAAAGTTGTGAAAATACTTTTTATTTTATTTTTTATGTGTTTTTAATCTAAATTGTAGATTACAAATATAAAGTATATGGTATCCAAAGAAAGCGCTAAATGTACTTTAAAAACAACATATAACTACACAGAAAATTACATTTAAACAATCGCATATTAAATATTTACATTGCTCACGTCTTTGACCCAGGAAAATACCAGGGTCCTTAAGCGGTTAACCGGAACACCTCTTACTTTTTACTCCATGTACACGTATGTATGCACAGCCATTTTTTTTAGGCATAATTTTTTACGTGCTATACTGCAGAATGTACAATTCTTATGTGTTTAGAGGGAAATCTGTTAATTTAATATAGAGCTTGTGGGGGTTCCTCTCCATGATGAATTGGTTCCTTCTGAACACAACTGCATTCTACATTGTGTAATATATTTATGCACAAGGCTAGTTTACTTGTTCGAAACGCTTTAAAATGTTGCTTTATTCTCTTAGACGACAGCCAAATGCCAAGTTGAGTGGGGCAGGATTAGTAAGACCTCACATTTGTGAGCAAATTAAACATATTTCCCCAAAAATCTCAATATAAATTTATATCTGTGTTGTAAATGTGATCTTTTTAAAAACTATTCCACCATTTACATTTTTTCTGTTTGTTTACAGGCAGATGAAGACCCAGTAATGGGATTTCATCAGACATTTATACTAAAGAATATTCAAGACGTCTGGGTCTGTACAAATGACATGTTCCGGCTAGCACTGCATAATTTTGGATAAATTACTCCATTGGAACAATCAATAAACCGTTCCTGTTGCTCTTCTTCTATTTTTTTCCCCTTTTTTTGTCTGTACTTTTCATATCCACAAAACATTACAAACCTCATACACTGTTTATGTAATTTGAAGAAGCCATTTACACTTGGGAGAGTTTTAAATCTGCTTACTGCCGAAGTATAATGGCAGTTTTCGATTTTGGAAGCTGGTAATTTAGGAATTTAAGATGTGTATGAATTTTGGGAATGTTTTACATTTAATACAATGTATAAGCATGCCTTTGGACAAAAAGGAAAGGATTGCTTTTTTATGTAAAACAATTACTCTAGAAATCCAAAGAAATGGGTAATTAAAGCATTGTAATTGGCTATAGTTTGTGACTTTTCTGTTTGGATTGTTTACATATATATATATATATATATATATTTATATTAATGATTCTTACAATTAAATAAAATGAATACTAAATCACACAATCCCAAGTAAATAGCGGTAACATGCACCCCGAATTCTCAAGGACATGATATCCTAACACTTGGATGGTATCTTCCAGAATCCACTTGCTTATCAAGAATGTCACTTGACAAGACTTTAGAATTTGAATGGGATAACCAAGAAAAATATATGAATGGGAAACGCTTTAAATGTAGCTAATGCAAAGCAGCTGAGCATATTTTGTTTATAGAAACAATGGAGGTATTACATCTGAAAACAATAGCCAAAAGTGTCACAGACCAAAGTAAATAAATGGCCACTTATGGACAAAAACGTGCATGCAAAATAAATAAATGTATACGTACCCCATTATTCAGAAGTCAAATTATAAATACTATGTAAAAAGGGCAGTTTATTAATTTCTGGAAACCTTAATTGGTAAAATTTCATGGTACTGTAAAATGTGTGGGGTGAACACAAAATAGTATATTACAAACACACATTTGTGCCACTTTTATACATAGTGCTTTGCAAAATAATCTGTAAGTTGGTAATGTAAGATGACCATATAAATTGGGGATTGGAGAAAATTAAATACCCTAAATGTAGCCACTTTTTAGATTGTGATTAAAAGTGTTGATGAATAGAATATTTCAGGGACATATATAAACCTTTGGGGAGAGTAAAAAAGTAATCATGGATGGAAGGTGAGATGCTGGTGTCTAAGTTCATGGGAGTTGGATTCCATGCAGCTTTTAAAAGTTTAAATAAAATACAATGTTGTTTGATTATAACCTGTATAAAACACATTAGTAACCCCTTTGTGGCGCATGGTGTTTGCGTCCCATACGACGCAAGCACCAAAAGTCATGATTTGTTCCTGGCCACCGATCACAAGGTGACGGGTAGCCAGGAATACCATGGCAGAGACCCCTTCAGGGGTGTGGGTCCCTGCCAAAAGATAGCTTTGAGCTCCGGATGTCACGTGTGACGTCATGTTTCGGGCACGGCACGATTTAGTGAAATGTAGCTGGTGCTCGCTTTGAGCATCAGCTACATTGTCCCTGTCAGACTGAGGCCACACAAAGTGGCCTCATCTGACAGGTGGGACCCTGCTGCAAGTCCCTGCAGCGGGATCCAAGCACAGAATGTTGCAGGGAGCCTTGATGAACTATTTGAAGCTGGACGTACCTTGCTATCCTAGCGTCTTTTTGGCACTGTAAAATGTGGACAGCAAAGTACATCCTAGCATCGGGAAGGGGTTAAAACAGATTTGTGGAGTGTTTACCAAGAGCCATGGATATAATCAAAAGAATCCGGTTAACTTAATTCTTTAACAGAATTTACCTCCAAAGTTATTCCGTTTGCTTAACACTGTGAAAACAGCTTAGTGTGGTCGTCTCCTCTTATGAGTTACAACGTGATTGATAAACATGCAAGATGACAACTGTATTTCACAGCAGAGTGTACTGGCAATCCTCAGTTATTGTTGTATGCGCCTCATACAACCAGCAAGGAGATCTGGAAAATCTACACCAGTCAGCCATAACATTATAGCCGCTGACCGTTGGCCAGCCGGCAGAGGCAGTGTGATGCTTTGAACATTTATTTGGATGTTACTTTGGCAAGTACCACCTACCTAAGCATTGTTGCAGATCATATACACTCTTTCATGGAAACGACTCCCTAATGGCATTGGCCTCTTTAAGCAGTGTGGCCATGCCACAAAGCAAAAATTGTTCAGGAATGGTTTGAGGAACACAACAAGTTGACTTGGCAACCGAATTCCCCAGATCACAATGAGCATCTGTGGGATGTGCTGGACAAACAAGTCCAATCCATAGAGGCCCCACCTGACAACTTACAGGACTTGAAGGATCTGCTGCTAATGTCTTGGCACCAGATACCACAGCACACCTTCAGAGGTCTAGTGGTGTCCATGCCTCAACGGATTGTTTTGTTGTCAAAAGGGGAACTACACAATATTAGGCAAGTGGTCATAATGTTATGGCTGATCAATGGAGATGTACACCTGCTTGTTAAACATCTCACTTCAGAATTATGGGCATATATGTGGCATTGTTCAACCCCTGCTGCAATAAGATTTGTGTATCTTTATGACATCCTTTGGAAATGTATAATTTGCAAATCAAGCCCCAATTTTTTCTCACAAGCTGCAGGAAAACCATATACTCTTGTTTATTCATGTTATCGGCTGTTTATTTGCCAAGGTGACACATGGGGTTCACTGGTTATAACGGTGATAGCAAACCTATGGCACTGGTGCCACATCTCACAGTCGGGCACATATGAGGTGGCATTCTGCATCTGACTACAGGGTGAGGTCCATCATATATTGAAGGAAGTGCAGCACACAGGGCTCCTAAGAGGGAAGAAAAAGAAATGAAACAGGGAGAAGGGAAACTAACATAAAGAGCCTGCAATAAAAGTGGGAAAGGGAGACTAGAATATGGGCTAAATGGCACTTTGAGATTATTAACTTGGTTTCAGGTGGCATAATGGGCCCAAAAACATGTCACCAATGGTATATTTGGAGCAGTAAATGATTGCCAAACAGTACTAATATATTAATCATCTTATTCTGTAAAGAAAAGGAAATGCAGAGTTTATCTGTTGGTAATGTGGTGGAACTCAGGACTGACAACCAGAGTGTCAGTGGTCAGTATACCATTGGCCCTATGCATTTGGTCATGTGGTGGTTACCTGCCATCAGACTGCCAAACAGTAAAGTGTGAGTTAGGACTACAGAGAATGCGTTTCTATTGCCCCAAAGTCCAATGGTGGAAGAGCTTTTCACTCCTCCAGGTGATGCTTGGCATTGAGCATAGTCATCTTCGCTTGTGTGTATATGATTGCCCATGAAGCTCCTGATCCACAGTTCCTGTGCTGACATTGCTCCAAGAGGCAGTTTGTGATTTGTTGAAACCAAGGACAGATTAACCCCTTGCTGCCTTATGGTTCTTTCATCTTAAAGACTAAACCGCCAAAATGCCAATTTTGTCTCTAGAACACGGAGGCCCGATAAGGGTCTTTACAGACCTTGTGGAAACTGCTTGAGATGTCGCGCATAACTGGCGTTCACTTTGCACATTGGTTACATTTAACCTGTTAGACTGAGGCCATCTCAAACAGGGACTGGATCCTGTGACGTTCCTGATCGACACCCGTCCGGAAGGGATTAATAACAGAACAGAAGTGGTATAGGGACAGGATCGTAACACTCACAGCTTCTGATTTTATAGTAACTGAGTAATTGCCTCTAATTGCAGTGGTGGAATAGAGTTGCCAGGATGTACCATTTTTTTTTCAGTGTTATGGCTGCTCTTCATGCAAGAATGATAAATTGCATATATCAGCATACCAGTATGAGCATCATGAGAAATAGATATACTCTGGTAAAGTAAACATAGATTGTACAATACAATCTGTAAAGATAAGGTGAGAGTGTTAAAAGAATGTACTTTACACAATTGTAAAACTAAACATTTAAAAGGTAGTACCAATAAAGTCTTATTTGTAGGATAACCAAATTATTACAATAAAGCAAGAACTGGACATTTTAATCATTAAAAATTGTATACAGAACATAATAAAACCAACATCAATCATGTATATATCATATCAATATCATTAGTATATTGTCTTGCATATAATCCTGGAGTAAATGCTTTTTAAAAAAAATGTGACGTGTTTCGCCACTATTGCCTGGCTTCCTCAGGTGTAAATGAAATGAATGTTCCTGCCAAAATAAATATATAATAATCTATTTTAGTCAAAAATCAGTGTTGCAATGACAAGTAATATTAGGCTCACACAAAAAAATGTAAAGCATATTCTCCTAGTTCTCCGAGCATATCTCTTCAACTCTTTTGGTTTTACTATGTGGGAAAACACAGTGGTGATCGGCTGCCTCTGTAGTGACACAGAGCTAGAACCAGCTTGTTTATTCGCTGTACAGAAAAATAAAACCATATTCATCCAGAGTTCCTTTATTTTACACTTGTTTAATCATAAGCTGTGTCTCACTCACAAATTAAATTACCACAAAAATGCAAATGTAACTTTAAGAATAACCATAAACACTGTGTTACATTTTCCTTGTCAAACTGAGGACACTCAAAGTAGCGTTGACTGACAGGTGGGCATCGTGCTTCAGTCTCTTGCAGCGGCAAGACAGTGGATGTCATCTACAGTGCATTTAAGCCTTGTATTTTAGGACGGCATAGAATGTTATGTGTGAAGGGTTTCAAAAGTAAACAAAAATGTTTTGCTGGTAAATATTGCTTCACATGTAAACTGTTATTCATATTTAATAAAAATGTTATTGAAAAAATACATTTATAGTTTTTATTTCCTTCCACTGTTCCCTTTATTCCAGTTCTTCTGCTCATCTTTATTTTGCCCCATAGAAAAATATTGCAATCACAGGACTTTCCCAAGTACCACATTGCAGCACCAATGGGACATGCCCCTGCAGCACCCACAGGACTTGCTTCCACACTAAACTACAGCATCCAAAGCACTTTCCCCACACCACATTGCTATTACACCCAAAAGACTTGCCCCTACACCCTCTGACGTCCATTGCACCCCTTGGGCTTGGCCTCAAAGGACTTCTCCCTAGTGTCTTATGGGGGCAGCCAAATAATGTAATAATGTTTGTGCTCTGCCTGATGTGCACAGACATCCTAACCAGGTGGTTATGTTAACCTGGCTTTCTGACCCAAACCTTGCTTTATATGAAAGCAAATACGGTATAATATTCACTAGTGACATCTGTTTGTATATCCAACAATGCCATAAACACTGTTTTGAAAAATCATTCCTTTTTTTTATTTTTAAGGCTTTGCTTGCACTGGCAGTGTAAATACAGGTAAACCCTGTTATAACTCGGTTCTTGTTATAATGAGGTGCTTCGATATGAAGCAAGACATAAGACCCCTATGTATAATATAACAGGAGGATCTAATTTTTAAAATGTTTTTAAAAATGTGATCATTTCATAAAAATATGAACATACGAATACACGTAACAATACAATATTTCTGTACACAATTTACATTAAAGAAATGCACTTATAAGTCAATCCCAGAAATGGGTAAAAGAAAAGACAAAGAAAAAGAAGTCAAGATAGAAGCATAGATAATGACACCCTGCTCCTGCGGCAGACAAGGCCTCAACAGACCAACCCACTGGCAGCGATGAGACACACAGGCGCAGCCTCTGAGGATCTCCTCTGAAGTCATGAAGGCCCTGAAAGCACCCCAGGACTCTCCTACAGGATGTCATACTTATAGGGTCACTATCACTTACATATGATGTAACTAGATAAACTGGTCATTTAAAACAAACACATATATAAATCATATTCCACTGGGTTTTTTTTAAATATATGATTGAATTGCATATAAAATGAAAAATAAAATTAGCTGTTTATCTCCTGGCTTCATTTTGTGAATATTTACCATGATGCAACATCGTCCAAAATCTTCCAGCCAGTCTCACTTTACAACTGTGGCCAGAGCCTGCATGATGATGTCATAAGATTAGGGTTGCCACCTGGCCGGTAAAAGTTTGGCATCAGGCCAATGTTAAGTCTATGGAGACAGTACCAAGGCCGGTATTTTTTTGAAGAAAAGGTGGCAACCCTACACAAGATACTCCCCTGTTCTCTTATTGGCGCCTGTGTATCATAGTGGGCAGGACTAGGTGGTTGTGTACAACTTTTTTTTTCCTGCCTTCCAACACAAAGAAAGGAGATTAACCGAATCAAACAGGATCATAACTCTGATCCGTTGTGATGCAATAGTTAGATTACTCTCCCATTCAATGCAGGTCTATGATCAGAATTCTTACTTATAGACTGCATTGTGTCTCCCCAGCCCAGGGCTGGATTGGCACACCGTGATACCGGGAAAAATCCCGGTGGGCCGCCTGCCCCGGGGCCACCTTGGCCAGTTAAAGTGAATCGGCGTCTGCTGCTGCTTTAAGAATTTCGCCTGCTGCCGCCGGATGTTGCAGCAGCAGTTGCGGCGCGGGATGGGGAGCGGAGGAAGCAAGGTGAGTGAGAGACACTACAGGGAGAAGGGGGAAAAAAAAGACTACAGGGGGAAGGGGGGGGGATACACTACATGGGGAAGCGAGGGAAGAGAGACACGACAGGGGGAAGGGGGGGAATACACTACAGGGGAAAGGGGGGGAAGACACTACAGGGGGAAGGGGGGAGAAAGACACTACAGGGGGTAGGGGTGGAAGAGAGACACTACAGGGGGAAGGGGGAGATAGAGATACTACAGAAAGGACAGAGAGAGAGACGCTACAGAAGGACAGACGCTACAGAAAGGACACAGAGAGAGACGCTACAGAAAGGCGAGAGAGAGACTCTACAGAAAGGAGAGAGGGACGCTACAGAAAGGAGAGAGAGACGCTACAGAAATGCGAGAGACACGCTACAGAAATGCGAGAGAGAGACGCTACAGAAATACGAGAAAAATGCTACAGATATGCGAGACGCTACAGATATGCGAGAGAGAGACGCTACAGAAATGAGAGAGAGACGCTACAGAAATGAGAGAGAAACACTACAGAAATATGTACACAAGGATATGTCTCACACACTGCCCTGATATATACCTCTCCACAGGGCAATTCATAGAACTTTGTGTACATACTAGAGGTATAAATATTGCCCTAGGCAGGCTTATATATCAGTCTTATCTATAAATAATACACTGTTCAGTTGTGCTTTTAAAATGCATGATTTTCCCTTCTATGAACAAAACAATTATATTATGCTATGGGGCTGGTATACAAATTTTTTCCAGGGCTGGTTTTTGTTCCCAGTCCGGCCCTGCCCCAGCCCCAATGTGAGATACTAGTGCATGTAAAGTCACTTCGGGAATCATTTTTTGGTGGGAGTTTCCCTTTAATCCCTTCGCGACAATGGACGTGTCGGCACTTCTTGCCCGTAACTCCGTTCCCGACAATGGACGTGCCTGGCACGTCCTGCGGTGAATCAACGATCGCGAAAACCGCTTTAACAGTGCTGGTCTATTGCCTTGATGTCGAGGCAATAGCCAGCACTGAAATTTCTGATCTGGGGCACCCATGAAGTAACTTCACTTCCGTCGCTCTGAATATGCTACTTGACTGCCCCTAGTGGTAGTTAAGCAGCATAGCAATTTAAAAAAATAAAAATAAATATTTAATTAACTAAAAACTTGTTATATAGTTAGATTAGCCTATAGGGTTAAAAATAAATAATTTTTAGCATAAGGGATAGGGTTAAAATTAAATTAAAACATTAAGGGATAGCATAAAGGTTAGAGTTGGGGTTAAATTTAGTGTTAGGGTTAAATTTTGGGTTTGGGTTGGGGTCAAAAGGTCAATATAGGAAAAAAACACTACTTTTGGTTTTTGCCCCATAACTCGCAAAAAAATACTGAAAAATATGGAAACATGCATATTTCTGAACTCGGGACAACATTTAGAAACTATTTATACGGGGTCTTTTTTAATGATTTTATTTGTGTAAATTATATTTTAGGTCAAAGTTAGAAAAATGTCATCATATTTTATGATTTTGTTTGTAGTAAATTATAAGATATGATGAACATAATGGTATCTATTGAAAGCCCTTCTTATGACGATAAAAACAACATATAATTTGTGTGGGTACAGTATGTGAGAGAGAAGAAGATTAGCTAAACACAAACACCCCAGAAATGACAAAACAGCCATTGTCACCAAGGGAAAGTCAAGGTGAAAATGTCTTTTCACTAAGGGGTTAAATATGTGTATGTTCCGGTCGCCAGCGAGATAGAGGAGTTGGTAAATGCTCTGACTGTTGTGTTAGATAAGTAACCCAATAGTGTCACTGGGGCAATGAGCTATACCTTTGCTGCATTACATTCAGGGATAGAAGGTATATGGATTATTGGGAAGGATACCATCTTCCTACACATTCTTACAGCCACTGCTCTTTCCCTAATCATAACTGCAGATTGTGACTTTTCCTATTACATGATGTCTCAGAAAAGTGTGACTGCCTTGCCTCCAAAACACTGCAGTAAAGCTATCAGACAGTTTCGAAACACCCCTTTGTCAAACGAGCCCCCAGGAACTCTGCGGTAGGTGGCGCTGTTTAAAAAGTTTCGGAGTCAGTCGTTTACCATATGATTCCGTCATCGAAATATTCCGCCTCCTTGTTGTGTCTACTGCCCTCTTCGCTGCTGTAGGCGTACGTCGGAACTTTAGTGCAATGTCTTTTGTTTCCACATCGGAAGTGAATGCGGGAAGCACCAAAAGCAACGGAAGTTGGAGGATTTCGTGTTGTGCTAATTACCGGTGTCCAGAGCGACCGAGGCGGGAGCAATTGGCCTTATTAAGATATGGCTTCGGCTTCCAGTATTGATTTAAATGCTACCCAGCATCTGAGAGACATCTTAAAATTGGACCGACCCGATGGTAAGACAAGATATTCAACAGCACTAACTACTTTTGTTGCGGATATTAGAGATACGTATTTCTTGCGTCCCTGACGTTTAGAGCTGAATTAGTGAATCAAACAAAGGACTTTGTGTCTATGAAATGCAGGAATAATAGGGTTAAAATATTACATTTAGAATATAACTGTATATGTGTCAAAGCCAAGGATACATTATTAGACCGTGTATACGAGTGGTCGACAGTAACCCAAATTGTGGGGGGAACAGTAGTCGAATATCAGTAGTTTGGTATATGTATGCAAATACTTTAAGCCATCTACCACTTTAACGAGTTAAACAGGAATAGTTTACTTTAAATATTAGTTGGGGTGTTTTGTAAATATATAAATATAGGATGTTCCGTGGTTTGTCGCCCCCTGTCATTGGTCCTTCTCTCTGACAAACTAATGTTTCATAAAGATAAGCCACATCCCTTAATAAAAAATAATAAAAAAAAACTAGGGAAACTCCCTACTCCCTTTTTTTTTCTCAGATAAAAAAAGAAAATCTGTACATTGTGTTGGCAAAATTACTGGCACATGAATAGATTAAGGGGAAAAAAAGTTTTAAGTGTGTCTGTGGTGTCTCCTAAATGCAAATGACACCATTCTCTTTGAAAATAGTTCATTTGCATATCTGGCGAAAAGGTAATGTCAAATGGGAAACCATAGACCCTAATACTGGTATTTATTATAGATAACATTTATTTTCTGAAGGATTTTTTTTTATCTCTAACATGTATGCTTACTCAGATTTGTGCACACCTGCACATGACTGGATTCTTTAACTGATAATTCAATATGGGCAGGGTACAAGCGCTACAAGTGATTCTAATAGAAATTCTCTGCAAGGAAGGTGAAACACAAGCATTTCTGTACTTTAAAAAGGAGCTTATTTTTTCTTTAAGTTGACACTTAAGCCCAATGCATTTGTAAATTGAAGTGCTAGCTCGTGTGTTAAAAAGTTAACAAACAGAAATGTAAAAGGAAATTGTGTATATTCTTCTCATGGTATTTGGTATAATTTCTAATGTATTCCTCTTTGTATCCATTGGACATGGACAGTATGCCATCAGCGCTGATTGCACTGGAATAGCTTTTCTTTTTTCTCCCTGTTTTATTTAATGAGCGGCTATCTGTTTTTCTATGAGAAATGCTGCACAACACTCAAAAGGGCAGACCAGTCAAGTAAATCATATTTTATGTTATTGGTGTGAAATAACTCATGTATTCTGACTTCGCCACTGCAATACCTTACTGGTGGTTTGCAAAAATTAGTTTTGTAATAACTGTAAATACTGAGTGTAATGACACACACTCCTTGCTTTCTGCACTATAACAATATTTATTTGAGATGCTATAAACAACCAATACATATACAATTGATATGTCAGTATATGCTGTTATCAAACTATTCATTGATTGACTGAAAGTAATTAACAGTGAAATAAGCATGTCTGCGTGTGTGATACAATTTACCAGTTGTGTTCCTTACACAGACTCAGAGAGAATCAATGAGTAAAAGGATTAGCAGGGCTTTATGAAAGAATAAGCCCCACTCCCTTCCTCTGGTCACGCCTCCATCACTCATTCTTCCAGTAGTATTCAACAGAGACTACAGTGATTGCTGGGGCAAGGGAATTGCATTGGCAGGGATCAGGGGGTTTACCGACAACCTTAACTGGTTCCAAACTGGATCTAGCCATGTGTTCTGCAGAGCGTAAATTCCATTAACATCTGAGGTATGTATAACTTTGGCCATTTGATATACCTGATAGACAGGACACCTAAAGAACATCCTTGCCCCCTTCAAATCACTGTATTACAACTGTATTAATTTACCAGTCCGATCAATAACTAAATATAACGGCACCCAAAAACGGAATAACACACACTAAAAAACACACAATACAATTCTCATCGACCAATATAGAAACACATTTCCCAAATTCTTGTAGATGTTGTACCCATAGATGATCTGATTGTAATCACATAACCCATTTCTGCCAAAATGTACTCTGTAATATAACCCTTTTACACAAACCCTTTACAAATGAATAGTTATGCCAAACGAGATGTTGTATGGAAAAATGTAAGCATACAATTTTACAAGGTATGACATGATACCGGAATACCAAGGGTTAAATAATTATCTGTATTAGGATATCACAGTATACAAGCACTTTAGGTATTTGTACTTTTACTCACTGCCCTGTGCTACAAAGTGCATCACATGTTAACGCCACACATATGCAAGACTTTCACATATATTTTAAATGCATCAATGTATAACAAACATACATGCTACCTACATTTTGGCGCTATTCCCTCTTCAAGCACTTTATCACATTCAATACTTTATCACATGATAAATACACATTCTGGTTTTGTACACCATACTAGGCCACAATCTGCTAGACACATTGTAATTGTGCTAGACACATGCTAGAAAATGCTCCCCATCTTGTGATCTTTTGGCAGGGACCTACTGGGTCTGTTAGGACCCTGATCGGGTCCCTGCCATAGTATTCCTGGCTACTGCCGAGGAAGATGGCAGCATAAACGGAGAGCTCCCTCACCTCCCTGCTACAATTATCAAGAAATAGCACATTTTCCACCATGGACAAAAGCAGAAAAATGCACCCGACTCTGGAACACCTAAAGGAAAGCAAGTTTCTGCCTCTCTGCGCAAATATTTTCACACTCCGATGGGACCTTTCCTCAAAACAAACTGACCCGCAAGAGGCCCCTTCACCTCACGGATGGCAGTGGGCAGGAGTCATACACAGAGGACTCTACCTACACGACTCCCCAGCCAGGAAAAGATGCACCGCTTTTTTCCCTCAGCACCTTGGTGGGTGTTTTTTAGCACCTTAATTTTGGAACTTAAACGTTGAACGAGTGACGAAATGGGACCAAGATTCTGCTCACCAGTTGAAAAAGATCTTTCAAGTGACGAAAATCACTGCACAATATACATTATATTTGTCCGAATACTGCTGGAAGATTTGGAGGACAGGGGGCAACGGAACATGGCCGAAGGGCCATCCCGAACCCGTACCATGCTGGAGGAAGATGTACCCGAATACTTAACAGAATTTTTAACACTCTCCTGGGTCAACCCAATGACGCTGCTGTACAGATGGACCGTGCACCTAGAGCTCTACGACCCAGAGGCCCACCCTCTGCCCCACTGCGGGAAATAATCTGCTGCATCGTCGATTTTGCCTAAAGGAGGATATCCTGAAGAGAGCCAGAGAGGTAAGCTCCTGAGCGTATGATGGCGCAATGCCGACATGACCCTGTAAATCTGGTGAATCTTACACCATCTGACAATGGAGCTCCAAAGCAGATATATTATATATATATCTGGGATCACCGATTCAGCCTAAACACTCGATTTGTTAATGCCACTTGCTCGCTTCGATACTACAGCGAGCTCCTGAGATTTCTGGAGACCTTGGCCTCCTGCATATAGCAGGAAGTACCTCTAGAACTCCTATCAACCCATGGTCTAGCCCTCCATTGTGTATACACATTCCTGCTAACCACCGTACTACCGGATCGCACCCCAGACACACAAGCTACCCATCCCCTTGCCTCCTGCCCCCCTGGGTTGGAGTCTATAAATTAGGGCTGCCACCACAGCCTATGGCACTTATAAATTGTGGGGGTGGCTGGGTACAAGGAGCATACACTCTCTCTCTCTCTCCCTCTCCCGTGATTCCTATAAAGGAAGGGACACATTGCCAGATCTTTTAGGCTCATCATATATGGCACTACCCTCATCCTTGATATGTCATGATACTCGTACCTGGTAGACCCTTAATATCTCCCCGGGGACCTACAAACTTCAAGCAAAAGCTTTAATTGTTCATTATGGTGTAATGTTACCATTTGCTGGGAGATGGTGTACACCCCTCCACTTGGTATGTCTATATTGTATTTGTTTGTTGAACTTCTCTATCCAGGGGTTCATTATTTTTTGTTTTCAACTTACTATATACTTTGGTTATACTGAGGTACCGTTCCTCGACGGCGGACACTAGCCCCCTCACTAGGTATGCCAGGATTGTTGGTGGGGAGTTTGCAAACCCATTGGTTTTTGTTGGGACGTGATAATCTGCACCACCCAATGGTTGCTCAGTGTTTTTTGTCTTCTATTCTCTTTTTCCCTGACCTCTCTCTTGCTCCTCCCTCTCTTTACCCCCCCACCCATTAATACTTGGATATCTCCAAATGTGTACAGTCAGTAGGCAAGCAATCCACAGATCCATGTATTTTATTGTTTTATTGTTATTGTACATGGTTATTTTATACTCCACAAAGAAAAACCTGTAGCTTAACATTAACACTTATGTTAAGCTAAAGATCTAAAAAAAAGTGTATGTATGTGTGTATAAAGTAGGTTCAGTGTACAAAACTAAAGGAAAACAATGAAAAGCATTTATATCAAAATCCAATATAAAAAAAGTTTTTTTTTTTTTAATATTTCTATGTTTGGCCATCGTAATCGTAGAAACATGGTAACAAAAAAATAATCAGAAATCGTGAGTTTATGCATTGCTGCTTTTATTTCTGTACCAATGGGGTGACTTCTATATAAAAAAAAAATGATCTTCATTGTCCCTTTTTGTAAGCGGGATGGTTTTCATGCAGAGAGATAGTTAAATGCTTACGATTGGCATTTCCTGGCACCCTGTGGACGAGAGAAGGATGCATGGATGGAGGTGAATGGAGGTGTACTTGTACCACAAGTCGCACTGGTCATCTGGACTAGTGGCATCTCTATCCATTACTCCATCCCAAGGACCTAGATCAGTGTAAAAGGACATTATCGATTCTGAATGCCTCAGCCCAGATTCGCTAATGGGGGACATCCTTTCAAACTGATCTGGTTGCCTATCACTGTTGCATTTACTCCACAGGCTGTCATCTTCAGAGATGGTAGAGAGACTTTCTGCACCAGAGGATTGTGACATTTGACTATGAGAGTCGGGCATTTCACTTTTTTCATGTTTCCGTTTTGGCGTGCCTTGATTCTTGAGCACACTGGCTTTCACTGCTGGCGCTGAGGAAGTACCATGGTTACAAATGATTGTATGTGGAAAATCACCCAATTTCTTAGTTGTCTGCGAGCTTGATTGCTTGAGGATAGGTGTCTTGCAGAAACAACCCCTGCAAAGCAAACAAAAACAAAATATTATTTCCATACTTTTTTAAGTCCTTCGTTCCTCAATCAAAACAGACAAACAGAAAATATATATATGCAAACCCTATATTTTAAAATACACCAAGTCATAAAGTGCATTTTCTGGATATATGTAAAACCGCTGCTCTGCACTTTCAAACACATACGACAGGGGGTAAAACTGTACTCTGTTCGGGCAAAAAAATGAAATAGGACAAAAAGGGAATCTGAAGGGACTCCAACAATGTGACAAGTCACAGGTCCATTCAGATAAACTTGTCAACGTTAGAGCAGCTCAATTTTTGCCCAAGATTTTATTGAGTTTCTTCTTTTAATGTGGTCTCATGTTTAGTAAAAACTGCTGTCATCAGCCATGATCTAATTTAAAATACATTTTCCTTACGGAGTTAAATCTGTAAAAATTATAAGAAATCATCCCACACTCATGCAGAAGGCAACCTCTACTAAATGTTAGTTTTGATCACTTAAAAACATTTGATGGCTAACCTAGACACTGCCGATGCCTGAAGGCTTACTGAATCATGGGGTAAGTCAGTTCCAAGCATTTGCAGTGCCAAGTTTATCCATTACTGCCGAACGCTTTGCAGAGATCTAGGAGAACTAGAAAGTGCTTTTTAAAATGGCAACTTATTAGGTTGGCAATAGCTTCCTCTAAATCCTGATGGATAAGGCTAATGATGGTGATTGGAGCATGGGCTACCCATAAATCCATGTAACTTCACCAAAAAAATGACACTGTGCTTGAACACAAGATAATCCTGTTGACTGCGTATGCAAGGCATCACACTAAATGCTCCACTTGCATACATTTATTTATTTTTAATAACCACCACCCAAGCTTTCATAGCAAGTCAGGTCTTCTCTCCTCTGCATACTTTAGTTCAGCCTTTCGATTTACCCTCACAGTCCTTCTAAATTTAGGAAACATCACCGAACAAGAGAACCTAAAAAGCGAAGTAATAAGACACACACAAAGTCCTTTGTAATTATAGATGCCAACTTACTGCAGAACCCTGGCAAGCCTGCGTCCAACCTTAATCATGGCGACGTTGAGGTTGACCTAGAGAAGTCAGTAGGTGTGATAAGCGAGGTTGAGGTTGACCTAGAGAAGTCAATAGGTGTGATAAGCGAGTTTGAGGTTGACCTTGAGAAGTCAGTAGGTGCGATAATCCTATCTGCTATGCTATAAGGCAGGAAATATAAAGTACCACCTTCTCCTAAAGTGTCTAAAGACAAGATTACATTCTAGAGTTTTGAATATGTAAGTATGTATGACATATCAGCCTATTATGAGGTCACCAATTGAAATATAATCTGCTGCACAGTCAGTGAGGTGGGATAAGCCACTCCCATCAAAAGGTTGTTTAATGCTCTACAGCTGGGCTTGACAAATTTAGTTTTAGGAGCCAGCAAAAAAAAAAATCTATGAGCCAGACATTGGTACATTAACACAGACACACCCAGAGACAGTTACGTATGCGCACACGCAGAGACAGTTACCGTCACACACACACACACACACACACACACACAGAATTTACATACACGCACGGAGACAGTCACATCATTTCCTAGTTGCTATGGCGACCCCTGGGTTACTGGATCTCACTTTTGTTCTTACATTGAAGTCGCATTGTAATCTCACTAGTGTCACTGTGTGTCCTTGGATCCCAAGTCCCACATCATATTGGGTCCTAGCTATACACATACATGGAATGATAAGTTGGAGGAGTTAATATAAGATGTATTTCTTTAACCCCTTAGTGACCGAGTGCTATGTTGCATTTGATGTGCCTTGAAGACCAGAATTCCATTATTTTTGTCATACGTTTACTGAACTGTGAATTTCTTTCTTTGTGTTCAGTCCACCCACACAAATTATATATCATTTTTTAAATAACGGATAGGGCTTTCATTTGATATTATTATTTTCATCATATGATATAATTTACTATTAAAAAAAATACAAAATATGATGAAAAAATGCCATAAAAAACACTTTTTCTAACTTTGACCTAATTTTTTTTTTTTTTTTTTACACAATTACAAATGGTTAAAAAGACCCCGTCTATATATTTATAATATTTGTTCTGAGTTTAGTAATACCAATGTTTCCTTGTTTGTCTGTTTTATTTCAAGTAATAGGGCAATAAACAATATTAGTGTTTTTTTTGTTTTCTAATAATTTTCTTCTACCGTGACTTTTTAACCCCAACCCTAAATTTACCCCAACTCTAAATTTACCCTAACCCTAAAACTACCCCCACCCCTTAATCTAACCCTTGTAATCATCCGAACCCCCCTGTAACCCTAATTATGACCCTAACCCTAGATCTAGATCTTTATTTATTTATTTAATTAATTTATTTATTTAATTAATTTTCTATTTTTAACTGTAATATACTTAACTGCCTGTAGGGTCAGTCAAGTAGCGGTTTCAGAGCGACGGAAGATATATTTTTTTTTTCTCTTCCGTCGCTCTCCTCTGGGCACGCTGTATCGGAGGAGCATGCTCCCAGGGGGGCACAGAAGTTGTTGCATGATGCCTCTATTGAGGAATCATTGCAACACTTTACACACATAGGCAGTGATCAGCTTTCACTGCCTATGTGTGTTAACGCGCAAACGATCATATTTGCGGTGATCGTATGCACGCGCGGGGGGGGGGGGGTGAGCGGGGGCTGAAAGCCCTCTTAGAGGCTGCTTCAAATCCGGAGCAGCCTCTGAGAGTAGCTGCATTCATGTAGTGTTGCGCTAAGGAGCGCAACACTACATGAAAACGGAGGACGTATATATACGTCCTCATGGTCCTTAAGGACCATGCTTTTCAGGACGTATATATACGTACAAATGCATTAAGGGGTTGATTAGTCGACCAATAAGTCGTCCCATTTGTCGGTATCAGCGAGGGGGTTTACAATGTTTGATCCTTACGTATTTAAATATCTCTTCCCATCGAAAGGTCAAACTTTTCACAAATATTCAGAAAGGTCAGCATATGACCTAGCAAACAAATCTAATCTATTAATGACACAATCTCTATAGGGCAGGATATAGAAAAGTTACACAAATTGTAATTTTTCTTAATGCTTTGTACAGCTTTCTCCATGTCCTTTTTATTAAACATGGTAACAAAAAAATAATCAGAAATCGTGAGTTTATGCATTGCTGCTTTTATTTCTGTACCAATGGGGTGACTTCTATATAAAAAAAAAAATGATCTTCATTGTCCCTTTTTGTAAGCGGGATGGTTTTCATGCAGAGAGATAGTTAAATGCTTACGATTGGCATTTCCTGGCACCCTGTGGACGAGAGAAGGATGCATGGATGGAGGTGAATGGAGGTGTACTTGTACCACAAGTCGCACTGGTCATCTGGACTAGTGGCATCTCTATCCATTACTCCATCCCAAGGACCTAGATCAGTGTAAAAGGACATTATCGATTCTGAATGCCTCAGCCCAGATTCGCTAATGGGGGACATCCTTTCAAACTGATCTGGTTGCCTATCACTGTTGCATTTACTCCACAGGCTGTCATCTTCAGAGATGGTAGAGAGACTTTCTGCACCAGAGGATTGTGACATTTGACTATGAGAGTCGGGCATTTCACTTTTTTCATGTTTCCGTTTTGGCGTGCCTTGATTCTTGAGCACACTGGCTTTCACTGCTGGCGCTGAGGAAGTACCATGGTTACAAATGATTGTATGTGGAAAATCACCCAATTTCTTAGTTGTCTGCGAGCTTGATTGCTTGAGGATAGGTGTCTTGCAGAAACAACCCCTGCAAAGCAAACAAAAACAAAATATTATTTCCATACTTTTTTAAGTCCTTCGTTCCTCAAACAAAACAGACAAACAGAAAATATATATATGCAAACCCTATATTTTAAAATACACCAAGTCATAAAGTGCATTTTCTGGATATATGTAAAACCGCTGCTCTGCACTTTCAAACACATACGACAGGGGGTAAAACTGTACTCTGTTCGGGCAAAAACATGAAATAGGACAAAAAGGGAATCTGAAGGGACTCCAACAATGTGACAAGTCACAGGTCCATTCAGATAAACTTGTCAACGTTAGAGCAACTCAATTTTTGCCCAAGATTTTATTGAGTTTCTTCTATTAATGTGGTCTCATGTTTAGTAAAAACTGCTGTCATCAGCCATGATCTAATTTAAAATACATTTTCCTTACGGAGTTAAATCTGTAAAAATTATAAGAAATCATCCCACACTCATGCAGAAGGCAACCTCTACTAAATGTTAGTTTTGATCACTTAAAAACATTTGATGGCTAACCTAGACACTGCCGATGCCTGAAGGCTTACTGAATCATGGGGTATGTCAGTTCCAAGCATTTGCAGTGCCAAGTTTATCCATTACTGCCGAACGCTTTGCAGAGATCTAGGAGAACTACAAAGTGCTTTTTAAAATGGCAATAGCTTCCTCTGAATCCTGATGGATAAGGCTAATGATGGTGATTGGAGCATGGGCTACCCATAAATCCATGTAACTTCACCAAAAAAATGACACTGTGCTTGAACACAAGATAATCCTGTTGACTGCGTATGCAAGGCATCACACTAAATGCTCCACTTGCATACATTTATTTATTTTTAATAACCACCACCCAAGCTTTCATAGCAAGTCAGGTCTCCTCTCCTCTGCATACTTTAGTTCAGCCTGTCGATTTACCCTCACAGTCCTTCTAAATTTAGGAAACATCACCGAACAAGAGAACCTAAAAAGCGAAGTAATAAGACACACACAAAGTCCTTTGTAATTATAGATGCCAACTTACTGCAGAACCCTGGCAAGCCTGCGTCCAACCTTAATCATGGCGACGTTGAGGTTGACCTAGAGAAGTCAGTAGGTGTGATAAGCGAGGTTGACCTAGAGAAGTCAATAGGTGTGATAAGCGAGGTTGAGGTTGACCTTGAGAAGTCAGTACGTGTGATAAGCGACGTTGAGGTTGACCTTGAGAAGTCTGTAGGTGTGATAATCCTATCTGCTATGCTATAAGGCAGGAAATATAAAGTACCACCTTCTCCTAAAGTGTCTAAAGACAAGATTACATTCTAGAGTTTTGAATATGTAAGTATGTATGACATATCAGCCTATTATGAGGTCACCAATTGAAATATCTGCTGCACAGTCAGTGAGGTGGGATAAGCCACTCCCATCAAAAGGTTGTTTAACGCTCTACAGCTGGGCTTGACAAATTTAGTTTTAGGAGCCAGCAAAAAAAAAATCTATGAGCCAGCTATTGGTACATTAACACAGACACACCCAGAGACAGTTACGTATGCGCACACGCAGAGACAGTTACCGTCACACACACACAGAATTTACATACACGCACGGAGACAGTCACATCATTTCCTAGTTGCTATGGCGGGAAAAGAAAACCAATGTCAGGCATAAGATTTTCATAATTTAAAAATAATGTATCTGACATCTGAGGTCTAATTTTAATTCCTAAATAATGAATTACTTGTTGATGGATATTAAATTGGTCGAGTTCATTTAGGTATTTCCTTTGGGTTTCAGTCAGGTAGAAACTCAGAATTTGAGTCTTAGATTTAATTTATAGTTAGAAAATATTCCAAAACAGATCTCAGGATTGGACAAGAAGAGCTAAACACTTTCTGCATAAAGTGAGACTTTGTGCTCCAATTTCTATGCCCCGAATCTCTGACCTGTTCCAAATGAACGCAGCAAAGGGTTCAGTTGTGTGGACATATAACAGGGGTGCCAACTGGCACCCATGGCGTGTGCCATTACTTACCCCAAATAAATCAGACACCAAAAATGGGCCCTTAATCCTGGCTTTAGGGTTAACATACAAGGCCATCATAAACTCCAGAAAAGTACCCTTTAAACCAAACACCCACAGGACAGAGGGGGTGTCTTTTTGATGGATCTCTCAATATATCGAAGACCCTGTGGGTATTTTCATCCCCTGACCTGCCTGGCATAAAGCCAGTTTGGGCTGGGTGTATTCAAGTTTCACTGAATTTAATCTTTAGGCCAGTAGCTTGGAATATAACTTAACATCCAGGTTAATAAGAGAGATTGATCTATAATTTGTAAGTAGGGAGGGAATGTCCCACGTCCCCACCAATTGAATTAAACACCCTTTCTAATAGTGGAGTAACTGTAGGCTCAAGTACTTGGTAAAACAAAGCCAGGAGCCTTACCCTTTTTTTTTTCCATAGCCGCTGTGATTCCTAACATAGAGAGAGGGTGATTCCGAATTTCCTCATATCAGACAAATAGGGAAGATAGAAAAGTCCTCATGTTCTCCGTAGAGGCGTCTAGAAGATTATATAATCATTCGTAATAACATTTAAATGCACCTGTACAGGGGAGATACAAGTTTTCCCCTTGATAATTGTATTTGATTTATTCTGGAGCATTGATTGAGAAATGTAAGTTTCCTCGTTAGTTACTGGCATTTTTTTTTCCAGCTGGGAGCCTTTTCTAATCAGGTAGCCCCTCAGAAAGGCTTTGAATATACACCATAATGTTTTATCTGTAACCTCCCCATTATTAATTTCAAGAAAATTCTTAGCTTGTTTAATCCGTTCCTGTTTTGTTTTAATCTGAATTTATATATGTTCCATCCCGATCGTACATCATACAGAGAGTTATCTTTTAAGTTGGTAAAGACCAATCACATGCCTCTTTGAAAAATTGAACACTCAGGCTAAAACGTTGGTTATGATCCAGGAGCAGTGTAACGATCTGCAATTCAACAAGACCAACTATCGGACTTCGCTATAAAGCTCTTTGAGGTATACATCGCCCCAGACAAGCTGATGGGTCATCTCTTTGAGCGAATACAATTAAGAAACCCAGAGGAGTTGATGCATCACTACCCAGGGACGTAATAGTCCTCTTTTCCTGCTGTTATACGAAAAACTTGATAATGCAGTCATCTAAAAACAACAATCCAGGAGAAGAATATAAATATTAAACTCTTCCCTAATCTTTCATTTTCGACATGACAAGCAAGGAGAACATATACTGAACGCACCCAAATTCTTAGGAAACACAAAATCAGATATAAGTGGACATTTCCAACGGCCTTAGTGGTCAAATGTAATGTAAACCTGCTACACTAAAAGAGAAGCTTTCCCAATGGGACTAATTCTAAAAAAAAAAAAAAAAAGTCCTTAATGGATTATATATTATATATATATATGATGCTTATTTAAGCGAATCAACTGAATTTATCTGGGATATACAAAAAAATATACAAAAAAGAAAATTTGTAATGTTAAATGGTCAATAGATTGGTTTATATAAACCCGTTCTTTGTGACACTATTAATCTTAGCCAGAAGATTGCTTAGATAGTTTTACTCGATGTACCGCGACACAATAGAGCAGTATTTACTTGTTTTATAATTGTTATTCGGCTATATATTCAATCAATACTGGGAGACGATTACATGTTTTCTTACAGCTTTCACTTATAATTGTTGTGTTGATTTCATGTGCTTATACTTGTTTAGTAGGGCTTCGTGTAAACTTGCTATTTGAGCGTTTATTGTGCATTCAGCCAGACATTAATAAGGAGTTAATCACTTGGCTTTTCTCTATTGCTATCTACTTGAGGACATTGTCTGTGGGTTTATCCGAAATGGTTCCACTATGATACCAAATTCAAGTTTGTATCCGGAGTCACTAACTACCCTTTTTCCGTTTCTTACACTACGCCTGTGTTGTTTTAAAAAATTCTACCTGACAAAAAGTATATTATGCTAAACTGTGTACCCTTTATTTTTTATCCTATGTAATTTTTCACAACATGCTGTATGTGAGCATTTATGACAAAAAAAAAAAAAAAAAACCTTAAAAAAAAAAAGAAGTCATTTTGCAATTGTAATTCATTTTTTGATGGAGAACCGATATCTCCTGAGCTTGTTTTATTAGAGAGGCTTTTAGTTGAATCATCTCCTCCTTGTATTTTGAAAGATTTTTTTATCAAGATCTAATTTGATCTTGGCATAAAGGTAGGCTAACACAGAAGTAAGGTCGGCCTGTGGGATCTGATCCATAGGTTCTGATAAAACATACATACAAAAAAGTAAGTGATTTCTCGGAGAGTACAGATATCTGTGTATGGCTTCTCTGGGAATAAAAACTACTGATAAAGCAGATAGGCTGATACTTTATTTATCAACTCTTTCGGGCTTGTTTCCTTTAGGAGGTATCAAAAACTGTTTAATTCCTCACCTTGCAAAGTATATGTATCGCAGAGAGAGCTGTACGAGCAGCGTTATATTAGAAGTATAAAACCAATGTTTGCAGGATCTAAGACCTTTCATGAAAAGGGATAGTATATTGAGTCTGGACTCCAAGGTCTTAAAGGTCTTGGCACTGGGTCCACTCCGTTGTAGTTGGATATATAAGACGGTTTTAGTACCAATTGACAAGGGAGTATTGTGCCTCAAATCAGTGTTACCTGTTTTTCCTTGCTTAAATACCTCAGTGAGTGGTTTGATCTTGACCCAGTCACAGGTGAACGGGAAAGATGCAAGATAGAAGCACAGATTTGTCAGAAAAGCGAGTCACCAGGTTTTTAAGTTAGACCTCGCTTTGTGTAAGTATCTCACCGGGCAGTCGTAAGTAAGTGACAGAACTGGTAGAGGATTCCGTTGATAACGCTAGTTTGCCAATTCAGGACTGGCTTTACTGCATCTCTCCGACACTGAGTTCCAACACACCCCCTGCAGACGCACACTAACTCTCGTCCCGTCATCACACTCTCCATCCTCGACACTTTACTACGTTACTTTTATTAACCCTTTCCCGACGCTAGGGCGAACTATGCCATCCTGAGTTTCAGTGCCTAAACGACGCTAGGATGGCATAGTACGTCCAGCATTAAACAGCTAATTGCAGCTTCCTGTTATAAACTGTGCTCTGATCCCGCTGCAGGCACTTGCAGCAGGATCCCACCTGTCAAAGCAGCATGCAGCAACCAGAAACTGCTGTGTCTCTCAGATGCTAGACACAGCAGATAGCAAACGCGCGTGCATCTATTAAGATAGATGACGGGTTTACACGCAAACTAGTGGGACGTTTTATTTTGGTTTTTGTAATCCTTGCTTGCTTCAAGGAAGTTTCATTACCCTCCCTTCATGATCAGAATTCTGACTGCATTCTGTGTCCACAGCCCCAAAGTGAGATACTTGGACTATAAAGTCACTGGGGGGTGGCAACCAAAAAACACTTTCTCAAAATGGCGGTGCCCAGTCAAACTTGTTTAGTAAAATATTTCATAAAATAAACTCGCATAACAAGAAAAAGACATATCTAAATTCAACAATGCAAAATAAAAAAATAAACTCTTAATTTTTAGCTGGGAATGTCCCTTTTAATATATCTTATTGGTTAAAATGGTTAACGAAATGATCGGTTATCCAAAATATTTCTGGTCCCAAACATTTTGGATAAGTGATACTCAACCTGTAAATTACAGATCACTCCATGTGCAAAAGCATAAAATGCAAAACAAGTAGTTTTCAAAAAACAATATCATTTTTTTCAAAGAATTGACAACTCAACAAACATATTATTTCCCCCAAATGACCCAGATACTTTAAAGTTACGTTCTGTAATGTGACATCTAGCAGGTTTAGTCCTAGGTGTGAGTGGTTTTAGCCCTTTAAACCCTTTATCTTGGCTCTTTAAACCTGTGGCCAATCAGGGATGTGCCTACGTCCCTCTAAACTCTTAGCCAGTCAGGGACGCGCCTACTCAATGTGGCAACCAATCTAAGGGCTTTTGGTTGTAGCCAATCCCCAGGCCGCCTACCTTTCCTTCTATAATAGTGAGAGTCCCTGGCAGCTGGGCACGCTGCTTTGGGTGCCTGACTGTCTGCGGCCCCTAGTAGCTCCTGGTATAGGAACTCATGCTGTGATGCATGACACGCTCCATGTACACTTTTTCATTCTTCAATATGTATAGTGTTTACATAAACACAAGGCAATCCTTTTGCTTGCTGTGTATATTGGGTTCCTGTGCTACTCAAAAAATCAGGATTGCAATGTGCGTTGGCGATGCTGGCATCACTCATATGATCATTGGGCATCTCCATTCATCTTTGTGAGAAGCCTCTGTCCCACGGAGAGTATGTGCTATAAAATAATTCATATTTTATTTAAATGGTTTGCTATAATATTCATTAAATTATTTTGGCAAAACATATTTGGTCTTTATAAGCACATCAACTATGAAAAAGTCAGGTTCCATGAAACTGTTATTTAATCATGTTTACAAATAAAGGTTTAATTACTGTAAACAGCCTGGATCCATGTTGTGCAATCATTTGAGTTTTACTAACTGTTTACGTGTAGATAGTATGTAGATATGTATAATTTCACGATCTCTTTGTGGTTAATTAGGAAAGCTAAAGCACAGAATCCAAATCTTTTTTTACTCAATCACTTATTTACTGTTCTAGATTCTGGGAATGAAAATCAGAGGAAGTCCAGCTCCTTCAATGGTGACCTCAATGGTCTTCTTGTTCCAGATCCTGTTGAAAGTACAGATGCTTCTTTGCCTGAATCATGTATCCAAAATGCTACCATTGTGAACTTATCAGAAAGACAGACAATGTGAGTTTGTTTTTGTTTTTTTATGGTGAAATGCTTAATAAACATTGGGATCATGGTAGAGACTGCTTGAAATGTCACTGCTTGCATGCTAATTATTTAAAGTTTTTATATAGAACTCAAACAGGAAATCTCAACAACCTAAAAACTGGATTGCCCTGCCTTGTGCATTCCTTTTACATACTAACTAACCTGCTTTTGATGGGTCATGAATAAAAATCCATACAAACCGGGATTGGGCCCCATTCACCCCAGAGGAGGTAGCTAAGTCCTCGAGCGGACTTAAAAATGGGAAGGCTCCAGGACCCGATGGGTACAGTAATGCCTTTTATTAGAGTATGAAAGATGAGATTACTAGCAATATGTCCCGAATGTTTATTAGTTTACAGAAGAAGGTTAAGTCTCAGAATATCTACTCGGGGGAAATATTGTGCCTGTTTTGAAACCAGATAAAAATCCTGAACTGGTGACAAGTTATTGACTGATATCTGTCCTGAATACAGATATGAAAGTCAATGCATGTGATATAGTCGCCCCCCCAGATCAGGTAGGATTTATCCCAGGTAGACATTCTTTGAACCACATCAGAAGACTAATACATTTATTTGAACAATCAAAGGCAAGGAAGGTCTCAATGCTGGCTCTGTCACTTGATGCCGAGAAGGCATTTGACAGTCAGCTGGGTCTTCATGGGCGCTGCCCTGAAAGCCTTTGGAATTGGAGGTAGAACCTGGGATGCTATCATGGCCCTATATTCCTCATCCGCAAGTAGATTTACACACGTTGGAATTCAATCTCAATGAGAGATAAATAAAAAGTGTGAAATGGTGGAGCTACATAAATATAGTGCGATCCTACGTTTTGCCAAAAATCTACCTTGCATTACGCATGATCTCGTTGGAGATACCGGGGAGTTGGACCAGCTTTATACTGGGCTCCTTTACAAGATATATCTGGGCAGGTAAGCCCCCAAGAATTAGCCAAGCTGTATTATTTAAAAAGAGAGCAATGGGAGTTCCAGTAGTACAGGATTGTATAGCAGCTAATCAGCTTGCACACGCTATTATTACCCAAAAGGAGAAATCCAGGTTCAAGAGCCGGTTTAATATAGAACAGCAATTCTCTTACTCTAAGCTAGATGGGAGCTTTATATTTTGGGATTTGAGATGGCTAACCCAAACTCCAGCCAGCAATTGGGAGGGTACTATTATAAAACAAATGCTGCCAATATGGCAGAAATTTAAAAAAAAAAGATTTTACTGTGTCTGCCCATTGGGGTCATTATGCAGATGAACGCAGACTTGGATTTAAAAGAATGGCAGAAAAGAGGTATCCTCCACATCACTGATTTATGGATGGACTGAAATCTTTTTATAATGTTTGATAGGAATTTTATCTACCGTCAAGAGAAGTTTTTAATTTCTTAAGTTACTTGACTAAACAACTATATATGGGTATGAATACAGAACCAATAAAAAGGCTTTGAAAAATTACTTCTCCAGCCCAATTATAAAAACCTTTTTTTAAAGGAATGTTCAAACCTGGTCCAGCTCTGCAAAGGGGAATCAAGACTACCCATGTTACATAGATGGGAAAAAGACCTGTCGGGGACCATAACACATAAAGAATGGTTAAACTCCTTGTAACAGAATGGCTACCCAAGGCCGGTAGCACCTCTGCTCATTGTAGAAAATCACCTCCTTAGTCGCCGATTTAAAGCTCAGCATCCAACCAACAAGTCTTTCTGGAACCTTGCTCTTTGTACCCAAATAGCAAACAGAACCACTAGCAGTTAGGTACAAACGGAATGAACAACATTCATGCCGGAGCCCGATCTTCTTTCGGCTCCTGCTAAGTGCCGTGTTGTCACGTGACACTCGGCACTACAGAGTGTTGCGCGAGGGGGCAGAGCTTTTTTTGATCCGCACAGACTTTCTCAACTCGCGCTGAAAGTAAAAGAAAAACGTATGGCAGCCGGCAAGGGCACCCAGTAACAAACAGCACCCGGGCGCCAGGTCTGATTTCCTGGTCGCCATGGCGACCTGGCGCCCGGGATTTGTCGAGCCCTGAATTAAAAACAGTACAACTTTACATAAAATAAACATGCCATCTTTACATCCCGACTACAAGAGACAAGAGATGGCTCACAGTGCAGTAAACACTTATTGATTGCATAAATACACAGTCCAACTCTAACATATAATAACATTACCTGAGGGAACCACAATGAATAGAGAAAAGGTTTGGATCCCAAGGTACACTCTTGGCTGACGTCCTGAGTGAGCCTGTCTTGAAGTCCAGCTGTACTGAAGCAGAGTGTCACTGATGCTCCCAATTTCTGCACCTCCAAGCATAGCACATCCAAAGTCAGGGTCCATAGTCCACAGGGAGGTGTTTGGCCCTCAGGGACCTACAAGAACGCCAGTCACGCAGACTGTCATGCTTCACTTCGTGACACTCCTTAAGAGATACCTCTAAAGCAGCTCACGGTCTCTACCTTAACGAGCTACACTTTATAATCTTAAACAGATGGTACCTTACCACACATAGATTATCAAAAATGTATCAGGTGGTCTCCCATCTATGTTAGAGGTGCAGATCAGCCCCAGGAGGTTTCTTACATATCTGGGAGATGTGTCCTTTAATAAATGGGGTATGGAACGAATTTCAACGAAAAGTTAATGATTTTATAAAATTTGATCTCGTATTTAGTCCCAAAAGATCCTTGCTTCATATGGACCTAAAAGATCTTAAGATTGAGCTGAGACTCATTCTCTTAGGAGTTAAGCTAGCAATTGCTAGAAATTGGAGATCATCCACTGTCCCCAAATGGGGAGAAATAACAACAAATGTAATACATTATCTTAAAATGGAGAAGGGCATATCAAAATGGTATGAATATTCCAATGCTGATGTAGACTGGAAAGGATGGATTGAAAACTTGGAAAGGTCTAAGGAGAGCTGAGACAAAATTTGCGCTAAGAAATTATACAGTCAATAAACACGGTACACCAACTCACACAGGCTAATCTCGGTATAAAAGGCAGAGGGGAGAGAATAGAGGTAAAAAGAAAAATAAGGACCAAAAACTCCAGCCAAATTCAATAACTACAGCCAGTATATAATTGGGTAGCAACTTTCCAAACTATGTAATGTCGTATTTAAAACGCACAAACTGCTATACAAGCACTTTATTTCTTGCTAATCACAGATGTCTTACTTGTTATGTGTAAATTAAAATGCAAATGCCCCCCCCCCCCCCCCCAAAAAAAAAGATTACTCCTGCCCCTCAACTCCAGAAAATTACTCCGGTCTCTTAAATACATTGAGCCAGGGGCTACTCCAGTTCCCCTGGCCCCCCTAAAATATATGGGACCGATGCCTGCACAAGAGGGCCCCCTGCCGTCCCTAGTAGCAATTGGGCTGGGGGCTGCCCCAAAAGCTCTCTAAAATAGATATAATAATTTTTTTTTTTTTAAAAAACTACCTAAATCCCCAACCTTTTATCTAAGTTTCCCAGGTAAGGGGTACATTGAGGGTTAACACTCTTAGTGGTAAAGGAGCACTGTTTGTGTCCCCTAATGCACTGAAAAGCTTAATGTGCAAAATACCAGCTGTATTAAGCTGAATCTAGGCCAATAGCTCAACATGTCTTTCCTGGGTAATAGTATTAGTATTTTATTATTGCTTGTTTTTATATAGATACAAATACTTTCATAAGTTTGTGTGTTAATTATACAATGGGATTTATGGGCAAAGCTGGAATAATTACACGCTTTGATCTTTCAGATCAATTATCAGTAATCACACAAATACTTTGGCACAATTTGATTTCTTTAAACATAGCTTTTGATCATAACATCGGGTATAACTTCTTGTCTGTAAGCATATAAATAGCATTGTGCTTATATTTGCTACAAATTTGTTAGCAGTTTAGGTAAAACTGCTATGTAGGAGAAAAGAGTTGCATATGTAATGAAATGTCAATTTTTGCTTTTCAGGAGATTAATAAATTGTTATTTTATCTTTTATGTTCTTTTGTAGCTGCTTGTCGGGTGATGATAGCTCTTCTTGCATTGAGATCACAGGAAAGGATGTAGAAATTGTTGCCAGCAATGATTCTAATATCTGCAGCAAAGCAAGAGGAAGTAACAAGGTAATAAATGTATATTTTTTCCCCTATTTTGTAATTTATGTAAACATTGTCTCAAAGAAAAATATGAGCTATATACCCAGCAAGTCAGTACTCAGTCGTCTAATAATTGTGTATATATTGATTGATGATTAACAGTGAATGTAGTAATTATTCAATGATCAGAAATGATCTATTTTTTAATAAGAGATAAATGTAATTTACATATCAAGCCACAAGGTGATTGGAAGCAGTTTCTTTTATGTTGAAGATGTGCAGCTGATCTTGTGCACATTATTTATTTAATGGATGAATTGTTAAGAGATACTGATTTTTACTACTTTGTTATTTTTGTATTTGTTTTAGTTGCTACAGTATTTATTTATGTTTGCACTCTTTTCTGCAGGTCAAAATACAACCCGTTGCTAAGTATGACTGGGAACAGAAATACTACTATGGAAATTTAATAGCAGTGTCTAATACATACCTTGCATACGCCACTAGAGGTATGATTTTGCATCTTCAATTATATTTAGCATTAATTTGCAGTATTAGAAGTATATTTTCCTTTATGTTGACTGTTGCATAACGCGTGAAGCTGACATTTGCAACTTGGCCAAACATCAATTTAACCTGTATTCAGTTATGGAGTATTGTATGTTTATTATAGAGAATATGAAATGCAGCTTCCAACATATTTTACTTCCATCACTCAGAAGCCTTTTTAATGAAACAGACATTTTCTTCTATGTGAAATACTCCGTTCATGCCCCATCACCCACATGCACACACATTAAATGCCCCATGACATACACATTACATGTCCCCATCACCCCCATTAAATGCCCCCATTACCCCCATTACAATTGCCTCACGCTAAATACATTGTAAGATAATGGCCATAACCATTGCTTTCTTCAGTCCTGTGTGCTGTGCTTGCAGAACCACAGAAACAAGATAGTAATATTCATTTTCAAAACCTTGTTGTATAAACGGGTAAACATGCAATAACTATTCCGCTATAAAAAGTATTTACATTAAAATATTTTTATTAATTGTGGAGCCCTACATTCATGTTGAAATAAAATCTTTTCTGATCTCATCACTAGGCGCCAATGGTACAGCCATGGTTCGAGTATTAAGTGTCACAACAGCTGAACGCATCCTGTTGAAAGGCATAACAGGGGGTGTCACAGACTTGGCATTTGCTCATCTCAACTCTAACCAGCTTGCTTGTCTTGATGAAGCTGGAAGCCTCTTTGTATGGCGACTGATCATGGAGAATGGAAAAATCCAGTATCCCTTTATGCAAATTAGATTCTACTTTATCTTACAAAAATCCGGGGAATTTTGATTATTCAGAGAAGAAAGGAAAGCAGCTCGGCACTCAGATGGCAATTGATTAGAAAATCATTTAATGTGATTCAAAGTGTTGAAAAATCCATCACAGCAATAAAAGTGGAATATAGGCAGTCAGATAAAAGCTTGACGCGTTTCGCGCCTATAGCGCTTAATCATAAGCAACTTTGATTATTACTTTAGAATTACGCCATATGTTTTGTTTTGGTGACTAAAAATGTGATAGAGTACTGAGAAAATATTTGCTGAAGTCTGATTTTCTACATAATGTCCAAACCTAATTTAGTCACTTCATTTGATGGATTGTAGTAAGCATAGGAGAAAAACAAAATCACACCAAAGACGCTGCTGGTGCTGGTTTTATTTGTATGATATCCTGGGTAATTGAACATGCTATTTTCAGGTGTTAAAAACTTTAAATCAAACTAGATTTTTGGCTCTTGCCATTATATTGAAGCTATCAGCACTACTGTTCCATATTCACATTATACAATGATCAGATGACATTCCTGAACTCCTCTGAAAGGCAACTGATGTGTATAAACTATTATAAAGTCACCTTTTTTTGCCACCGAATCAAATCCGAGCTATATTGACAAAATGTCATGCTATTCCAAGTATTGGAACTACATCCAGGAATCTGCAGTCCTCCCCAATCTCTGTTGTGTGAATCACCCCACTATCTTAAAGAAAGCACTCAGCAACATGGGATTCATGGCAGAGTAGCAAGGTGGAAATCACAGTTCACCAAGGACGACATAAATGCTTGTCTAGAGTCTTCCAGACAACAGCGGAACAGCCACAAGCGTTCTGGAAAATTGTTCTGTGGGCATGAGTTAAGTGGAACATTTTTGGTTGATCTTACCAAAAAAAGAGTACGTTCCATTTAGGGTCATGCATGGTGGTGGTGGTGGTGTTAAGATGTGTTCATGAAATAAATGACCTATGGTGAACTGTAAAAATCAGGAATTAAATAAGGACTAAACCCTCCTGATGCCGCCTGGTCTATAATCAGACGGAAGGCTTCTTTTGTCTGAGTAAACGGTTACTGAACAGTGTTCCCTAAGAGCTCCCTTCACAAGCAATTCCCATTTAATTTGGAAATATCCTTGGAACTGGATGTCCTTCTTAGCCAGCCAAGCAACACTCTTAGGACAGAGCTTTAAAAAAATTCTCTGTTAACTCCGGTGTTCTCTTTGGACAGCTCCCAGATCTGTTCATTTTAGGTTGCTAACTCTGTAAATTGATTTTTAATGTGCTCTGGGTTTGCTTCCACTTGCAGTCTTTTAAAACATTCTGTTCAGTCCCAGAATTCCACTGTTTGGTGTATATTATCCTTAATTTTATCTTTAGAGATGAGATTATTGTGCACATACGGAGACCAGACAACATTCCATTAAATAACCTTCGCAGGATTATTTGGTGTCCATATATCCCTGATGAAAATGAGGATTCTTCTCCTGAGGATGCTATTCAGACTATAGCTCTGCTGCATGAAGATAGGGTAAGGTCCTTACGTGGTAGTTAGATAATGCCTTTTAAAATCTTATAGCTTACATATGTTGAGAGCTGTTTGTGTTGCAGCTGCTTGAAAGTACAAAAAAAAAAAGTACTTTCCAAATGTTGAAAAATAAATGTTGATGTTACAAGCACCGTTAATTTATATGTTTTCATCCAAGAGGGTCCCAGTGCTCCACCACATATAAGGGTGCTTTTAAAGTCTTTTTTGAATATAGCCAAGTGGTTCGTCTCTTGGCATGCACTTGTGGCATACAGTATGCTGGTCGCACCATTAGAAACAAACAAAAAAATGTCAGCCTCTTAGTCTTTTCTTGTAAGACTTGATTTTTACTTCTTGTTCACCTGTCAAGATATTCAACCTTAGTCTTTGCTTTCTTTCTAAAATAATCCTTGGAGTTGGCGTCATCCTTTGTTGTTTTGCTTCATCTTCAACTAGGTGGATACCAATTCTTTGGTGGATAATATGGAGAAGCTCATTTTTTGGTTTGTTTTAAACAGTGTTTCATTTGCACCTTTTATTAGGGATTAAAGAAAGAAGAAATGCCTCAAATATACCAAATGTAGCAGTATAAATGGATTTGTTTTAAAGCTTACCATACATTGGGTCATTGGTTATCTCTCTTGAAATGTTCCTCACAATCTGTAAATGTCTTAATTTTTTCTCATCAGGCTGAAGTGTGGGATCTGGAGATCGTGAGAGCAAGCCACAGTACATGGCCAACAGAAATAACTGATATCAAAGATGGATTTATAATTGTGAAAGGACATTCAGGGGTATGTCTTTTTTTAAACCATGTAAATCCTTTGTACGTGTGTGTTAAAGGCTGGTAAATACAGTTAGAAAGTGATGAGGCTTTGTATATAGAAACACAAACAAAGTTTTGTTTCCCATTTGACATTGATATACACAAAGTAACTATTACTATAACTACGTTGCTCACTCTGCAATGTTCAGGTCAGGAAGCCATGCTAAGATAACTGTATCTTGTAATTTATGCATTCGATCCCGATGCTTAGCATAATGGAAAATATGGTGGTCGATAATCTTTTGTGGATGACCATTTCACTTGAAAATACTAAAGTTGGGAAATAAAAAGCATTGGTGCAGAGTGACTGGGGAGGCTTTCTTGACATGACTCTAAGATAGAAAATGCTTATAGTAGAATACCTGTTGAATGTAGTTCTGTTATGTTTGATACTGCACTAGCTATGATGATACAGTGATGAAGCAGAATAATTGACTTTTGCTTCCATCCATTGCCTTCCCTTGTTTTCAGCGTCTTAGTGAAGGGGCTCTTTCTCCTGATGGTACAGTTTTGGCCACTGCAAGTCATGATGGCTATGTTAAGTTCTGGCAGATCTACATTGAGGGACAAGATCAGCCAAGGTATAATCAGTCTGATTGTTTACTAATGCATGAGATGGTTAGTTGTTTCTATAAACAAGTGTCACTTGAAAATAATTAAACACAAATAAAGAGAGACTAGGGGTAACATAAGGGGAAAAAAAAACTAAATTATCCGTCCTTATTGTAATTTTATTTTTCTGGTTATTATCTACGGTGGCACTGTTATTAGGTAGATCTTCTCACATAGTGGTTAATGTAACCTAGCGGAACCACTAATACCTGGAGGGGGGGGGGGGGGGGGGGAATATAGTAAGCCACGGACTACCAGGGAAAATAAAATGACGGTAAATATGAATAGAAGGATAAATAAGTGTATCTATATTTCACAGCTACAACAAGCAGAGATAACAGCTAGTTTTATTTTTAAATAAAATCATCTGAAAGGCCAATAAGGTAGCAACTCCACAGCCCATGCTTACAACCAGATTTTGGAATAAGTTGTCTTGATGATTTGTTTCTTCCCTAATTGTAAACAAAACCTGATGGGTTATTTGAGGAAAATATGTCAAGAACATAATCTGTTTTATCTAAATGTATGCTAGATTAATTCTGCAGTCAGATTATCACCGGATTCTCCTGGAGTTCACTTTGCAGGAGATTCATAAGCACACAGTATTTGTTACCCCTAGAAATAATCTGGGAAAGGTGAAATGTAGACACGGTGTAAAATGTTGATTATTTATTTTAAATGAAACATAGAAACATAGAATGTGTCGGCAGATAAGAACCATTCGGTCCATCTAGTCTGCCCAATTTTTTGGAATACTTTTTATTAGTCCCCAGTTCCCGGTCTTATATCTAGGATAGCCTTGTGTCTATCCCACGCATGCTTATAATCCTTGACTGTTTTTACCTCGTCCACTTCTGCTGGAAGGCTATTCCATACATCCACTACCCTCTCAGTAAAGTAATACTTCCTGATATTACTTTTAAATCGTTGCCCCTCTAATTTAAGAAAATACTTCTTTAGATGTCTTCATGAGTGGAAGCCTCACAACGGAAGACCTCTGTCCTGCCTACTATTCTGTGACAATCACAAGAAGCAGGACCCAGAGTAAGTAACACTTGGTAATAAAGTTAAATCAAGAGAAGGCAGAATTTATTATTACTTTTGTATAAACATTTTCGTAACAAGCCAGTGACATCTGTTGAATTTTTCTTAACTTCTTGAATTTAAACATCTTCTATTTAGGAAGTATGGTTTTGCCTGGTGAAATTGGATTTCAAGTTAGAAATTAGCTTCCATAGAATAGAAGCACTACATTTGTTTCTAGCAGAGTACGTGTAATGATAGTATCAATATATTAATTTGATGCTCTCACAAGCATGTGCAGTATTAATGGCCTGTATCAAAATAGGCTTTATAAAACCTTGAAAGAGAGCTTAAATGAGGTCAGGCAGGGTGCAGAGATTATTACATTTTGGGTACTTGTCTGTAGTGACATAATTCCAAAGAAGTGAAACCAGAGATACTGGAATAGTTAGTTGATGCTAAACATGGGTCAGATTGGTCACGTGCTTGTCAAAGATGGAAAACATACTAAAATATGATTCTGGATCATTTTATAGCGTTCCTTTCTGGCGGTTTTTGATAACGGGAGCAGATCAGAACAGAGAACTGAAGATGTGGTGTACTGTCTCCTGGACTTGCCTCCAGACCATAAGGTGAGACTTCTGTAGAAATGATTTTATGAGTTTGGCTTTTCACCCCCACTTCATTTATTATTTACTGTGGTATAACAAAGATATAAAGTAGACTTATAAGAACCAGGCGCTGATCCTCCTTGTTTGCGGCGTACACCTAGCACCATCCTGCGCTGTATTTCCTGGGTTTGTGTGCTCCAAACAGACAGCACACAATCCCCTGAACTTTTTCGAAATTGATGAGAGAGGCCGACGGCAGCATTTAGTTCGGCATCAGTCACTCACTCTGTTGCCAATTCGACCAACCCAAAAAGTATATAAAGTTATTTTTGTATATTTTTCGTACTGATCGAATTGGCAACAGAGTGACTCTGATGCCGAATTCGCTGCTGCCTTCGGTCTGGCGGATATATTTTGTGTAGGTGGGCTGCCAGTACAGTGCACACCTGTCACTCTGGCAGGATACGCCTCTGATAAGTACCTTAACGTTTGCATGACCAGTTGACCAGTCGGTCATATCAAGGAATCGTTCACTCTGTTATAATTGGTATCCTTTTACTGGGATTTTCATAATTAAGGCATAAGTGTGTGTGTGTGTGTGTGTGTGTGTGTATGTGTGTGTGTATATATATATATATATATATATATATATATATATATATATATATATATATATATTAATCATTCTATTTATCTTCCCAACTACAGATTTTCTCCAGACCCATTTACATCCAGTGTTTTGCCAGGACTGAAGGCTTTCCTTGATCTTTCCTCTGAATTCCTCATACTGACAGATGTTCAGAGAAAAGTATGTAAATTAAAAACTTTGCTAACAAAGTATTTTGGTTGGAATTTAATATTTTATTTTCTGTCAATATGTTTTTCGTATGCAGATCTTTCTCCTTGCGAGAAAAATCTAATGATTATAGCAATTACATGCTGCTCTTGCAATCAAGGGTCTACATATGCATAGATTGTGTTTTTTTTCTGGGTGGGCTGGAACTGCAGGCACTACTACTACTACTACTACTACTATTTACCAACTTTTCATTTTTTTTTTTTGGCATATTGAAACGTAAATGTGTGGGTACACAACCTGACATGATTTGTCAAAAATAGCATTAAGCAAAATATTATGCCACCTTCTCAAAACACATGTAACTTTAAAATCTTTATTTTGCCCTTTGGTTGTGGTCTTTGTAGGTGTTGTATGTAATGGAGCTGCTGCAGAATCAAGATGATGGCACAGCTTCATTCACATCCATTTCAGAGTTCCTGCTCACACATCCTGTGCTGAGTTTTGGCATTCAAGATGTCAGTCGCTGCCGTCTGCGGCACACTGAGGTTCTCCCATCAGAAGAAGAAAATGACAACGTAAATACAGGTCAGAAAACATTAAAGTGGGACTTTCTTTTTTCAGCTTTTTTTTTTTCTTTTCTTAATTTCTTTTACTGGTTAGTATTATTTTGTGAACATGAAATACAAGTTACGGGACTTTAACTGCTACTTTCACTTTACTTTCCAGCATAAATGCCACAAAAAAAAATATTCCAAATGATAGTGTGCAGTGTGTAAGGAAAGAAAAAACGTAATAAGTCACAGTGATGACACTACAAAACTGATAAACCATAAAGCGTAAATAATTAAAAAGCAGCTCACAGTAAAAGAACAACAACAACATCATCTTCTAAACAGAAAAAATAGATATAGATCACACTAGAGCACTAAAAAAATATATTAAACCATATAGATATTCGTAATAGTGTTCAACAATGGAGTGAAAAATATAGAAAAAAGTATACTTATAATATTAATGACAGTCCTGTTGGTTTCTTGGAATGAAGACTCTTCTCATAGAGTAAATTACAGGAAAACATATGTGGGGGGGAAAAAAATGAATTTACCACATAGTGCTACTTGTAGTAAATAGGATCTTTTTATATGGCAATATAATGCCACCTATGACAAACGAGTAACAAACAAGATATTTTTGTATAACAATAGCCCTAAGGGGAAAAATGTAGTCTGCCTGCCAGGAAGGGAATAATATGTATCTCGAGGTAATGCAATATTATATTTATACATGTATTGTACGTTAGTTTATTAGAAGGTGTACAAAGTTTAATTATTAAAGGTAAAATGATATACAGCTGTAGTTTAAAATTGACAGATACATTAACAAAAAAAGCACAAAAAAGACACATCATCAATAAAAATTAAGCCGTTTTCGGAAGCTTACAGGAAAAGTTGGTGAGTCCTAATTAAAGGCACCCACAACACTTTGTGCTAATTGCACCACATACAGTCTGGTAATTCGGCATTGTTGTTATATCCAAATGAGGGAATAGATCACTTGGGACTCCCGCTGTAGACTGTCTGCCTCCACACCGTAGATCGGGTAATACACACCGTAGATCGGGTAATAGCAGACAGGAACAGAACATGTACAGAACATGCAGGTTTTTTTCCAACAGGTATATGACTAGTGTTGCCAGATCAGCCAATTCTTTGCTGGACTTATGAAACTTTTACATTTGTCCATGCAGAATAAATGTGTGTCAGAGGAGGACCAAATCATTAATTGAGGAGGCACTACCGTGACTAATTTCCCTTCTTAATCCATATGAGTTATACATTCTGCAGGAATAAGGCAGATTGGATTAACGGTTTAAATCCACACTTTTTTTCTATAAGTATTCCTAAAATGAACAGGCATGTTGGTCATTGCAGCTGCTTATGATTTCTTTCTCCATTCTTTCTTTCTTTTCTTAATGCAGAGGATTTCATGGAGGCTGAAACAACGGAGTCCGCAAATGGCGTGCTTATAAAACTCTTCTGTGTTCACACAAAGTACGTGCTAATTGTTTGTATTGCTTTCGTTTTATTGTACTTCAACTTTGCATCAGCTTCAAACAATATACCTTACTAAATTAATAACCATCTGTAGAAAAAAAAAAATGTACATGGGAAGTCCATATACCTATATAGTACTTTTATATGTAATGTTACTTAATCCACCAATAATATACCAAAGACCACACTATATCAGGGAATTTTTTCAATAGACTCTCTTATACCTGCTCCACTTGCACATGAAAGTGCTCTACTAAAAGTATAGTAGGGAAAGCCACATTAGTTACAGCCTCATTTCTTCCTAATAACTAGTGTAAAAGGCCCTGTTTGATACTTAGTCTTTTTGCCTAATCTTTGGAGATTTCAGAGATTTGTGTTGAATGGAAGAACTTCCCCCAAATTTGACTTTTAACATCTCCTGTTTTCTAGTCAAGTAATATATCACACAACCCCCATTGCAGTTGAAATACAAGTGTTTATTATTTATTTACTTGGTAGACAAAAGTGAATCAAACCTTATTTAACCTTTTGCAAATGTTTTCAAGAATTGTTTTTATATTTATTGTGCACAGCAAAAGCCGATTTGGAAAATATACTGATATTGTAAATATTGAATTGCCATGTGTCTACAGTTTAGTCTTACACAGAAAGTATTCATTTTGCATTACCTTATTTAAGGGCCTTACAAGATGTGCAGATCTGGTTCCAGCCTCGTCAAAGTGTAGAGATTGATGCACTTGCCTCCCAAGATTCACACGAAGATTTTGGTAGGTATTGCCTGAATGGGAATCTGCCATCTAAACATTGTTTATAATGTGAATACAGAGACTATATATATATATATATATATATATATATATATAGTGTTAAAGTAAAAGTAGTTCTAATTAACATTAAATGGTACCATGAGCAGTAGAAGTCATGCAATTTACAAATATGAACGCCTCTCTGTGTATTATATGCAACAGCCATTTATGTTCAATCAGGATTTTGACATTGTTCAGTACAGGCTATTTATTTGGTTGCGGTGACATGGTTCTGTATTGTACTTATTTTCAGAGGTTCCTGCTCATGTAGCAGACATTGGTCCTGAAAGACAGCCTGCCTCTCAGAATACACTGCAAGGCTCTCAACCCGACCTTCGTAGGATTAGTACAGATTTCCTCATGCTCTCGGCAGATCCAAAGCCCATTCTTATGACTCCGGATGCTTTCATGACTCCCAGTACTTCATTTCAGCAGGTAGTGTCAAGAGACTGAGTGCAATGTATCCATTAGAACAAATACATGGTTTTTATATCTTATCTTGGTTGTATGTTAAGATATTGTTGTGGTTAAACTTGTATTACAGTGCAAGGACAGAATGACACGTAGTGGACCATTTAAAACAAATGTTTGATAAGACTGAGGTTCTGTGGAAGATGGAATTATGCATTTTTTCTTTACACACTGTTGATCTTTGAGTTTGATGTATTGTGTATTTTTTTGTCACAGATTACATCATCTCCTGGTAGCAGCTGCATTACCACACTCACATCGGTTACACCTATTAGCATGGTCTCCATAAATGAAGCAGGAGTGTCCAGGTACTTTCCAAAATGTTTAAAACGGCAATCCCACTTTTGTTCTGTAACTCTCAGTTGTCGTATTATATAGTTGGTGAATGGAAGTGTACTGTAATTATTACAGCAAAAATATGGGGCAAAAGCACAAATCCAACTTTTTTTTTTTTGTATTTTTTTCTGTATAATACAGTTACCACCAGAATAGAATGGCAGAACAATGTGGTTCAATGAAGTGATCTAAGTTATTCAGCTTTTTCATACTTTTTAAACCATAATTACAGCACACGTTTTTTTGGTGCTACTGTTCTATACTTATGTGCAGATATTGGTAGTGTTATGGTCACACCATTTTTGTTCACTGCAACATTATTATCAGCCCTCTGTGTTACATAACAAGTTAAATGATATTCTTGAACCTGCAATGGGCCAGAGAAGCAGAGATTAGCTATAATCTCCTGTCAAGGGACTCCAAGAAGGGCCTGGAAATATAGACATGGCTAATGAGGTAATTGCAGTGACTGTATGTAAACCAAAATCATGTCAAAGCAATAAAGCCTATAGTAATATTTCAGTGTATAGTATATCCAATTGTTCATTCTAACCTGGTTTTTCATGCAACATTAATCGCCCCTTTCTTCCATTACTTAAATTTAGGCAATCTGATGAATTGACTTTAAGCCCAAAGTTGCAGCTGGATGGCAGTATTGCTTCGAGTAGCCCTTCAAGCATTGGAAACATCCAAGTCAGTTCTCGAAATCCATCTGTGCTCATCGCAGGACTTTCTGAAAAGCTTTCCCCCAAAGCTGCAGTTCAGGTGACCCTCCCCATGCCTATTGAAGAATGTGTATAACAGACTTTTCCTGCCCCTACAAATGTTTTGAGTTTACACATGTGATTTCCCAAAAAAAAAAAAAACTGGTCTGTTAAAATGTGAGCATAGAGATTGTTACATGATCACCAGCATATAAGGGGCAAATGTTCAAACACTGGATGAGTCTTCATAGCTTTTCAATTTGCTTTCCTTACGTGATTAATATGCATAATGGTATTCTGATTTTTTTTATTGTATTATAAATTTATTTACACATGCCACAATATGCAAGAATATATATGCTCTCGATAGATCTTTTAAAGAGGCCCAACGTGTTTTAATGATTCGAAAGATTATCCTTGTATTTAAAATCGCTCTGTGTAATTTTAACTTGATAAATAACGGTCTTTAATACTATAAGCACGCATGCTTTTACAAAACTAAGGCACATTAGCTTTAATAATGGTTGAATCTTAAGGTTTTATTAATGTAGAAAGTATTGTAATGGTTTTTTATTAATATAACGTTTCCTAGGTGATGCAATCCAGCCTTCCACTGGAGTTGCAAGGTTTGGAGCCAATGGTTGTAGCCCAAGCTTCCCCCACCCGTGAGCGCTCACCTGATGTAATATCTAGCGCCTCCACTTCAATGTCCCAGGGTATTCCCGAAATTGCCTCAGAAACTCTTCAGCGAAGTTATCCAACTCAGTTACCTTCTGTTCTTTCTATTGAGGGAGTTGAAGCTTCGAACCACACAGACACCATGAGTTCTGCTGCATCTGCATTACACATGCTTTCACCACGTAACTGTTCCACATCAGAACACATGCTTCGACCGCTGGAAATGAGGGCATTTGGAGCTGAAAATGAAAGGATTAATGCTCCGACTCTGTTAGAGAACACATCGGCACAGGATAATGTAGATAATCCAGTCTCTCAACCTTGGCCTGCCGCACCTGACATAACCAGGGAGACCAGAAATAGTTTGGTAGACAAGTAAGTGGACCTTATGTTTGACTAAGCACCCATTTACACAGTGCTTTACTAGCTTACCGATTCAGTGGCATGGGAAAAACACAAAAGTGCCAAGCGTGGTTTGACATGGCACTACTTTGTGACATCACAGTTAAAACGGTTTATTTATTGCAAAAGCTAATGTATTGAGGGTGAATCATGGTGGTGTGGTCAGGCAAATAACCCAACCAGACTGGGTGAACAAGACATTGCTCATACCCATCAAACCATTAACTTATCAATATGCCATTAGCTCCGTGTATATGTATAGCAATGGTGTGTGCACACTAACCTTAACACACTGTAATAAAACTTGCTAACATTCCACCTGAGCTCTGCTTCGGTAGCTGCACCTCGAACTGTTCACCACACGGGAAGCTGTGTCTGGGAGCAAAGTCCTTACACAGATCGGGGCTGCTCGCGCAAGGGTCAGAGGGAGGGAAAAAGCAGCTTGAAGATAACGGGGAGCCCACAGCCTCGTGGATCAAGGAGCCCATAGCCCCGTTAAAAAAAACCAAAAAAAAAACGGTGTGAGTGTGTGTAGGGGGGGGGTGTGGGTGTGTGTGTAAGTGTATGTATGTATGTATGTATGTGAGTGTGTGTATAAATGTGTATGGGGGTGTGTGTGTGTGTGGGGTGAGTGTGACTCTGTGTGTGTGTGTGTTTGTAGTTAATGTGACCACTGCACTTTTCTTGTGAATTATATATATATACATCACACACACACACGTAAATATGTATATTATTCTCTGAATGAATGAATAATGAATGCGGCCCACGCACACATACACTTCTTGCAGAATAAACTTGGACACCCCTGCGCTAGAGTATGGGTTGACATGGTTTTAACAGAATACATTGGTCCCACCCTTTCACCCCTCCATATAAATCACTGGCAACATCCTATAGCAAGCTTGTAAACCAAATAAACCAGCTGATGACGGCAGTTACTTTACAATAAATATTTAATAATTAAAAAGATTCAAAAAAGTTGGGATTCCCATAACATAAGGGAGCTAGAACAGAAAAGGAATTATTAGTGCAGCTTTTATCTGAGAATAATAATAATGAAAAAAGCACACTGGCATGTACGATGTAAAGACTCCATTTTACACATACATATTTATAAAAAATACTACTACAAATATACTACTGTTCATGTTAAGAGAAAAAAAAAACAATTTAAAATAAATACAAACAGTCAAAGAAAAATTAAAACCTGGATTGTGTGCTGACATGTTATCCACAATCAGTAAGTAGGAGAGGAATTCACGATCATGAATGTCTGTCTATGTTTATGCCATATGCACAAAATGTGTAAGATACTCTTGTCTATGGGCTGTACTGGCTCCCGTAAGTCCTATTTTTCATTTTTGCATAAATATTGTACTTTAACAGTGATCTTACAATTCTTTATGCTTATGTTTATAGAACTTGTAGTTTTATATATTGAAAACTATATTTCACAGTAGTGTTTTGTGTCCTGCCTATTCTATATAAAGTTCTATGTGCCATTAAATATTTACTATACTAGAAACTTAAGTGTGCCATTTGATGACCCAAAATTGTTCAGAAAAGTTATACATAGGGGATTATTTGCATGTGTGTAGAACAACCTCTAGCATCCCGCTCTTGTGGACTACAATTTCAATCGGCTTTCTGTCCATCATGACAAAATCTACAGTTATAACAACTCAAGAGCTAGTGACAAATTTAGCCATGACTAATCCAGCTTATAGATCTGTTCAACTTCATTGAAATAATTTAATTACTTCTCCTAAATAGTGCACAAGATGATCAAGACAGAGCAAATTCTTCATTTCATCGACACAGTTACCACTTAATCCAGCACCATGACAGCCAAGATGCCAGTGCTGAACAGAGGTAAATTGGATGTTTCTTATCTATTTATATATCCCATATGCCCTGTTTTAAGTTCAGGACATTGTAGAATAAATATTGCGCTTGGGCAGGAAAACTGACATTTTGAATGAAAGTGGTAGAGCTGACACTCTGGCTCCATTTGGGCACAATCATGAACCGCTATTGGAGTCCACTGATTTGGATTTCCTTTAGATGCTGAGCATTTCCATTTTATAATGGATGATCAAGTTTGCTTGTAAAGGCTATAGTTATTTAATATTGAAGACAATGGGGTCTATTCAATGACCTGAGCTAATTTATCTCATGTCTTTGAAGTCCATAGACCACAATAGAAAGTTTTGAGGTAAAAAGCAGAGATGAATATTTGATGTCAATGGATCAGGCCCAATGTTTTATAAATATCACAGTACCATGTGAGCATCTGATCTAAATAAGATGTGTTTTTATTTTCCCCTTTCTTTCAGCGATCATGACGATGAAGTTGCCAGCTTAGCATCTACCTCCGTTGGTTTTGGAGCTAAAGGACCAAGCCAGAGGATGCCTGTCAAGGAATGGAAAACTAAAGTGTCACCTCGATCATCTCCAAAGCTTCGCAGGAAAGCAAAAAAAGACGATGTGTATGTGTACAATTTTTACTTAACTCAGTTTTCTCACTCAGGGCCACCATCATGGGGTGACAGTCGTTATACATGTCCTGTGGGGCTCACTCTGGTTCCCTTTAAATAAAAAGGGAGATCAAAATATCTCCCCTCACAAGCCCTCTACCTGCGTGCAGGGAGCATGGTGTTGGTGTGCTGCCCAGATAACTTGCCCTGCTTCCTCTCATGCTCCCCGCATAGTGTTCTGAGGTCTGAGCACTGGGGGTTACATGACCTGTCGGTGCTCAGATTTCAGACTGCGCGGGGAGTGCGAGTGGTAAGTTGTCTGTTCACCTGGGGAATGGCTGCCTGCCACTAGACACCAGGGAGCTGTGGGGGCTAGCTGGGGTAAGTCATGGGTGTGCAATGTGGGTGATGCGGCATGTCCAGGGTGTGCAATGTGGGTGATGGGGCAAGTCCCGGCTGTGGAATGTGGGTGGTGGGGCGTGTCCTGAGTGTGCAAGGGGTGCTATGGAAAGCGATATGGGGACAATAATGAAAAGAGAAATGGAGTGGGGAGGATGGGGACCTAGACCATTTGGTCTGTAAGGGGCACCACAATTTATGATGGCAGACCTTTTTTCACTTAATGGAGTATTTTCATAGTTAAAATAGCAAGCTTAAATGTTTTCATTAAAGCAGGAGATCAGTGTATGTGGAGAGGACCACAAGTCATGCAACAAGGATCCTTGGTACACATAACTGGTCTCACTGGGCACATCAGGCCTCTGGTGGTTTTTATACCTTGGAAAGACTGGGATAGAGCACATTGCATTGTCACATTGACAAGTTGATAAAACAAGATTTATCATTCATAATATCAATAAGGTGTTGGCACTATATATATGAGTGGAATAAAGACTATACAATGGAAATTGCAGGAGACAATGAAAAGAAATGGACAGATACAAAAAATTGTACAGTTTTGGAATAGTGAAACACAGGTCCTTATTCATGAAAGAGGAAATTTCATGGAATTGACAAAGGAATTTTAAAATTAAGACTAAAGTAGCAGAGTTTTGAAGTATCGCTGAATGGGAGAATCTTTCCAACTCTTAATGTTGAAATTCCCTTCTCAATGCCCTATTTCATTAATAAAGGCCTTAGATACTGTAATAGTAATAATGACTTGCAATAGTAATTTTCTTCAATATTTTCTCTTCCTCATCTATGATTTTTTCTACAGTTCTAACCTTTGGGGAGAGGTGCAACCATCAATGTAAAGTATTTTCATACCTAAACATTTCCTCTATCACCAGTTTTGTATATGAACAATTTTGTTGTATTCTTTGTTCCACTTCTTTACTATGTGCCCTGTAATGATTATATTAATTAATTGACTAAGTTGGCTGCCAATAAGATTGTGTGAGTTCTAAATCCATTTGTGCCTTCAGCAATGCTGCCCATAGAATACTATCATGTAATTTATTGTACAATTACACGGGGGGGAGAGAGAGAGAGAGATCCCTTAATTTACTCTGTTTACACTGCCTCAATTTTCCACATGGTATATTCAATGTAGATGTGCTAATACAGCACTGCTCTTGAACCCCATTTAACAGGCTAAATTAGTAGCAGTATATGTAAATGTGCGCCTTACGACTTTCTGTAATATTAAGAAATTGAATGAAGTTTGTCAATCTAATCAAATTTATGATTGTAATTGTAGGGATTTGTCCCAGTCACCAAGAATTTTGGACAACCAGGTGAGTGGAAAATGAAGTGCTTTGCTATGCTTTTCTAGCCTAGAAATTCTATTACCGCTGCATTAACCTCCTCATAAAAATAGAACAACTGAACGGGGTGGTGGTAATGCACAAGATGAATTATGGAGCAAAGTAAAATGCCCATGTTGAGAAAAGGATCGAGAGTAAATAACATATTGGAGTGGAAACAAAAAAAAAAAGAAACACTGATCACCTGTGTACCTATAGTAACTGTAATGCTATTTATTTTTAGGCGATATATTTTGTACCAATCAACAATGTTTTTGAAAACATGGGTACATTTCTTTCCCTTTACAAAATTGTTGTTACTTTTAAGTTGTCATTGTAGTAAAAGGTCCATTTTTTCACTGTTAGCACTAGATCTATTACTAAGGAGACGTATACCATATGAACTGTTAATTTGTTATACAAGAACATGTTTACACTTAATAAGCGAAAATATTGATGAACACTCTGCATTAAGGCAATAAAGTGGAACACTGTGCCTTTTGAAATGCAAGTAAAAAATGGATTTGACAACTTATAGTGAGGCTCATCATCCAAGGGCTATAATCCCTTCGATGAAAAAATGGTCCGCCTTTGTTATATATGTAATCATTAATATTGGCTAATTACCTCCTGGAAAACAATAATATGAATTATCTTTTGTCTACATTCTATAATGTTTCATATAAGTGTTCACAAACATCTTTACACTTTAGGAGCTTAAACAGACCAATTCAGGAGCCAACCCAGTTATTTTTAGTAGCCAGTGGAGGAGTGGTACTTCTAGCTTTTTTAAATGTTTTATATTGAGCTCTATTCAGGCCTGCATTAGGGATTTGAGGAGCAGTAGCTCCCTGCCTCCTGGAATTTGTCACGACTTGGTTTAAGAAATCTCTTTATATTGCAATTGATTTGTATCTGGGCTAAGAATCTATTTGTATCTTAACCAAATTACTTTTTTCAATGTTTATATTCTTGCAACCTAGTAATTCAGCATTGCCAGTGCTTTATATGAAAAACTGCCAGAGACCTATTTTTCTCTTCTACATTTACACAAACGTTTTAGTGATTTTGTTTGCTGCAATATATGTTTCTTTTAATACTTAGCAATGCAAAAGGTCCACTCAGGTGAGTGAAACTGGTTACAGAGGAACTCCAATCAATTTATGACACTATGTGTCTTCTGTGAACATAATATTTCCTTCAGGGTCCAGCTTGCAGCTACAATCAGAAAACACCCTGAACAGGTGTGGACATAAACGCTGAAACAAAGGTTATTATTACCAGTGGATTTTTTTTATTTCACTTCACACCCCAAAAAAATTCCACTGTTTATACTAACCTTTGTTACATCGTTTATGGCCTCATAAGGGTGTTTTCTGATTGTTGCTGCAAGCTGGACCCTGAAGGAAAAATTATGTTCACAGAAGATACATAGTGTCAAAAATTGATTGGAGTTCCTCTGTGACCAGTTTCACTCACCTAAGTGGACCTTTGCATTGCTGAGACTGTATACTCCATGCAGAGGTGAGCTCACTTATGGTACGTTTTAACACATATTTGCCTCATTCAAGCATCAAAGTGCTCCGTGACTGCGTGTTTGATTTCATCTTTTAATACTTATTCCATAAATTCCTCCAACTGGGTGTTTGTTTACTTTTTAAATCATTCAGCTATGGTTTACATTTCTTTCAGGCAAATTCAGACCAGCATGGGGAATTGATAACACTTCTACGTAGCCAGCAAAGAGAACTAACAGAATTACGGCAGAATCAGATGGAGCTTATGCAGAGGCTGACAGATCATTTGGATGCAGCACAAAGCTCAATCATGGGCCATATGGAGCGTGTAATTGACACACAGCAAGAACAAGAGCGTATCTTTTTATGTGTTGTGTTCATGCCGTCATTGGACTTTGAGCCTTTATGCTATAAGCGTTGTACCAAATGTGTTTTCAGGCATCTGTTCTTCTTTGGTATATACAGAATTTAAAAAAATATATAATTACAATCTAATTTAATATTAAACCAAGTAGAACTACGAGACCTTAAAGTGAGAATACAGTATGGTATTAATACTTGACTTTTTCGTCCACTCTCTCCCATCTTCAGCCATGCTCTCAGGCAGCTTAGCTCCTCCTTGTCTCATGGCCATGTCTCCTCCCTTATTCAGGGCTAGATCTCCTCTGATCATATAATTTGCCGTATGCAATGACTGCTCCTAGTCTTCCTGTTTTTCAGTAAATGTTTGCCATGGAAAGCAGTCATTCATTAGACTTTTTAAATGTCTGCCTAGGTTCAAAGCAGTAGAAAGTGTCATGGTTTCTATGGTAAAGAGGTGTGTAGACTGCATCAATGATTGACCGTTTGTTTAGCCAATGCTGGAGGAGAACTGCAATGTTGGAACTAGAGTCTGCATTTCCAAATCTTTCATATTTTTCAGTAACTATAGATCAGAGATTAATCATTTCAAATGAGCTCAACGTGGTCCTTTTTTTGTTTTTGTTTAAGAACAATAATTTTCTTTTACTCCCTCTTTTAATCCTTATGTGACAATTGACGATGATATAAATTGAGCTTAAAAAGCTATCAAAGATCAACAATGGCTTTCTAAGCTCAGTTGGTCTTGCTGCAGTGCCTCCTAAATATGGCCCCAGGATGCAATGTGATTGCTCGCCTGACCAGTTAAGATACTATTTTACATACTCGTAAATATATTACATGTCTTAAATGAAAGCCATAGCCTCATATTATTTACTTACTATTATCTGATTGTTAAGGGACCAAAATAGATGTTCTGCAAGAACCTTAACTTTCGTGATTCATTAGAGAGGAGGCTTGACCGTGTGTTAAGTGAAGGTCAGCAGAGAAATGGACAGCTGCAAGAGTATCTCTCTCAGCAGCTCTCTCATGCTCTTTCGGGTGCTCTTTGTAATCGACTGGACAAAACCATACGGGAAGAAGTAAAAAAGACTGTTCCTCCATGTAAGTGAAATGTATTGTTTATAATGTACTGTAGTTGTTTCCTATATGTGATAAAATGTAATGTCATCTGATACCCTGGATATAACTTGTAAATTTCTGTTAATGTAAAATGTAGGCCCTTGGATTCATAAATTGTAAAAATAGCAAACCACATGCATGAGGTGGTCATTCCCCCTTGTCACGTGGTGGTCTCATTATTTTGTCCTCGAGTATATGGAATAATAAAATGTAAGGAGAAATGTGTAATTATTTTGTTTTTCTCTATGCCAAAGGTATATCAAAAAGCTTGGAGCCACTGACAGGACAGCTAAGCAGTACAATAGCAGCAAAACTTACGGCTGTAGAGGGAATCTTAAAAGAGAATGTAACAAAGATGGTTAAGTCAAAGGTATATTAATTACTAATGTATAAATATTTATTTTAACCAGAAAGGATTTCAACACAATATATTCAAAGGCATAAATGTTCTGTTGCTCTGTAAGTTGTGTGAAAGGTCAAAGATGATAGGCCATCAGCTTAAATTACTATCCTACTCTGTTTAGTTTGTTTCATATGGGAGCATGTCTGTTCTGTCAGTGAAGTATTCTTAAATATTTCCACTTCCTTACCTTACCCAAGTTATGTTATGCTATGCATCCAATCATTTGGGTACCATCCAAGATAGCACACAATAGAAATAGGTCTCTCTTGCTTCTGGTAGGATGTCACCTAAGCAATATTTTTTTCTGTCCTGACTTTACTGCTGTTTATTTTATTTGTTTTGGGGGCAGGGAATTAAGTTGGGTCTCTTATTTTTAGTTATTTATTTTTTAGTATTGGGTAAATATCATTCTGTGTATTTGAACCTCAGGCTGCAGTACATGTCCTTGGCTTGGCAGTGCAATATAGTATACATTTCCTGGTTCTAGGGTGACACATTGGTTGACTTGTCCTCCAGGATTAGTTAGTCCTTTATTCAGTTTATTTTGTGTACTATATTTCTAGCTCCTGCTTACTTTTCTTCCCAATCATGTTTTTACTAATCCTTTTACACACTGGTTAAGAAGTCCGGCCTGCATTCATTATCATTTCTCTTCAGAATATGACTGATGCCATTGGTCGATCAGCTGCTGAATCCCTTCAAGTGCAAATCCAAACGTCGTACCGAGAAACTTTCCAAAGCATTGTGCTTCCAGCCTTTGAAAAGGGATGTCAGTCAATGTTCCAGCAAATTAACAGCAATTTCAAGCAAGGCACTCAAGAATGTAAGTAGATTTTAGTTTGTAAAGCATTTATTTTTGCTTGAGATGCACAAATGCAAAATACCAGTAGTACAGGGAGAGTGAATTTGTCAAATGTTGTTTAGTTTTAGTTGTTAGTAAACCTTGGAATGCTGGTGGCACAGTGGCCCATAAATGTCTGCCTTGCTCTTATCCTGTGGGAAGTAGCAGGTAGGGGTGACACTTGATTTGAGCCTAAGAGTAAGGACAAACATAGACAGAGGTGGGGGGGGGGGGGGGGGGGTAGGTTAATGGATCTAAATGGCTGTCTTTTCCAAAGCAAATGGGCTTCACCAGAAAGCTCATCAAGCAGCTGCCTGGAGTGTTCCCAGGAAGGAACAAAGATTGTGCAGATTTTGCTTTACTAAATGAGCCAATCATTTATACCAACCTTGCATATATATGAGCAACCTCAGGACATTGGCTGGGATATGGAACAATTGGACTGACACTTTTATGATCAAAGATAACTCCTGGGACATAAATTCTGTGAATCCATTACATATTATTTGCGGCTAAGAGAAGTGACTCCTGCTGTGTAACACATTCATGTTTTTATTCGCAATTTTAACCAGTTTCTTTTAGCTTTCACACACAATCACCTCAGAATGCAAGTCTTATGTTCCAATATAAGGCTTACTACCCATCACAAGGATGATACAGAATATTTGACTTCATAAAATAGAAAAAAAAGTATTATGTCATTAGTTATTTTGTAAATATATTGAATAATTGACAAAAAAAAAGCCTGAAACTTATATTTTTGTTTTCCATTTAGGTTGAGCTTCATGTGCACTTGATCCCATTCAGAAATGTAATGTATATTCTCCATTTTTACAGATATACAACAGTTGGAAACCCACCTAAAGAACAAACGGGCCCAAGAACATGAGACTCATGATCCTCTTGTGATACAGCTACAACAGCTCATAGACTGTCTCCAAACAACCACGGACCAACTATCGACCAACCTGGCTGGTAACGTGCGCACAGAGGTCCAACATCAGCTACATATAGCAGTGGGCAAGTAAGTCTCGTTCACAGTTCCATCGAATAAGTTAATGTTGCCTCCTGCCATTTTCGATATAAAACTACCATATATACTTTTTTTTATAGTTTTGTCCTAAGAGGTTTATGAAAGGTCTGTCCTATTTAAACTCTACTGCCTTAACTACATATTCTCAGTCAGTGCATTATACAAATAATGTCATATAAAGTGAGAGACTATTTCCCCTACTTTTCTGTGTGTAGCATGCAGGACACCATCTTGACTCAAGTGCAAAGGATCATCAAGGAGGAAGTGAGTCATGCCATGAAAGAGCAGCAGGCAGCAGTCACTTCAAGCATCATGCAGGCCATGCGATCTGCCGCTGGGACACCAATCCCATCATCTCACCTTGACTTCCAGTCCCAGCAAGCACACATCTTGCAAATGTTGCAGCAGGGTCACATCAACCAGGCTTTTCAGCAGGTACAAATATCAGTCACATGGGTGGCAGATGGAGAACTAAAAACAGGTTGAGGGAGAGACTTGGAACTGAGTAAATGGATCTTGAGTGAAATCTAAAAATGGGAAAAGTAGCTGATAATGGAGAAAAGAAACTGAACATAGAATGGATGGGAGAGGGGAAGAGAAATATATCTGTTAACACTTCAGGTGCCAGATGTTTAGGCATTTTTTCATCAAATGGTAGTCATTTTTTTGTCTATACTATGGTTTCAGCAGGATTCTTGTGCCTATATTCTAGTTAATATATAGAAACAGGAGAACTGTGCAAAATATATAAATGTACATGTTTCCATGAAGCATTTAGCATACAAACTAATAAAATGTTAGTTATTTGTTAAACTTTGGGAAATATGTGTATCATTGTTTAGTTGTTTCGAACAGAATAACTATAATATGATATAATAAGTATCTTTTTATAACTTTCACTTCATAGTAATACATTTTATGGACATCGAAAATGTTAAGCTTCTATGCCTTTTGAAGGCATACATGCCATCAATGTGTGGATTAACACCATTACAGATTCATGATAGGTCTCCAAAGCAATGTACCACAAAGCTGTGTAAATTCAAAAGGTTAAAGAAAATGGTTTTTGATGACCAAACCTAAAAGTAATCCTCAAAACATGCTCCTAGAAAGGAAATATCCAGCAGAATGCAAAGAAATGTCACTTAAATTTAACACCGCACCAAAAAAAGATTTTTTTCTCTGCTGTGCACTTTCAAGGTAGATTTCTCATGCAGTTTCTTAATGAAATACAAAACCAAATGTTCACTTCCTGTATATGTAGATACCATACATGCGGTATAGCACCATTCTCTGTCTATGAAACTCTTCAAAGCAATATCAATTGATGCGTTCCATAGTTTGGTGCAAAATTGCCCAATAAATCAGTTACCCCTACAGACGCCACTGAAAAGAACACGTGGAATCAAAGGTGCATACTTGACGATGAAACAAATCGTTTATTGTAGCGGTTTAAGACTACCAAAAGGTTTTTTTGTTCATGGAGTTCATCTTCCGATAATCGTAACTATATTTTTATGTGAAGCTTATTTTTGCTATTTCCTGTTCCTTGTGTAGGCCTTGACTGCTTCAGACCTGAATCTTATCCTCTATGTGTGCGACACAGTTGATGCTCAGCAGGTGTTTGGACAGCAACCCTGCCCACTCACTCAGCCTGTCCTGCTTTCTCTGATCCAGCAGCTTTCCTTTGACCTTGGAACTCGTACTGATCTTAAACTAAAGTAAGTTGCCTTCTCTCTTATAGTGATATTTGCTATTTTTCCATGGCTCAGTGTTTAATACACAATTCTCAGAATACTCTGAGAATAAAACCCCAGCAGTGTGCAGAGTACCTTCACTTCAGCACAATTAGTAAATACTCTTTCCAAATGACCACTGTACTAGAGTGAGTTAGTCCCAAACACATTACTTTTGCTATGTTTCACAGACCTTACTGTATGTTATTTTAGGAGCCATCATACATGCTGTGAATTGGAGACAAGGGTAGGGATTTCTTGAATTTCAGGGTTAACTATATTAAATCAATTATCCTACCTCTAATCCTTTACCTTCAACAAACATTGAATGTGAAGATATGAATGCCTGTGCAGATAACATTGCTATCCAGATTCCCATTCACACTAACTTATTATTTTAGATATCTACAACCCAGTGATGTGGCTAACAACCAGATGTTAAATTGTGCTACTCTTGGCCACATATTTTGTTCAAGAAGTCCACAAAAAATATATTTTTCAAATGTAGCCAACATTTTTTAATTAATTTACCAGCTCCTCGCCCAGTAATTAATCCATTATATCCTCTCCTATGTAGAGAGATGAATGAGAGGATATATAGGTGGCAATTTCCTTATACACCATCTTGCTTCCAAAAAGATATGTCAGTGTACTATTAAGGTTCCATCTTGAAATTTAAAGTGTGTTTTCTTTCTGAATATTAACGCTATTCATAACATCGCTACAGGCTTTGGAATTTGCACAATGAAATGAATGAATATATAACTTTTAATCGTGGTTTTGTTTTTATAATTGGGATCATTTTGTTTTTGTTAGCTACCTAGAAGAAGCCGTGATGCATCTGGACCACAGTGACCCTGTAACTAGAGATCACATGGGAACAGTCATGAATCAAGTGCGACAGAAGTTGTTACAGTTCTTGCAAGCTGAACCTCACAACCCTTTACATAGGCCTGCCCGGCGTCTCATGATTATGCTGCAAGGGCTGGTTACTCCCAACATCGGCTAAATTTTAAAAGAAATCAAGAAATGTAAAGAAAAAACAAAAACAAAGCATTTCTGTCTGACCTTTAAATATGCTCACCGCTTTCGATTTTGATTGGCCTGCAAAAATAGTCGGAATTATTGTTAACACTCTTGCTTTCGTGCCTGTAATGTATATTTCAAACGAATTACGTATATTTGAGCTAAAATATTCTTTTTCTATTATTGTCTTAAGTTGGAAATCTGCTGTATTTGATTTTGACATTATTCTCAATATATACATAAGCCATTTGTTATTCATTCGCATGGGATTTTTATTTATTTATATCAATCCTTTACTAGTGCCATGTTGCCTTATCCAGCAAGGAAAATGCCCCTGTTTTGATGCAGAGGTCAAATGATTCACTGAATCCTTTATCTGATGTTGAGGTTTTTGCAATTTACTACTTCCCCAAGGAGAAAAGGGTTTAAAGTAAACAGAAAACGAGGAATAAATAACTTTGTGAATGTTTTATATCTTTATTTTAAGTTGCAGTCTTTTTAGGATTCTTCCTTCCTTCATGACTATATAGCAATAAAGCAATGTTTGTTTTTATAACATTTGCACATAGAAGCCTAAAACATAAAGATACATGGTAGAGGTTGTAATGCCACTGATTAATACAAGTTGTCATTATTTTGCATAACATCTTTTTCTTACATTCCCCACTATTCTAAAGCTTTGGTGGTTTTTTTTTTTACTTGAAAATGCTTGTTACTTAATATGTACGTAGAATCATTTGAGTCACAACTTTTTCACAATGCCGTGCTTCTCAATAAAAATACTTAAAACACACAGGACCAAAGTTAACTACTACTGAGAAGTAGTAGATCTTTTCTTTTTAAACGGCAATATATTAAATGTACAAACCTAAAATAGAAAATGAAGCACAAGTGTTTGTATATATAGATAAATACTCATATCTGTAATTACTATCATTTTTATAACTCCACACTAATGTAACTTTTTGTTATTTGTCCATTTGGCACTTGCTCTGTTTTTGATCATGTGCGGAATTTATCATGAAACAGTATAAGAATGCTCAACTTCCTGGGCTTTATATTAAAAAGTCTGAATGTACATATGTATGCTAGAAGAGTGCATGACCAACAGTTTCAACAGGAATGTCATTGGGGGAATCATGTTGTTCGTTTACATGCCTCTCAATACACTTGAAGTTGATTTGATGCCTGACACATGCACACTGGCCATCCCTGTGCATATGTATGGGAGTCCTGATCCTAGAGACGCGTGGGATGCCCACCAAGACGGTATTTTAATAAAATGATATCCATGTTTCATGTGCATATATTGGCATCAACGACACTTGGCAAAACTACTGACAAAATGTAAAACCCTCTGTTAACGAAAACCAGAAAAAAATACCCACTGCCAAGTGATATATCTTGGATTATGATATAAGAACCCATTACCTTCCACATTTTTTTTTTTTAAGCCATCAGAATCTTGTTTTGGAGTGTTAATCCGTATTGTCTCCACATCTCCTTCAAAGACATTTCATCTTTTGGCTTTAGGTTAGTGTTATTTCGTAATTATTTTCTATTCCTTTATCCTTCCTCTTCCTTTCACTACTCTTTCTCTTTATACGTGAACACTCCAATCTCTATATCTGTTGGCTAGTTGAGATGTCGCTATAAAATAGACGGCTTAAGTATCTTGTCTTTATTTCTCATAAACCCTAACCCATCCCACCCCAATAGATCAGGTCACTATCCTGAATGATCATTTGGGGAGTTGGTCACCCCTATAAGCGACCTTATGTCACTCTGTAGGGCCACTGACCAACAAACTACACTATATGGACTCCAAAAACAAACCAAACAAAAAAGATACTAAAAAGGAAAAAGAGAAGAAAAAAAAAATACAGAATGTCAATCCGGATCTGTTTTCTCTTTTAAATCTTCTCCCCACGCCCTGCTCCAATATCAATAACAGAGGAACACTATCACACTATTTTTCCAATGCATTTAGACCAGATTTCCCTATTCTTTGGCGAATATCCGTATGATGATGAGATACCTTTTTCCATCCTAAATTGGGCAAGCCCCAGAGCTTTGACTGTTTTCCAATCTGGAATAATTGGGGATTTCCAGTTTCTGGTTATCAAAGATTTTGCTGCGAGTAAGATGTGGATTATGAACCATCTGTTAACAGTAGCTAACTCTCCTAGGTTCATGTGGAGGAGCATTGTGTCTGCCGAATTTACTAGTTTTAACCCGCATCTGTTGTTAATATTCGCTACAATTTCTTCCCAAAAGGTGTCCAGCATTTTGCAGTTCCAAAATATATGGAGTATATCTCCCCCACTCGCTCCACATCTCCGGCAGTTGTTGTTGTAGTCTCTATATATCTTTGCAAGCTTGCTCGGGACGTAATACCATCTATATAGAAGTTTAAAGAATCCTTCTCTTAGGTTTAGACAGTGGACACCCTTAGCTAGTTGGTTAAACAGACCATTCCATTCTACTCTAGAAATATTTCTCTTTAACTCTGATTCCCATTTAGTTATAACTGCTATCTCTTGAGACTGGTCTAATTCTAGCATTATTTGGTTACTTTTAGATAACAGCTGTTTTTGGTCTTGCCTTTGTATCATTTTCATTAATTTCTTATGTATAGTAGAGTTGTTGAGGGAAATATTGAGTCTTAGGAAGTGCTTAACTCTGAGATATGAGAAGAGCTCCTCATTTTTGATCTGAAACTTAGATTGGAGACTAGAAAAGGACATACTCATATCTTCATCATATAAGTCTTCTATATTAAGTATTCCTTGTTTTTCCCAAGGGATTAGACTGATGACTTCAATATTATTTTGGATAATTTCAATGGGGAGGCCTTTCAAGATTTTTTTCTGAAGTTTAGCTTTCCTCTTAAATTTAAGCCAAAAGTGCAATATGTGATCTAAGATGAGTGAGTCAGTACCTCTCTTTTGTTCAATTTGTCCTGTACTGTTAGTTCTCCAAAATATCGGGAGGAGTTTCTCGCCTCCACTCAAGTTACATTCTAAGTGATACCACTTTTCCACCTTGGAATAGACATTTTGTGTCATCAATGCATGTGCTAGCATGCTAGCTTCCTGATAATTTTGCAGGCATGGGGCTCCCATTCCTCCTTGCTTAGAAGGTAAGGAAATCACTCTTTTGTTTATACGAGGTTTTTTGCCTCTCCAAATGTATTTCGAGAAGGCTGTTTGTGCCATTTTAAGCCAGACTTTCGGAATATTTAATGGGATCAGCCTAAATAAGTATGTCCATTTCGGGAGTACATAAGCCTTCAGGACATTTATCCTGCCCCACCAAGAAACTTCCCTTTTTTTCCATTCACTTAGGTTTTTATTAGTTTGTTTTAATAGTGGGAGAAAATTATGTTCTACAATTCTCTTTGGGTCAGGAGTTATTTTTATCCCAAGATAATCAACATAGTCCTTTGCCCATTTAAATCCATATGTCTGAGCTAAATGGTTTTTTTCCTCTTGTTTCACGTACTTTACCATTGCTACTGACTTATCCAGGTTTAGTTTGTAGTTGGAGACCATACTGTATCTGTCAATTTCTTTCATGACTGAAATAATTGATTTAGCTGGATTCTCTATGGTTATTAGAACGTCATCCGCGTACATATTAAGTTTGATGCTTCCTTTCCCCGTATTGATACCCCTGATGTCGTTATTTGATCTTATGGCGATTGCTAAAGGTTCAATCGATAATAAGTAGAGAATAGGAGATAATGGGCATCCTTGTCGAGTACCATTTGTTATCCTGAAATTATCTGATGAAAAGCCCATACTTTTAACTTTAGCTGTAGGAGACGAATATAATGCCATAATTGCATCTAGGATTGAGCCTTCAAAGCCGAATGCCCTCAGTGTATTCTTCAAAAAAGGCCAGTTTACTCGGTCAAAAGCCTTTTCGGCATCTAGGGCCAACATCATCATGGGGCATTTCTTTTTTTGACACGAGTCTAGTATATCGATTATTCTACGAGTGTTATTCACAGACAGTCTACCTGGGATAAAACCCACCTGATCCGCATGAATTAGAGATGTTATAAATTTCTTTAATCTGTTGGCTAATACACCAGCATAGATCTTAATATCTACATTTAGTAATGAGATAGGCCTGTAGTTATTGACCAGGAGATGATCCTTACCCGGCTTTTCAATGGGGGCGATATTTGCCATAAGGAGTTCCTCAGGGATATTTCCTAATGTCCAGTTAAACGCATCTGTCAAGGCTCCTCCAATGTGTTCTTCCATCATTATAAAGAATTTGTTGTTAAAACCGTCTGGTCCTGGGGTCTTGCTATTTTTGAGTTTTTTAATGACTGCACTGACCTCTTCTACTCTGATCACTTCATTTAGGTTGCTGAGCTGAGTGGTAGATAGTTTCGGTAGATCTAACGACTCCAGATATTTTATAATTTGCTCCTCTGACGGATTTTCTACGAGGTTGTATAAACTGGCATAATATTCCTTAAATGTTTCTCCAATTTTCTCGGGGTCCATTACTATTTTACCGTTTTTTTGTATCTTAGATATGGTTCTTCTGTATTTTTCCTTCATCAGTTTATTTGTCAGTAATTTGTCTGCTTTATTGCCTTTATAGTAATATTTAGTCTTAAGGTATTCTAAGTTTGTGTTTATCTTTGTGACCATAATCTCCCTAATCTCTTCCTTAACTCTTTGAATCTCAAGTGTGATTTCCTGTGAAGGATTTCGTTTATTCTGGTTATTAAGAATATCTAGTTTCAGATTTAGTTCTTCTATTCTTGGTGCTCTATATTTCTTTTCATAGGTCCCAATCTTTATTAGGTGTCCTCTGATCACACTTTTATAAGTGCACCACGTTAGGGCAGGGTTGACTTCCCCATTACCGTTTTCTCTAAAGAACCATTGGGTAGTATCTATAATTTGAGCGCTATGTTGACTCTTATTTAATAACCTATCGTTCAATCTCCATTCTGGTCTAGTTGTTTTATATCCAGTTTTCATTTCCATTATGATGGCATTATGGTCAGACCAGATGTAATCTTTTATTTCTACTTTGTTTATATATTGGAATATTGTCCTGTTTACTAAAATATAGTCTATTCTGGAATAGGACAAGTGAGCTTGGGAGAAGAAGGTGAAATCTTTTTCTTCTGGGTGTAGGGACCTCCACACATCCACTAGAGAATAATTTCTCAGTTGTCGTGAAAATTTTGCCGCGGTATTGATAACCCTTCTACCATATCTTCCATACGCTATTGGGGTTTTGTCAACCTGAGGGTCTGCAATACAGTTAAAATCACCCATTATAATCAAAGCTCCTTGTCCTATCCTATGTATTTTTTTGAAAATCATTGTGAGAAATTTGACCGGAGTGTCATTTGGTGCATATAAGTTTAAGATGGTATATATCCTGTTATTAATTTCCACAATTGCAATGATATATCTAGCCTCATCATCTAGTTCTGTAAATATAACGTTGATTGAGAGGTCTCCTGAAAACAGTAACGCTACCCCCTTTTTTTTTTGGTCTTGGAGAGATGCACTTATGACCAGTGGGAAGCATTTTGATACTAGGAATTGCTTATCGCTTGATTTCCAGTGAGTCTCCTGAAGAGCACATATCTGAATCCTTTCTTTCTTCATAAAACCGTAGAGTATGTTGCGTTTTTGTGGGGAGTTCAGACCCTGTACATTTATCGTAGCAAATTTAATCATCTTTTAGGGTTAATCCGAGCATTGATCCAAAAATGCAATGTGCTCCCATGTACATGTTGATAAAATCCGTAAAGAAGAAGAAAAAAGAGAAAAAAGAGACACAAGAGAGAGAAAAAAAAAAAAAAATACACAAATTAAGGAGTCCATTGATGCCTAATAAGTCCCTAACCTTTCTTCTATTGTCAATTCAGCTGCTGTATAGAAGAAAGCCGATTTCTATGAATGTCTCAATGTTATTCTGGATCTATACCAGGTGCCGCGGTCGCGGCGTGGGGCGAGGGACGGATAACCTCTCGAGAGGGGAATAAAACGGAGAGATAGAGAGAGGGAGAATGGAGGAGAGCGGCGGAAAAAAAAAAAAAAAAATGAGTTGCGTGTGACAAAATAAGGCTTCTGGAACTTCAGAGTTGTAGGACTTGTCCAGACCGTGATCTAGTGTATAAAAAAAAAAAAAAAGACAAGACACCAAAAAAAAAAAAAAAAAACAACAAGTACAAAGTGCAAGTTATGTGTATATTGTGTATAATGTGCAGAGTACTACAAGATGATTTGGGTCTCTATCAAAAAGTAATTCTAATGTGGGGGGTAAAAAAAAAAAAAAAGTGGAAAAACCACCAGTACAATGTGCGAGTTATGTGTATATTGTGTATAATGTGAAGAGACCTACAAGATGACTTAGGTCTCTATCCAAAAGTGATTTTTATGTGGGGGAAAGAAAGAAAAAAAAAAAATTGTGGAAAAACCACAAGAACAATGTACGTGTTATGTGTATATTGTGCATAGTGTGAGTAAAACTGCCAGATAACTTAAATCTCTATCTAAGAGTGATTCTAATGTGTGGGAGAAGAAGGAGAAAAAACACAAAAGGAAAATGTTAATAAAACCACGGGAACACTGTGTGTGTTATGTGTGTATTGTGACTAATATAAAGGGAAGTACAAAATGGCATCGCTATCAGGAAAGCGCTTCTAATTGACACCACCAAGAGGTGACCCTATTGGGAAAAAAAAAAAAAAACACCCTCTCCTTTATCACCCCCCTTCACCCCTTTCTAGCTAAGTGTCTTATAGCCTTAGCCTTGTCTTTGGCAAAGAATGTCTTACAATAAATTTTATGGAAAATGATATGGTCAAACTGTAATAAGACCTTTGGAGGAGAGCCAAGTCTCTAGTTTTTCAGGAATATCAAATGTTTCTCTAAGGCCTTCAAAGCTCAAAATGACCCTACAGGGGAAGCCCCACGAATATTTAATATTGTTTGATCTTAAGATTGCTGTGAATTTGGAAAAATTTCTTCTAGATTTCCTGGTATTAAAGGATAGATCTGGAAATATTTTTATGTCCTCATATGCTGTGTCTTTTACCGATTTTAGATAAAGATTGCCCATTATCGCAGATCTTATACGGAAGGATTTGCAGCATATGACCACATCTCTTGGCAAGTGATTCGGAACACCTTGAGCTTTGGGTACACGGTGGAATCTCTCCAGGGCTGCCTCTTTTCTGTCCCACTGTATGTCGAGGAAGTTAAGAAGACCTATCAAGAAGTCTTCCAGTAAATTGTTTGTAATATCTTCTGAGATTCCTCTAATTCGGAGATTATTCCTACGGGATCTATCCTCTAGGTCATTAATTTTGGCTTCTAGCGCCTGAGTCTTTCTTTCCAAATCTTTTGTTATATCTTGTTGAACATTTAGTTGAAATAAGAGGGCCTCTTCCTTCTGTTCAACCATTTTTATCCTCTCACCCATCGCACTAATCTCATTTTTGATTTCTAGAGTAATATTCTGCGTTATTTGAATTTCATCCTTTATTTGTATAAACTGTGCCGCCAAGCAGGCTTTAAGGTATTCTGGAGAAATCGTTTGCATTTCGGTCCCTGTGGAGTCAGTGTAACTCTCAGTGCTCTCTTCCCCTCCAGCTTGGGGGTATTGACCTTGGTCTTGACTATTCAGGTTGGTCTTTGTCGGATCTATCCTATCTGCTAATGGGGAGAAGAAATTTGAATAACGTTTGTCAATTTTATTTTCTTTTTCTTGTTTACTCTCCGTTTTATCAAGTTTTCTTCTCCTATCTTTTTCAGACTTCTCCTGTCTCATCTCCATGTTTTTTTTGGAGGCCATTGAGACTTGTTTGGGGAAGTACTTACTTAATAACTTGCTATTGGATTTATGGGTATTCAAACTCTCTATTCCCTAGGTCTGTGCAGTTCCAATAGGTGACAATGTTTCCACCCCTTTTGGGCTCGTTTCACCTAATTATAATTGGAGTGCTTTACACTGAGATATTTGTAGTTTAATTAATTGAGCACTGGGGTGTGTTAGCTCATCATTGAGGCAAGTACTAATCACTGTTCATCTTATATTCTGTAGGATCGGATCAAATAGTTATTAAATCTCTTTTTTTCTTTTTTTTCCTCTCCCCTCTCTCCTCCTCCCCCTACTCTCCCTCTTCCTCCTCTCAAACTGTGAAATCCTATGTAGTAAGCTTGCCCCCTCTGTGATAGCTACAACTTAGTGGTATAAAATAGGACACACACGCGGGGTTGATCCTAGGTAATCCACATGGAACAATCTTTAACTGGACAACACCTCTGCTTTATCTCTTTGGGGTATTAAACTGTATATCTTGGGGTTTGCCAGGATATCAGCCAACTTGATATAGAGATAGGCAAATTTTCACTCTCCGGTTAGCCAACTTCTTCAGGCATAGAGTGAAAATAGACAATATATATCAACAATTGAGAGGATAGCTCCAGCGTTCCTATACTTATCACAATTATTATGAATAGTACTTAGCTTTATCTTCCTGTTTAATGCACTCATCGGATACGAGTCGCGTCACCGCTGATCTCCATGTAGCTCAATAGCCAGTTTTCCCTTTAACAGCACGGCAGCCCCTCCGAGCGGCAATTAAGCTTACACTCTCCTCTGTGTTTTCACCTCCGTTCCCTGCTCGGACAAAGCGCATCTATCTCCGTTCCCTCTGCCCTGCTCCCTCAGCCATTTCGCGGCACCTGGCGTCTCTCCGCACGGCTCCGCCCACCTACGTCATCACGCTCCCGCCAACTGCCCATTACCTTCCACATTAATGAGCACGTCGGCAAGCTTTTTATTTTATTTGAAAACACAATTTATTTAATGAAAATTTGTAATACAAAAATAATGATACTTAACACTAACCCCTTTTATTACTCACAGTAGAATGTGAAAGGGTTAATGAAGACTTGCTGTCTTAAATCGTTTCAACAATGCATCTTACCAAGCAAAGAAGGAATGGTATATCCTGTGTGATACAGGCCAATCTTTACATATAGTGTAACTAAACAGAGTAAACTAGCAAGTGTAAAAAAAAACAAAAAAAAACACACACACACATAATACTAGAATTAAAATCAGAGAACCCAGTGTAGGAACTTTCAAAATGTAACAGCACTGCTTTCCAACACAAAACATCTGCACAGCAAGCCTTTCAAATTGAGAGCACATGGACCATGGCCTGAAATGCTATTTGGAGCAAAGGGAGGCTGGAGGATATGTTTATCAGAATGTTAAAAACACAACAAGCATTCAACCATAAACAATGTAAAAAGAAAAACACTTTGTAACAGTAAATAAAATGGAACAAAATACATGTACAGTATAGATTCACAATACATGCAGTGCAGATGTTTGGGAACTACATATCCCATTATGCTAAGCCAGCCTTAGTGCTCCTTACTTTGTTTAGCAACTGAAACAGAGGTGTCACCTGACACCCCTCCTAGTATACGAGAAATTAATATATGCAGGTGAGTGGAATACCATGCACCCATAATGCAATGCCATGTTCCAGATTGAACGACATGTAATAATATATTCTTATAGCTATATACTTGCTAGCACGATTACATGTTTGCCACAGTGTCAGCAAACTGATTTGTGGTGTCTATGGCCTAACAGTATTTCCATCTCCCCCAGATACACACACATTTCTGACACCCTCATGTGACCTGATTACTCACAAGATCTCTGCTCTCTCTACTCTGAGAACGCAAACAAAAAGTTCCTTTATTTACTCTTCACACACAAGCCAACCATATGTTTAAATTCTTGCCTCTTCCCATTTATTTGTAGTAAATACACCTTTTATTTGCCAAGTACAGTGCTGTGTAGCCTGATAATTCATCTTGTACAGGTTTTAAATAAAGACTGATCTCATACAATGAACAAAAATAAAAACAGATGTGATACATAGGAATAAACTGACCATTACATTTCTTGCCCTGAGTGGAGGTAAATATCTGGGTGAACATAGTAACAAAAACCTAACGAGTCGTGCCAAACTTTGCTTTTGGGTTACTGAAATGTGAGATATTGCACTATCCATGACAAAAAGCCTGTAGTACTTTGAGTATAGACGAAATCTACTTTCTGATAAATATTTGGAGAGGCCAAGGGAAGATTTTGCTCTACAAAACCCAAATCATCACAGCATGAAATACTGGACAGCACAAAATGTTATGTCTGTACTGGGAAAAATCATGCTAAAAGAAACTAATTTATGGGGTCAGGTCAGGGCCTGCCAATGTGCAAAAAAAGGTTTTCTCCTACCGTCTTCATCCTGGTGTTCAATTTGGAATTTGATTAGCAGTGAGTATGGGGATATTTTCATCAGGGAACAGTGGTTATATCAAATGCAAACTGCTCCAGTAAAATAGCCTTGTTCCTTGACAATTATATGATCATGCAAAGTAATGCATGATCAGAGGTATAGAAAAGAAGATACTTCATGTAGAACTAATAAACCACAGGGGTAGTGAAAAGCACTAATAAATGTTGTTCTTCAGAGAACACAGGCCCTATTAGTGTATTGTATAGCACAGGCCCGCCATCGGGGTGACAGATGATACTGGCGTTACGGGCCTGGGTCACTCCAGGTAAAATAAAAAATCTCTGTTAAGCCTGTCCGCGGCTGTGAGAGAAGCGTCCTGCACTCCCCTCCGGAGGAACTCTGGTTGCATTTTTTTTTTTTTTAACAAACTTTATTGATCCGCGCTGCTGAAGGGGAGCGCACAACGGTTCCTTCACAGCCTCAGACCAGCACCGGGAGACAGACAGAGCAGGAAGGAGGTAAGTACTGGGGAAGGGGGGAGGAGGGTGGTATATAACGAGCATACTGAGGGGCAAAATCCTGGCATATAAATTGGCATAATCCTGACATATTGAGTGACAAAATCCTGGCATATTGGCATAATCCTGACATTTTGAGTGACAAAATCCTGGCATATTAATTGTCATAACCCTGACATATTAACTGGCATAACTCTGACATTAATTGGCATAATCCTAGCATATTGAGTGACAAAATCCTGGCATATTAATTGGCATAATCTTGGCATATTGAGGGGCAAAATCCTGGCATATTAATTGGCAAATTCCTGGCATATTGAGGGGCAAAATACTGGCATATTGAGTGACAAAATCCTGGCATATTAATTGGCATTACCCTGACATATTAACTGGCATAACCCTGACATTAATTGGCATAATCCTGGCATATTGAGTGACAAAATCCTGGCATATTAATTGGCATAATCCTGGCATATTGAGGGGCAAAATCCTGGCATATTAATTGGCAAATTCCTGGCCTATTGAGGGGCAAAATACTGGCATATTAATTGGCAAAGGAATGGCATATTGAGGGGCAAAATACTGGCATATTAAATGGCACATTGAAGGGGGAAATAATGGCATATTGAGGGGCAAAATACCGGCATATTAAATGGCATATTGAGGGGGGAAATCCTGGCATATTAAATGAGAAAAGAATGGCACATTGAGGGGCAAAATCCTGGCAAAAGAATGGCATATTAAATGGCACATTGAGGGGCAAAATACTGGCATATTAATTGGAAAAATAATGGCATATTGAGAGGCAAAATACTGGCATATTAAATGGCATATTGAGGGGCAAAGCACCGGCATATTAAATGGTATATTGACTAGAAAAATACTGGCATATTAAATGGCATATTGAGGGGTAAAATACAGGCATATTAAATGGGAAAAGAATGGCACATTGAGGGGCAAAATACTGGCATATTAAATGGCATATTGAGTGCAATATACTGACTTATTGAGTGGCAAAATATTACTGGCATATTGACCAACTGCTCCCAACCACCCTCCATATTACAGTAGACCGGTATAACATGCTTGTGAGGGTCGGTGGGGCGAGTGGGAGATATTGTCGGGGGGGGGGGGATGGGTAGGGGGCCCAGAAAATTTGTTCAGTAAGGAGCCCTGAAATTCCTGGTGGTGGCACTGGTATAGCATAAAGAATCTTCAGTTCCTTGAATTATGAATCCGCGCTAGAGAAAAAGGAATGTCGCCACAGCGGTATCAGTGAGAAGCAGGTATGCAGGCTGTTCTTCAGAATACATGAACAGTCACAATCTGAGCGCCAGTTACTTGAATTAAAGAGGAGAATTGAAACTGCTCCACGTGGGTTGACCGCTTACTAATACGTGCAGGTAGAGAAGAGGAGGTCTATAGTGTAGCTCGAATGATTCAGCTACAGAAAAAGTGACAGCTAGCACTACTAACACAAGAGGGTATGGGGAAGGAGAAAATACATTTTATCCTGTCAGAGGCAGTGTACCAGCAAGAGAGCTGCTTCATAAATACAGAGCACTCACAGCTAAAACCTCAATAACAGCATCGCATTTAGAAAATGAATGAGTCATGTGTGCCTAAATCAAAGATCGCTAATGCATTAAAAAATACAGTTTTAATACGCATTTAAAAATTCATTAGGGGGGGGGCAATTTAAGAAATAGTAAATCTAAACAGTTGTATTAATGAAAAATATATGGAGTCTGCCTACCGTGTTAGGTAGACTCAGGAACTAACTAATAACACTGTTGCAATAGTAAATGAAAATAGTAGTGAGGTTAGTGCATCATCAGACCCCACAACCCAGCGCATACAGTGAACTTCTTCTTCAGGGGATTTAGTGCGAAGTGACCCACCCACAGGATCGTGAGTTATAAAGGATTTCAAACCTGCAGGCAGGTAGTGTGTGTATGAAAGTGTGTTTGTGCAAGTGTGGCTGTATGTAAGTGTGTATAAGTGTGGCTTTGTAAGTAGGTGTGTGTCAGTGTAACTCTATGTAAGTGTGTGTGTGTGTGTGTGCATGTGTGACTTTGTATGTAAGTGTGACTGTGTGTGTGTGTAAGTGTCACTGACTGTATTTTTGTATGTTTGTCTATGAATGTGTGGCTGTGTGTGTATTTGTGTAAATGTGGCTGCGTGTACATTTGTGTACAAGTGGATGTGTGTGTATTTGTGTACATGTGGCTTTCGTTTTCTTTCTTTTTTTAATTACAAAATTCTATTTTATTTGAGGTTTTATTCCTTTTATTAATATTAAGTTGGATATCTGATATCATATACTTTGTAAATAATTCTGATAAATTCTTTAACCTGTTATACAATTTGATAAATGACACACTGACACAATGTAATATTTAGAAGATAAGTCATAACCTAATAAATCCAAATAAATATATATAGTAAATAAAAAAAAAAAACATGTGACTGAACGTATATGTGTACATGTGACTGTGTGTGAATGTGTGTATTTATTTGTGAAGTGTTTTTTTTTTTTACTGTGAGTTTTATTGCTGTGGAGGCTGTGATACACTCACATGCTGCACATTACTGTTTATATAAATATAAAAAAATATATATATATACACAGTATATACATATATACAAATACATATTTTTCTGAAAAATTAATGTGGCCCATGCACACATACATTTTTGGTGAAGTGGCCACAGAAAGAACTTGGACACCCCTGACCTAGTGGACTGGAACGGCTAAGGACTCAAACACATGAGCTAGGTTCCTGCCAGTGGCAAATGCTCCATATGTGCTCGGTGTGTGCCGAATTGTCTACAGAGTGAGTCACTCTGTTGCCGAATTCGCAGCTGCCATCGGCCCCTTGCCGTCGCAGCACACAAATCCCCCGAAATACAAGAGATACATCATGCCCCTGAGTGACAGGTGTGCTCCGGACTGGCAGCATGCCTGTCACTCAGGGGCACAATACGCCCCTGTCTCCTGCGCGGCATGTCCACACTCCTGCATGGGTGCATCACGGTCACCATATACCTTGTTTCCAAGCACTGGCTATATTAGCAACTCTGTTGCCTCTTCCACTGGGATTCTCCAGCCAAACATTACAATGTCGTCAATATCATGAACCATTTACAGCATCTGCTGTGATCAAAACCAAGCTTTTTAATGAGTGATAATTGTAAACAAATAACAGGAGGGTCCATATACTATTCAGGATCAGAAATGAGAAACTTTCAGGAGTTTGTAAATTGAAGCCTATTAAAGTGACACTACAGATAGCAAACTAGCTTTGTTTCATCTATCTTTAACCTCTACATGCATAAGGTATTTTCTGGCTAACCATGGCGGCGGTGACCTATAGGTAGCTCCGCTCTCTAAAACTATGTAAGATAAGGGGGTTAAGGGAGCTATTTATGTGTTTAGTTTCACCTGTCCTCCCTACTCAGAGGGCTGTGCTACAGTTACATAGCTACTGCCATCAATACCATGAAAAGGAAATTATAGTAAGTAGGAAACAATGTTTATTTTTTCTGCACATAAATGCATGAAGGCAGTCATTAAGATTTTGTTGCAAATGACTTCCAGGAGCACTGCCTAAGATGGAGGTCGCATTAAACTGAGCTCTTGATACACTTCCTGCGTGGACTTATTATTTGACGGAATTTGTCCCAAAAAATTGCCAATAAACAGTGGGGAACAGTACAGGATAGGTTGGTGGTGCAAGCAAAGACTTCCATCCGCTGCAGCTCCATTACCCTCACCATCCCGTAGTCGCGCTCACTGGAGCAACTTTGAGGCCTAGTCCTCGGGGTACAGATCCAACGACCCCCTCCCACCACTTACCTCGTGAACAGATGATCACTGAAGGAGACGTTTGCCTAGAGGTACGGAGTTCAGTTAATACTGTGTTACCGGAAAGCATGTCGCCTGATGGCCCACTACATCAAACTCCCACCAGGCTTCAATCGGCCCTCGCCCCATCCCTTCATCCGGCACGGAGAATATGGCCAGTGCAGAGCATCTAGTATTTCTGACCCGCAAGTCTGGTAATCTTTCATATATTGTACACTCCTGATTATTCACATATTGGGAAAAACTAACCCATATTGCTCAACATCAAACTTCATGCTATACACTTATCCAGCGTGAGGAGTGACTGTATTGCGAAGATACTCTTTACAACTACACTCTTGATAATGCAGCCCACGGAGTTCTCGAACGGAGGATGACCTTGACAGCTTGTGCCTTGCAGGGCTGGCAGGCCTTTGGAGTGATTGTTTTGGGGGAGGAGCTACTCCTCCTCCACGGTATATATGGCGCTCGTGTCATTTTAGCACTAACCCCATTTTCTTTTCATCGATTTTTGTGGTCTTTCTTCTTCTTTCTTCCTTCTGGTTTTATTTTCCAGCGATTTTGTCTATCTTCTTCTTTCTTCCTTCCTGCTTTCTCTCTTCTTTTGCAGATGCATCCGGAGGGTCTGGAAGGGCCCTATTTAAATTGAGGGGTGGGGTCGATGTCACTAAGCATTTTTTGGTAAAGCACGTTTTACGGGGGTTAAAAAGGGGTAGGGTTTGGGAGGCGTGGCTTGCCAGGGGAGAGAGATGGCCGCATAGTGTATCTGCTCCGCCGCTCCCGACGATAAACCAAGCCATAAAAGTTGCCTGACAATCATGGGGAAGAATAAAAAATACCCCCTGAATGCAGAGAATGGAGGTCCTTCGCAGAAAACCCCCTCCTCGTCCCTCCGAGACTTTTTTCGGACTCCAGCAGCTATGTCCTCACAACCGGACCACGAGGGTAGGCCGCGCTCTCCTTCCCCGACCTCATCCCACCCTGATAGTGACTCACCGTCCCCAGGGCAAAGACAAAAGGTTTTGGGATCTTCTCAAGGCATTTTCCAATCTATGCCTACCAAAGAAGATTTTTCGAACTTGATATTGGAGGTGCGCAGAGCGGTACAAGAGGAGGTACGCCACGTGGTCCAGGAAGAACTAGCGGGCCTGAAGGCCTCAATCGCTAAACTAGACGGATCTATGGGCTCTGCAACATCTGAGATTACAAGTCTGAAGTCAGGTCAGCAAACGACTGTAAAAACCCAACGATGTTTAACAACAGCGGTGTCTGACCTGATACTAGCCCTGGAAGACCAGGAAAACCGAGGCAGACGATGCAACATACGCATTAGAGGCCTAATGGAAACAGATCTAGAGGAAGACTTGGGACTTACCCTGACCCGGATCTTTAATGGCCTATTGGGGCGACCACCGGAGACAAGGGTCCAGCTAGACAGAGCACACCGGGCCCTGAGACCCCGAGGCCCTCCTGATGCTCCGCCCAGAGAGGTGATTTGTTGCTTTCATGAATTCTCGCTAAAAGATGCGGTTATGAAAGCGGTTAGAGCACGACGTATATGGGATATCGAAGGCCAACAGATCTCCTTTTTCGATGATCTATCCAGGATCACTCTGAACAAAAGACGAGCCCTGCGACCTCTTACAAATATACTCCAGGAGGCCAGACAAAGGTACCGCTGGACTTACCCGTTCGCACTACATATCCGCACGGCCACAGCATTGCATGTCATCCGGTCTCCGCAAGATATTCCTCCATTGCTGGCTGAACTAGAGTTACCCACTATTGATCTGCCAGACTGGACCTCTCTGGATTTCTACAACTTGACAAACAACCCACCGAGGCCCCTACCTCAGCGCCCACGAAGATCTACCCGCCCAAGACCAAGGCCTGTTCAGATAAACCGAGGGCCAAACGAGAGAGAAGAATGAAGCGCCCAACGTGAAGCTAATTCGAGACTCGAGGTTCAGATTGGACATATACTATTACTCTACAATCCGACGAATATTCTGTGAACACTTATAGAACTGTATTGTATGTTCTCGGACGTTACAAGCCCCCTTTTGGTTCTCCAGCCGAACACTTCATAGCCCATCAGACACATTGGAAACGACAATTCCTAGATACTGTCACAGTATGGATAAGTATTGACCATCACTTATATTACTGTATCTCCCCCTTCGATTTCTTCCACTACTGACGAGCTGTATAAATTCCCCAAAATATCCTGTTGAGGTTATAACACTGTAATTGTATGACCCAAGATACCTAGTATATCTTAGTTAATTATCTTAAGCCCAACTTGCAAGTTACGAAAGACAATGCCCAGATAGTTAAACATCTAGGAAATAATACAGATCATCATTTATAGCAATGTATTACTCAGGGCTTTTTGCAAATGGTTATGCTGGAAGTTGCTTCCAAAATACAATTACCCAAATAATGGGTTGCTGGTACAGAAGCTATATATTAGTGAGTCCAAACAAACCCAGAATATACTGAGTATTATAGCCAATTATACCATAATGGCTAACAATGCCCAGATACTTCCACACTACAGCTAAGACACAGATCGACATTTATTTCTGCTGTGGACAGTTAATTCCATCTAGCAAAGACGATTACATTCACTGCGAAAAATCAATTTATGACACCATATTGAAATTGGTAAGGCTAACTAATTTTTAATATAAAGGGTAACTGGAAGGCGACACTACCCAACCCCAGCTAACAAGACATCCATGAGGAGTTATCACCAAAGGTGTCTGTGAGTCTGCACCCAATTTTGAGTCGGAACACATGGCATCGTATCTGAAATAACGCACCTACACTCATAGGGTTGTCATGACACACTATTCCACCAGCCCCCCCCCCCCCCCCCCCCATTCTTGTATTCTTTTTTTTTTTTTTTCCATGATATTTGCTAGTTGGGAGCGGCGGCTCCCCTACTAATGGTTACAGAGTGTTATCTGTTTTACTCTGGTTAAGTGAATAGGTGACAAGTTTTCTGTTTCCCGGCAATCACGTCTCCCAGGGGTTTAGTGTCCCTTGCATGTGTTTAGAGCAGTCACCAAGGCGGTGCCCTGGTTAGACTGCCTACACACAGGACACGTCCCAGTTGTTTACCCTTATCGGGTACCTCGCGGGTATATCCCGTGATTGGTTGTACATAGTGAATTTTTGTCCACTTTAAAACCACCCTCCCCCCCCCCTTTTTTTTTTTCTTTTTCTTTTTCTTCCTTTTGTCTTGTTTTGTTTTGTTTTATTAAATAATGTATCAGACAAAGACACTGACCCAAGACTCTTTTAAAATAATCTCTATTAATGCACAAGGTTTAAATAAGCCTGAAAAACGCTCCAGAGCACTCAGAGAATGGAGAGCCCTTAAAGCACCCATTGTTTTTGTGCAGGAGACACATTTCAAACAGAATCAGGCCCCCATTTTTAAAAATGGTTATTACACACAATGTTTTTGTGGAAATACCCCAGACTCAAAAACGAAAGGAACCGCTATTCTATTTTCTAAACACATTCCCCTAATGGATACGGTATTTATGTACGACACTGAAGGTAGATTTACTTTTGTTAAAACTACCATTGCGAACACCAGATACACATTTGCAAATATGTATCTCCCTAACCGAAAACAACACAAATGTTTGTCCCGTATAATGAAAATTCTTACCACTTTTATGGAGGGTATTTTAATACTTGGAGGCGATGTTAATTTACCACTAGACCCACAGATGGATACATCCAAAAAAAAATCTAGCATTCCAGCCCAGATCCTTGCACATGCTTCTAATACACTCCACAACCTCAGATTGGTAGACTGCTGGAGAGCGTACCACCCGGACGACCGGGATTACACGTTCTACTCCGCACCTCACGATCTATACACCAGACTTGATTATTTTTTTCTCCAAAATCACAATTTACATATGCTACAGGAAGTAAAAATTTGAATAGCGACATGGTCCGATCATGCACCCATATTTCTCACAATAAAATCTCCTTTATATAAGTCCACACAGATATCCTGGAGACTTAACGATTCTTTCCTTTCGGATAACAACATAATAGCTGACACCACCAGCAACCTGAAACAATATTTTGAGGAAAATTCAAACGCGGAAGTTCCTCCCCCTACTGTCTGGGAAGCACACAAATGTGTAATCAGAGGACACTTCATTGCTACAGCAGCAACACTTAAGAAAATTATGACACAAACCATATTAAAATTGACTACAGAAATAGCCTCCCTGGAGGAAAAACACAAATCCACACTAGATCAGGCTGTATACCAGGATCTTACATCATTACGTAGAGAACTGTCCACGCTGATAAATGCCAAATTACAAAGACAAGCGCAGCGCTCTAAGGCCTTTTTCTATGAACATGGGAATAAAAGCGGACGTCTGCTTGCCCGTATGATCCGCACTAAACAACAGGCCACATATATTCCTAAAATAAAGACAGCCAATGGTAAATCCTTCCACTATAAACCCATTGATATTCTTAACTCATTTACTTCTCAATATAAAGCCCTTTATCAACTGAAACCCACCCCTACAGAATCCGAAGCCACAGTAAGAGAGGAAAGAATAAAAAACTATCTTTCCAAAAATGTAAACATACTGTCAGACGTAGATCAGGCAGGGTTGGAATCTCCCATAACAGAGTCCGAAATTGGGGAAGCCCTGAAACAAATGGCTTCGGGTAAATGCCCCGGTCCGGATGGCCTCCCGACAAGTTACTATAAAAAGTTTAAAGAAATTTTACTCCCAATTTTAACAAAAATGTTCAATGACCTTCTAGATGGCGGGGGTCTTCACCCCCACACTACGATAGCACATATTCAAGTGATCCCCAAACCGGGGAAAGATATGGAACTCTGTAAAAACTACAGACCCATATCCCTGCTAAACTCTGACCTCAAACTTCTAGCTAAAGTTCTAGCGCTAAGACTACAACCCCTCATGCCAACGCTAATACACCCGGACCAGACGGGATTTATTTGGGGAAGAGAAGCAAAAGACAACACCACAAAATGAATTAATGTCACCCATTTGACGCAGGGAAGGAAGGAACCTTTAATCTTCCTGTCTACCGATGCTGAGAAAGCTTTTGACAGAGTGGACTGGGATTTCATGAAAGCGACCCTGCGCCAATTTGGGTTTGGCCCACATGTCCAGACATGGATAAATGCATTATATTCCGAACCTACAGCCAGGGTCCGGGTTAATGGCATTCTGGGGGACCCATTCCCAATAGGAAACGGGACAAGACAAGGATGTCCACTGTCCCCATTGCTATTCACCCTGACTCTAGAGCCTTTTATCCAAGCTATCAGAGACAACCCTTCGATTGAGGGATTTAAAACGAAAAACAATCACTATAAGGTTTCAGCCTATGCCGATGACCTTTTATTTATAATTTCAAACCCACATGTCACACTACCCAATATACTACAGGAATTTAAACAATATGGTGCGCTCTCCAATTTATTAATTAACTACACAAAGTCAGAAATCTTAATAATTTCAGATACACACAAATTAACAGAGACCCTGAAAACTAACTTTCAATTTAAAATTTGCACGGATAAAATGTTATATCTTGGTATTTGGCTCACCCCACACCTCTCAAAGTTATTCTGTTATAATTTTTTACCTATTTCACAGACAATGCTAAATGACTTACGCACATGGGATTACACGCATATATCCTGGATAGGGCGCATAAATGTCATCAAGATGAATCTGTTGCCCAGAATACTATATTTATTTCAAACATTACCTATTGCAATCCCGCCGAGCTATTTTAGTACGTTACGTTCAGCAATTACGAAATACATCTGGGGCAATAAGAAACCCAGGCTCAGCTACGCTATGTTGACACGTCGCAAACAAGAAGGTGGTCTGGCTCTGCCTGACCTGCGTAAATATTACCAAGCAACACATTTACTTCGCACACTAGAATGGAGGTATTGCACACCCTCTAAACACTGGGTTGAATTGGAAGACGCTTCCATACAAATAAATATCAGATCACTTCCTTGGATCACCCCACGCCGAGCCATAGCTCTATGTAAACTACATCCTACTATCGGCCCCACGATACGCATACTGCACGCTCTGGCAAAATCGTCCCAAGTCACGACTTATCCCTCTCCACTAACACCGTTAAGAGGCAACCCGGATTTCCCACAAGGTACACACTCCCCGGGACTTATAAATTTTCTACCCCTCTCTGTTTTACATATATCTGAAATACTGACCTCAAATGAGGTGACAAATCTTCAAACATTACTAAAAACAGACCCATCGCTAATGGACCGTTTTAATTACAACCAAATCACACATTATATATCCCATCTTCCACAACAACATCTTTTGAGACGTGATAAAACTTGGTTTGAATGTCTAAGCACATCCACATCTCCTATAAATCACGGGATATCGCGTATATACAATATTTTAGTGTCCCCAGGAATTTCAACACCACCTAAGTTTATGGGAAAATGGGAAGACAGTCTTGGTAAGGTTTTTTCTACACCGCAGTGGGATAGGATTTTCTTATTCACACACAAGAGCACCAAAGCGGTAAAATACCAGGAGATCAACTATAAACTGTTGGCATTGTGGTACCGCACCCCCCAACGTCTCCATGGTATGGTACCTAGTATAGATCCAACATGTTGGAGATGTAACATTGACGTGGGAACTGACCTCCACATATGGTGGTCCTGTCCGATAATACATACGTACTGGAAGATGGTACATAGTAAGGTTACAGAGTATGGATGTAGTAAATACCCGTTTACCTTTGAAGCTATGGTATTGTTTTCTTCTGGAATGTCCATTCCTTGTTTCAAAAAATCAGTAGCCAAGCATCTTCTTATAGCAGCCAAATCTCTGATACCTAAATACTGGAAATCGCAAAATATACCTACTAACAAGGAATGGATTGACCGTGTGGAAGAGATACGAGCCGTAGAAGAATTGATAGCCGCTGTAACCGATAATCTTGAGAAACACAGACAAACCTGGTTGCACTGGGATTTACAAGTTAAATCCCCTATTTAAATCAAGACCCGTCACAAACCCATACTCAATTTTGATAGGTAATTTATTCTGCAGAGAAAACCCGGTAGACGTGATTGCCAATAATTTAGATTTATTTTATGATCCCACTATAAAATGAAATAGTACGGTTCAGATCTCCGAGATATATATCTAGAGTTGTTAAATAAAGGATATAAGAATGTATGTATATATATACAATTCACAACAGGTTCTATCTGCTAAGATATGAGATTATAATATGTCTAGTGTCATTTTGTAATTATGTGAATTTGTCGATACACATATTGTCATTTGAATATTGAAGCAATGTAAATGACTCTGCTGCGTCAGAGACTCCAAAAATGCACTTTTAACCCCCCCCCCCCCCTTTTTTAAATTTTTTTATTTTTTTTTTTCTCTCTCTCTTTTCTATCCCCTCTAACCCCTTGATTTTATTATTCCCCTATGGTTATGTTATATATTTCCTGAAAAATCCAATAAAAATTTATTCACAAAAAAAAAAAAAGGGGTAGGGTTTATGCTGATAAACGCATAACGCTGGCAGTGGGGGTTTTAAGTGATTTGTTATGGGTCTTACGTATTGTTTATTCCTCAACCTATGAATGTTGGTTATTTCAAGTAGATTTTACTTTGGCTTTTTTGGGGGCATTCCGGGTTTCCGAGTTGGTGAGTTCATCCAAGCAAGTGGTGGGGGGGGGGGGGGGGTCTTCTTTATGGGGACGAATATTGTAGTAATGGTAAGGTCATCATATTGTGTTTTTCTAAAACGGATGTTTTGGGAAGGGGGGCACGGATCGCTTTGCATGAGGTGCCAGGGGATAAAATGTGTCCTGTTTTGTGTTTAACGCCTTACCTAGCTGTTCGCCCGGTAGGTAGTCTCTCGCTATTGGTCCATGCAGATGGAACTTCGCTGTCACGTTTTCAATTTTTAAGGGTTTAAGGGTTTTTCGGATAGGAGCAGCGACCAAAGCTGCTTGTTTGGGTTTGGGTGACGAGGCAGTGCGTAGAATAGGTAGGTGGGAATCTAATCAGTTCCGGGCTTATTTCAGGCCTCATCGGCTGCTGAGTTGGTGCCTCAGAGGGAGCTTGTCCAGAATATGAGGAAGGACATAAGGCAAATTTCAATGTTAATTCCGGGAGTTGGTATGGTCCGACATGGTGCCTAGGGCCCATTGGCGGCATGCCAGGGACACCCAGGCGATGGAGCGTAGTAGGGCCAAGGTAAACAAAATTATGGCAGGTGTTATGAGACAATGGCACGGGGTGGTTGTACGTGGCCTCTGGAGGGGGCCCGGACGGGTCTCTTTGCCAGGGATGGTGTCCATTTATCGGGGCTGGGGCTGGATTTCTTTTTGTTAGGAATTCAGAAGGGGATAGAAAAGGCATTGTTTTTGTTGGGTGGGGTAGTCTCGCATGAATAAGGGATTATCCGGCGTGCCTGTGGCGGTAGCTTGCTCCTGGGGGTGGTCTATGGCCTTATTTTCAGGTTGGTAGCCTTGGTATGGCTTGGTGTGAGGTTGGAGCCGGAAAGGACGCTCTTTACCTAAAACGGTGGGCTGGACAGATGGAGCTGTTCAGCCTTAGGGATCGGTTTGGCTGACAGACCCCTGGGAGCAAGCTTGGGTATTAAAAATGTTAAAATATTAATTTATGGTATATTGTTAACTTATGGTTATTAATTATGTTAATTAAGTATTAAAAGGTAATTGTGTTATGTTATGTTAACATTTAATTTAATTTATGGTGGTCATTGTCATTGCCTTTTTATTGTGTTACAGTTATCAGAATGATATGTTTATGGTCGAGTTGGCAATGACAATGTTTGTTTTATATGCATAAAATAATAAAATGGCTGTGGCCTTTTCTATTCACTAAGTCTGTGCCATATGTATGTTTTTAATGGAAAGTCAGCCCGGTAGTCAAGGCTTCAACTGTCAGGCTATATAAGCCCTGCTTTTTTCTAATCAATTGTATATTATCGATTTGACTGTTTTATTTTATTTTTGCATCTTGAAACCCACATATATTGCATGGCTGCAATTGCCTTTTCACCCACAAGGTGGCAGTGGAACATTACTCATTCGATTTCAATAACTATAGGAACTATGTACAGTATTTTTGTTCTGTACTTCTCATCGCCTGTTGAGTCTTCCCTTTTTGTATTGGCACTACAGATACCTGTGGATTACTATTTTCTAGGAATCCATGGTCTTAGGCTAACGTTTCGCTGTGAACTAATTGACATCTGTTATTTCCAAATATATCTGTACATATATCTGTACATGTACATTTTTGAGTACCTGTACACGTCCGACTTACTGAATTTCCCTGGGAAGTCTGAATCTTATTGTATATTTGACAAGTCATCACTCTAAATTTTGGCTATGGATACATTTCTCGACATGTCACAGCAGCAGAGAAAGAAAGACTCCAGAGGAAAAGATAAAGATAAGCCTTTGCAACGCTCCTCTGTACGTTAGTCCAAGCTGAAACTCCCTTTGGATGAGTCATCACCTTGTCACACTATGTCACCGGCTGCTTCCCCTTCATCAGCTAAAATCGCTGAGCTGAAATCCTCAGTTGAAATGACAATGGAATTAATTGCTACTAATGCCACTAATATCACTGTACTTGAGAGCAGACAGAGTGATCTGGAAGATGAATTGGTAGTAACTGTCAGGATTCAGAGGTAGTGGAACCTCGATGCAGAGTAGGCACAGAGTATTACGACGGCTATTTAGTAAAGGACAGAATTCTTCTCCATGAAGGAAATCCACCTTATGGTTGAGCCTCAGGCTCTATTCCCCCAGGTCTTTTGTACTCTGTCAATTACCAATACATGAAGTGTACCCTAGCGTCTGGATAACATGAACTGAGGACAATAGTAAAGCAAAAGCATGGTCGGACAGGCAAAGAGGCCGAGGCTGGCACGGCAAAAGTACAATAGGAACGGGCAAAAAGGATAGTCGGACTGGCAAAAGGTCGATGCTGACAGAAAACAGGAGTAGTCAAAAACACGCAACGGGAAACAAAAATAGAAAGTACAGGAATGCTAGTAAAAGGCTCAGCGGCTCTATCACAGGCAAGGGCTGAGACACAAATAAGGTTTTTTGTTTTTTTTCAAGTTTTAATGCTTTATTATGCAAAAAAATTCCAGAAGATACAAAAACAACATTATCGTGACAAAGAAACACATTCCAATAATACAGTGTATGACAAACATCAATAAAGTAAGTGAAATGAGCCCTTTCTGTTAGTGTTGTCAAGGATTGTTTATAGGCCGGCTCCCTCTGTGCCATGCTCTTATGTCAGGGGGGAAATGAAGTGTTAGAGAGAGGGTTAATAAAACAAAATACCCAGTAATAGAAAATCATTTTGAGGGGACCCATTGAATCGACGAGATCGAGGTTTGTTCTACACTCATTCTACATTCAAATCTATACAAACACAATGTATCAGTCATACAAGTCAGTCTACTCAACTAAAAGTCTAGAGTCATACTGGGGGTCGGCGGTGCGAGGTTGGGGCCGAAAGATCACATGAGGGATTAAGGTATATTAAAGTATAATGTCTTCTGATTGCAAATCGTTAGTGAGGGATCTAGAGTCGTAATCTTTCCAGCGGGCCCATATTTCCTGAAATTCGTCAAGTTTTTCATGTAGTAGCCCTTTTCCATCAGATGTTGGAATCTCAGTTGTGTAATAACTGCGTTCCAATTTATATTTCCCCACTGCCTCCAACAGCGAGCCATTGTGATTTTTACGGCCATAAGAATATGTATTAAGAATTTTTTCTGAGATTTCGAGATGTTCGGAAAATCAATATTTTTATATATAAAAGATCTGAGGTGATAATGTTAGGTTAAAACCACAAAGTTCGGCTATAAGATTTTGTATACTTAGTTTTAATCTATCCAAAGCGAGGCAGGACCACCAGACATGAGAAAGAGTTCCTACTTCTGTTGTACAACGCCAACATATATTTGAGTTAGCCCTGCTGATCTTATGGAGTCTGCTCGGGGTTAGGTACCAGCGTTTAATAATTTTAAAGTATAGTTCTATAAGGTTGATTGAGTGAATGCTTTGCCGCGTCAATGAGTATGCCTTGATCCAGTCCTCTATGGGGTAGTTTCAATTCAGTTCGAGCTCCCATCTACAGGTTGGCTGATCTTTCCCTTCTTGGATCAAGGTTTGTAGTAACTTGGTGTTTCTAGAAACATGTTTAGATTTCTTATGGGTGTCGATCCAATCTTCTATAGACGGGGAGAATAATATGTTTCTATGTGAAATAAAAATTTTAACTCTTAAATATGAAAATAATTCACACAGAGGGAGGTTATAGAGCTCTGTTAATTGTTGAAATGGTCTAATGCTATTCTGGGTCATTATATCTTTTATGGACGTTATACCGCATTGTTGCCATTTCTTTAGGTTGATATCTGTGATGGAGAGTTGGACCACATCAATTGGGGTTGAGGCCAGTAAGTGGTTTCCTATCTTAAATGTATTCTTAAGTTTGTTAATGGTGACAAGAGTGTCCCGTATAAATGGATTGGGGTGTTTAATTAAATTCTTCAGTACCTCCGGGGACCTCCAGAATAAAAAAAAAAAGGTCACAATCCTTAATTTCTGTCTGTTCTAATTGGAGCCATTTTGGGAAATTGTTAGATTTAATTGATTTCCTGTCCCAGGCCAAGAAGTGTGTCAGCATTGCCGACTCATGAAGATTTATAATATCTGGAAACGAGGCCCCCCCTTTGATGGTCTTTATTTGTACTATAGTACCGCTAATTCTTGGATTTTTACCGAGCCATATATAATCCCCAATGATTTTCTGTATTTGTTTCAATACTTTTGGATGGACTCTTAGAGGTATGAGCCTAAACAGATATAGAGCCTTTGGTATGATATAGGAATTAATAACATTTATGCGACCTAGCCAGGAGATCTCCAAGCCCTTCCATTTGGTTAATTGAGTGGCTATGTCCTTTACTAGCAAAGCGTAGTTACAACTTACCATTGTATTCATGTCGTTAAGTATTTGAATTCCTAAGTAGTCAATGATTTGTGTTGACCAATTTATATCGGTTAAAAAACTTAGGTCTTTAGGATCAGTGTGTGTAAGAGAGATGTTTATAGTTTGAGTTTTTTTTAAATTAATTTTGTAGTTGGAGCAGACCCCGTAATCATTTATCAGTCGAAATAGAGCCGGGATGGAGCAGAGGGGGTTCGTCAGGGACAGGAGGACGTCGTCGGCATACAGGGAGATCTTAGAGGACTCCGTCCCGAGTTCTACGCCTGTGCCTTGAGGGGATTGTCTGATGGCAGCCGCCAGGGGTTCCATACTAAGTATGTATAGGAGGGGGGCTAAAGGACATTATTCCCATTATTGATCGAGAACCAGTCAGAGTCCATCGCTGGACCTGTTACTTTTGCGGTAGGGTTCGAGTATAATGCCATGGTGTAATCTCTAAAAAGTCCCCCCATGTCAAATCTGTACAGAACAGAATCCATATATTGCTAGTCCACCCGATCAAAGGCCTTCTCAGCGTCAAGTGCTAGAAAGACGACTTTAAGATTTAGTGACCTTGATCTGTGGACTAGGTTGAGTATCTTCCTTGTGTTATCTGCCGCACTCCTGCCCTCAACAAACCCCGTCTGGTCCGTATGTACAAGGAAAGGAATTACTTGTTTTAATCTCCCGGCTAATATTTTAGAATAGATCTTAATGTCAAGATTAATGAGAGAGATAGGTCTGTAATTAGCTGTATGTGTTGGGTCCTTCCCTGTCTTGAGAATCGGTGTGATTGTTGCCTGTAATAATTCTTCAGGGAGAGTACCCGATTTAGGGATGTTTGAGAAAAGCCTGAGTAGTAGTGGTGCTACTGTAGATTGAAATTTCAAAAAGAAAGGAGTTGAGAACCCATCAGGGCCCGGGGATTTACCAGTTTTTAGATTTTTTGCTATTTATTTCAAATAAAGAAATGGGGCTGTTCAACGGTTCCTTTTGCTGTACCGTAACTGTGGGGAGATTCAATGTGCCTAAGAACTCGTCAATCTTACTCTGGCGGGTTGGAACCTGCAATATATTATATAAACTTTTGTAGTATGCTGCAAATGCATTAGAAATAGCCTTGGGGGAAAGATGATGTGTATCGCCCACTATTATCTTATGGATCATCCCTGAGCTTTTCTTGTTTTTAAGTCTGTTCGTCAGTGTCTTTCCTGCTCTGTTGGACGAGTAGTACCAGTTCTGTTTAAGGCGGATCATCATGGTGTTAATTTTTTCGAGTTCCTTAATATTAATTTCGGCTTGTATTAATTTGATCTCCGCCTTAGTTTTAAGGTCTGGGACCCATTTGTCCGATCTCTCCCGCTTAGCCAGATTGATGTATAGATTGGACAAAGTGGTCCCTTTTTCTTTTTTTTCCTTTGCACCCAGTTTGATTATCAGGCCTCTCATATATGCCTTAAAGGTGAGCCAAAGAATAATATCCGAGGTCTCTCCGTTATCATTTGCCAGCAGGAAGTTGTGGGCTTCTTCCGTTAAGTATTGTATATTTTCTTTGGAATTAAGAATGGATTCATTCAGTCTCCACTTAGTTCTCAAATTGTAATGGGGATTATTAGATATTTCCATAGTTAAAGGGGCGTGGTCTGACCACGTAATTGACCTTATCTGTGCGGTCTTAACAAATTCCAAAGATTGTGGTCTCAACAGAAAGTAGTCAATCCGAGAGTAGGTCTGGTGCACATTAGAGTAAAAAGTGTAATCTCTGTCACTAGGGTGTAGAACTCTCCAAGTATCGAATAGGGAGTTTTTCCCCAAGAATGTTTGCTGTATAGAACTATTACTCCCACTCAACTCTCGGGTCGGCCACAGTGTTCAAGTCTCCTCCAATGACTAGGGTTCCAATTTGAATTTTATCTATCTTTTCCATTAATTTGTCGAAGAATCCTGCTGATATCTGATTAGGGGCATATATATTAAGCAAGGTATAGGAAATATCGTTAATTTTAACAATGAGTATCAAGTATCTGCCATTGCTGTCTGCCTCTTGGTGCACCAATTCGAATTTTAACCTTTGTGAAAAGATAAGGGCAACTCCTCTCTTTTTCTTATAAGGTTTATAAGGTTTTAAATAATATTCCTAATGATTGGCTGGCCAATAGAGACATTTGGGACGAGAAACAAACTGTATATATATGTCTCTTTAAGAGAACATAAGGGCAGGAAGCCGGAATACTACTGCACTTGTGTGAGCCGAATGGTGGCGTGTTCAATCTAGCTGGATGACAGCCGATGGAGACGCACATATAAAACACGCTGGGAATCCCAAGCTGCCAGGCCAGGAGGCTGAAGATCGGAGCTCTGGAGAACTCTCAGCGGGTAAGTGGGAGAAGGAGGTGGCATAGTCCTGCAGCGTGACTGAGCTCTGGGACAGTAATTAATGGAAACAACCTCTTCCCATGATAACGTTATTCAAGGCTTATTGGAAAAAAATCAAAGACCTTGAAAATTACCGTAGGCGTAATAATTTGCGCCTGATCAATATGCCAGAATATGTCAAATCTTATCAGTTACTAGCCACATTACAATGATGGCTCCTAGATGTTCTTGGTTTGTCCTTTTCTAATACCTCGCCCTGACTGATCGAAAGGGCTCAACATATTGGTCCTGAGAGAAAAAGACCCGACCTCGAGGCCACGTCCGCTTATTTTTCGACTGCTGAATTTCGTTGATAAAACAGCTATACTGGCAGCCTACAGAAAAAAAGAGTGAAGTATTATATGACCAAAATAAAAACCTCATGTTCCATGACAATTCTGCAGCCGTGACAGCTAAACAGAAGGAATTTGGTCCAGTTTGTACATTTTTGTTTCGAAAAGGCATCAGATTCATGCTTTTATAACCTGCAAAGTTGAGAGTGACTCACGGAGACCAGACTTTCCTTTTTGATTCGGTACAGGCCACTAGAGATAAAACACAGGATTTTCAATCTTTTGATTTACAGGCTGTTGATGCTGAGGAGTGAAGCTTTGTTTCGTGATTGGCCTACACTAACTTTTTCTCTCATTTTTCTGATGACCACGTCTTTGACGTGGCTGATGGTTTATGTTATAAGTAGTTTATGGTTTATGGTTGGGGGTTTCCCCTTTTGCAAAAATGTGTATTTTCCTCAATTGATGCTTTACCACTAAAATGTCTTACAATGTTAGTCACAGGATTTCAGGATTCCCCTGGGCAATGGGACTGGGGGGACCCTTTTCTAAATTTTTATGTACTACAGTGCCTTGCAAAAGTATTCACCCCTTGGCATTTTTCATGTTTTGTTGCCTCACAACCTGGAATTAACATGGATTGTTTGTGGATTTGCATCATTTAATTTACAGAACATGCCATGAACTTTGAAGATGTTTATTTTATTTTTTATTATTGTGAAGCAAACTCATACTTACATTTAATGAGTGCCAGACCGCTATTTTATCTTCTTTCATATTCCAGTACATACAAGCCCATAGCTATATCTCCAAAACCATTCGATCCTTTACTGATCTGGATTGGTCAAATAGGTTAGATAACATCATCAGACACGCCTCAAGTAAACAACACTAACTGCTTTTGACAAAGCGCCAGTTGGTGCGAAACACGTCAAGCGTGTGTCGTTTCTGTTTTGTACCTGTCTCCCTGCTCGATGGTTTTATTATTCTTTTTTTGATTTAATAAAGTTACTTTTTACAAACCAACTATGGATTGATGCTGTCTACCTTCTGGATGATTTCAGCTGGCACTACCTCTGTTTGTTCCTGTTGTCTGCCTGGGGTGTGAGTAGACCCCTTTTCTGTGCTACAGCACCTGGAAGTTAATTTTACTCACTCCACTGTTACTTGGGGCTTGAGCCGGTCAGAATCTGCTTGGAATTCTTAACAACACTAACCACTCAGATTTATGCATTCTTATGCTCTGATAAAGAAAATAATTCAACATATTTACCTACATGTTCTTGGAAAAGGAGCATGCCCACAGTAGATTTTGAGGATATTGCAAAGGCTTACCAATATCTGGCTAAATCTATGCCTAGTGCTACATATAAGGATATGCACCTTAAGTTGGGTCACTATGCTTACTTTTTCAGATGGTGGAGGTTCTTACTTCTCTCTTTTTATTTTTTTTACACTCAGACTCTGCAACACATAATAGATTGACAAATATTCTTATTGCTTTGATGTGTTTTCAGGTCATCCTTGTGCTTTTTTTTCTTCTTTTTTTTCCATTTATGCTTATCTTTCTTCCACCCTGCCTTTCCCACTGCCTTCTTTTCCCATTTTTCCATACTTTTTACTTATGAAATTTGATACAAAAATGTATATTAAGGTATATAATATTAATTACGTGGAAGAAAAATAAAAAACAAACAACACTAAACAAAACATTGTGCATCCCTATCTCTACGTTGTCTCCCTTTTTTAACCTTATTCCCACCCTCCTTCTCTTTTCTTTCTTCTTTCTACTCTATCTACATATTGTACATTCGTTAACTTTTCCTCAATTTATATATTTACTAATTGACTAGTTTAAATCCCAATATAGTCAGGGTAGGCTGCCACAGTGTACTATATATAAAAACAAGTGTGGGTGAGCGAGCTGCCGGGAGAGGAGGCAGAAGATTAATGTTGTCCTTATGGTTCTATGTTATCATTGCTTTTTATGTTATATTTGATGTTATGTTACCATTGTTATTATGTGCAGGGCCCAATGTCTGTTTTTTTCTACTATATTTCTTCCCTATCAAGACTCTCTATGCATGTTTCCCAAATATTTTTTTTCCTTTTTGACATATTGCTAATCCAGCTGAGACCCTTTTCTTGTGTCAATTGGGTTTTAATCTGTTTTCTCAGTTGTTCTTTCAAGAGGGGGACCGATTGTCTCCAGGCTCTCGCTATCAAGATCTTAACTGCGACCATTATATGAATTATCAGCGCCTGCCCCTGACGGCTCATTTTAGGCCATTTCAAATGCAGTCCGACCTCTGGTTTTCTGTCTAATTGCACACCCATAGTGTATTGTATTATGTCGAAGGCTATGTCCCATATTTTCTTGATTCGAGCACATCCCCACCACATATGTATATAGGTGCCTGTCTCCAAACTGCAACCCCAGCATTTGTCCTCATTCGCCTCATTCATTAAGGCTAGTCTTCTAGGTGTGATGTACCATCGGTTAGATACTTTAAAAAAGGTTTGAACTAAAGACAAATTGTGAACATTTTTATTAACCAAGTTAGGAGCCTCATTCCATTCTCCAGTGTCCATTGAGGTATCAAGTTCTTTTCCCATTTTATTGTATTTTCTCTCTTTCTCTTGTCTCATGTATTGTTATAAGGTGTTTGCACTTTGAGAGGGGATTAGTAATCTTATTATGTGAGAAAACTGCCTCTATTGCCTTTATTTGATCTTCCTCTTCTATATATAAATGTTGCTGTAGAAAGGTTTTTATTCTTAAGTAATAAAAAATTAGGTTTTTTGGAAGACTGTGCTGCTCTACTAAATCTGAGTATGGTTTTATGCTCCACCCTTTTAATATATCCCCGATTTTACTGGAGCGCAACCCTCCCCAATTTCACAATGAAATGTCAGGTATGCTATATTCTATTTTGTCAAGTGATTCTCCTGCTGGTATTTTATTCTTAATCCCCAATTTTTTATTATTTTGTACCAACTAGGGACTAGGCTTTACAATATCTTATTCTTATTTTCCATATCTTCTATCATCTGATCACTATTTATATTCCATATGATCTTTTCAATTTTTTTTAGCTTTACTGATTCTTTTTCTAATTTATACCATGGTTCTATTTCAACTTCTTTAATCTGCATAAAATAAATATGTTGGATTATTGCTGCGTCTGCCTCTAGTGATATAAGTGGGAAGCCTAGTCCTGTACTTTTTTTGAGATTTGCTTCATACTTATGCGAGGAGTTTTACCCTGCCAAATAAAAATTTTAAACCTAGTGTGGATCATCTGTAGCCAGCTGGTGGGGATCTGCATTGGGACCATTCTTAGAAAATACGTCCATTTAGGGATTAAGTAGGATTTTACTATATCTATTTTTCCCCACCATGATACAAAGTTGTTCTGCCAATTTTTCATATCTCTATTGGTTGATCTCATTATCCTCAAGAAGTTTATCTCCAGCAGTCTATATTTGATGGTATGAGGATTCCCAAATATTCACCTTGTTCCTTGGTACAATCAAAATGGAATTTTGCTTGGATATATTGCTTGGATTCCTGATCAGTATCTAAGGTTAAAGCTATTGTTTTCTGCGGATTCAGTTTGTAATTAGATACTCTGCTGTAAGAGTCTATTCATTCCATAAGGTGTGGTAATGTACTACGAGGACTAGACAGGGTTACCAATATGTCGTCAGCATATAACGACAGTTTATAATCCTCTCCTCCACTGGCATATCCTTTTATTCAGTGATTTTGTTCTAATATTTATTGCCAGAGACTCCAAGGCCATGATATATAAAATAGGAGAGAGCCCTGTCTAGTGCCGTTCCTCAGCTTGAAAGAATTTGAGCATAAGTCTACTCCCACCACCCTTGCCCATATAGGGCTCCTATAGCCTTCAACATCCACCCATCCAGACCAAACGAACGCAATGCTTCAAACATGTATCCCCATCCGACCCTGTCGAAGGCCTTCTCTGCATCCAACGACAGGGTCAGAATGGGGACCCCCCCTCTACCTGCCCTGTCCATTATGTCAATAATACGTCTGATGTTATGCGATGGCAACCATCCTAGAACAAATCCCAATTGGTCAGGGTGTATTACGGCAGGGATCAGTAGCTTCATTCTCTCAGCCAATATTGATGCAAATATTTTTAAATCAACGTTTTTAAGGGAAATTGGTATATAATTAGTCACTTCTTTTGGACCTTTTTCTGGTTTTAACAGAGGGATAATATTTGCATTCAACATCTCCGCTGGGAATGAGCCATTCTGAACTGATGTATTATATGTATTCAGTAAATGTTCTGTTATGTTACTTGTGAATATCTTATAAGAGGTTAGTATATCCTTCAGGACCAGGCGTTTTTTTTTTTTTTTTTCATTTTATTTATTGGTTTTAATATCTCTTCTTTAGTTATCGGGTGGTTTATCTTCTTCAGATTATCTTTCTGGATCTTAGGGATTTCTGTATTATCTAGATAATCACTCATTTATAGCTTGTGCATGCAGCTTATGTCATGACACTCCGAGGTTCTTTTTTTCAATATTAGACAGCTTATACCACTGTGAAAGCAGCTATAGAGGGCAGTTTGTGTTTGATGTTTACCCAAAACAAGGTTCTACTCAGTGCACTTTAGAGGTAGTGAGAACTTCCAATCTTGTATTGAACAGGAGCTGACAGCACTTGATAATAAAAACCAAACCCCTTGTCCTTATAATGTCACTTTGGCAGAAAATGAAGCATTAACTCAGTTTTAAACCAATACTACCATAATTATACGTCGGGAGGACAAGGGAGGGTACATTGTCATCCTTAATACTGATGACTATAGAACTGAGGTGCTCAGGCAGCTCATTGATCAGGCTTATTATACTCGTTTCACTGGTAAACCAACATCAATTTACAAAACCCATCTTTTGAAATCGGTTACTAGGGGACAGCATTTGGGTATTCTTTCGCATAACTGTAAAGAAATTGATTCAAGGGAATACAACGGTTTCATTCTCTCTTATCTTACCATGAACCTGTAGTTCTGTGATGATGATGCCTGTGCTAATGTCTCCTCATACACCAGGCATTCTAAGCCACAGAAACATGATACACAGACCAGAAGGAGAAAACCTCGGAGAGGCAAATCCAACAGGTAAGTATATTCAGTAGTGTTTTAAGGCACGAAACACGTGACACCTTCCAGATCGGTTTCTGTGTATCTGTATCTGCACTTATCCTATATTAAAACACTGCTGAATTTACTTACTTGTCTCTATGCCGTTTTGTTCTGGTCTTTGTATCATATTATTTTGCATAACACAGCTGACTTTCTAGCAGTCAGGTCCCTGATTTTTCACATATTCCCCAAGGTTTATAAATATGTCGGTATTCCTAGGGGCCGTCCCATTGTCACTTACATAAATTCCCTTAACCCCTTAGTGACATGACTTTTTTGGCTTGTCCGACGCTTGGTGACATGGGCTGTTTTAACATTTCTGAGCAGTTTGTGTTTTGCTGTAATTTATTTCTGTCTCATTTAGTGTACCCGCACAAACTATATATCGTTTTTATCGTCATAAGAAGGGCTTTCTTTTGATACCATTATTTTGATAATAGCATATAATTTGATGTAAAAAAAATAATAAAATATGGCAAAAAAAATGAAAAAATAATTTTTTTATGACTTTTATTTGAAAAATCGTATACTCATGTACAAGAGACAACAAAAAAACACTGCTAAAAAGTTTCTAATATATGTCCTGAGTTCAGAAATAGCCCATGTTTTTATGTTTTTGTGCTTTTTTATTCATGTTACAGGGCCAGAACTATAAGTGGTGCAAAGCTATTTTAAAATCCCTTCTTTCAAAATTAGCGATAGTGACATTGTAACACTGATTTCTGTTCTAAATCCATGAATGACCCCCAACATGTACATATTTTTGAAAACTAGACAACTCAGGGCATTTAACTTGGGTTATTTTGACACATTTCATGTAGCCATTTTACCACCAATCTATGCCAAAGTTTGCAGCAAAAAATCTTTTTTTTTAATTTTTCACATATATTGCAATTTAGGTAAACATTACCTTAAAATGTGAAGGGGTATTTCCAAATAACACCTCAATATGTGTTCAGCAACATCTCCTGAGTACAGGGATACCACCCATGCATAGGTTTGTTGGTTTGTTTTGGGGCTAAAAGGCCACATTTAGGGGGTGCGCATTTTGGTTTTCCAACTTGGAATTCTGACATGCAGAAAACTTGTGCCCATGTCCCATTTGGGACATTTTTGAAGCCAGAAAGTGTATTCTACCCCACAAAACCATATATTTTTTTAAACTAGACACCCTAGGGTATTTCAAATGGTAGTATTTTAACACTTTCCATGCACTAATTATACTACCAGCCTATGTCAATGTTTTGGGTAGTAATTTTTTTTCACATACATTGAACTTTGGGCATGAATTCACAGATCCTGTTATATGTCAGTGCCAAACAACACCTCAATATGTGTTCAGCAACATCTCCTGAGTACAGGGATACCACCCATGTATAGGTTGGTTAGGTTATTTGGGGGTTAAAAGGCCACATTTGAGAGGTGCGCTTTTTGGTTTTCCAACTTGGAATTCTGACGTGCAGAAAACCTGCGCCCATGTCCCATTTGGGACATTTTTGAAGCCAAAAAGTGTATTCTATCCCACAAAACCATATATTTTTGAAAACTAGACACCCTAGGGTATTTCAAATGGTAGTATTTTAACACTTTCCATGCACTAATTATACTACCAGCCTATGTCAATGTTATGGATAGTAATTTTTTTTCACATACATAGTACTTTGGGCATGAATTCACAGATCCTGTTATATGTCAGTGCCAAACAACACCTCAATATGTGTTCAGCAACATCTCCTGAGTACAGGGATACCACACATGTATAGGTTGGTTAGGTTATTTGGGGGTTAAAAGGCCACATTTGAGAGGTGCGCTTTTTGGTTTTCCAACTTGGAATTCTGACGTGCAGAAAACCTGCGCCCATGTCCCATTTGGGACATTTTTGAAGCCAAAAAGTGTATTCTACCCCACAAAACCATATATTTTTGAAAACTAGACACCCTAGGGTATTTCAAATGGTAGTATTTTAACACTTTTCATGCACTAATTCTACCACCAGCCTATGTCAATGTTATGGATAGTAATTTGTTTTTCACATTCATTGTACATCGGGCATGAATTCACAGATCCTATTATGTGTCAGTGCCAAACAACACCTTAATATGTGTTTAGCAACATCTCCTGAGTACAGGGATACCACCCATGTGTAGGTTAGTTAGATTATTTGGGGGCTAAAAGGCCACGTTTAGGGGGGGGTGCATTTCCAACTTGGAATTTTGACATGTAGTCAGCCTGCGCCCATGTTCCATTTGGGACACTTTTGAAGCCTGTCAAAGTATTTTACCCCATAAAACCATATATTTTGGAAAACTAGACATCCTAGGGTATTTAAAATTGTGGTATTTTAACACTTTCCAAGTGCTAATTCTACCACCAACCTATGTCAAAGGGATGGGATGTCATTTTTTCCCCACACACATTGTAGTTCAGGCAGGAATTTTCAGATTCTGGTATTTGCCACTGCCAACCAACACCTCAATATGTGTTCAGCAACATCTCCTGAGTACAGGGATATCCCCCATGCATAGGTTTGTTGGTTTGTATTGGGTCTAAAATTCCACATTTAGGGGGTGCGCAATTCCAACCTGGAATTTTGACATGTAGTCAGCCTGCGCCCATGTTCCATTTGGAACATTTTTGAAGCCGTCCAATGAATTTTACCCCATCAAACCATATATTTTTGGAAAATAGACATCCTAAGGTATTTCAAATGGTGGTATTTTAATACTGTATAGGTACTAATTCTACCACCAGCCTTTGTAAAAGTTTGTGGTAGTACTTTTTTGGGAGTTTTTTTTCCCACATGCATTGTACTTCAGGCATGAATTCACAGATTCTGGTATTTGTCACTGCCAAACAACAACCCAATATGTGTTCAGCAACATCTCCCGAGTACAGGGATAGCACCCATGCATAGGTTTGTTGGTTTGTTTTTGGCTAGAAGGCAACATTTGTGAGATGCGCATCTCAAAATTCCAACTTGGAATTTTGACATGTAGTCAACCTGCGTCCGTGTCCTTTATGGGATATATCTTTGAAGCCAGCCAATGTAATTTACCCCCACCAAACCATATATTTTTTTATCGGTAGACCCCCATCACTACTTGTGGCAAGGGCTCAGCAGCCACCGATACATCGCTAGATGATGTATCAGAAAGCTGAATAGGGTCAAAATCGAACCCTGAGTCCGCGGCCTCAGAATCAGTGCGTAAGCAGTGATCTCGAGCAAAGAAGGGGTTAATAGCTCTTAGAAGAGCCTATCTAGTACTGTAATACATTACAGTACATATAAATTAATCCATAAAACAGTGCAGACAGCAAAACATACTGTTGCTGTGCAGGATTACTGCTTACACAGTGATGAATGGCAGGGAAGGGGTTAATACACAGTGAAAGACTTTCATAAAACCTGCCAATTTTATAAAATGTTATTTTATATCACTAATACTGATCTGTCTCTTTCCGTCACAAAAATGTAAGTGAGGAGAGGGAGGCAGATCAATATTTGTGAATATTGATCCGATTAATTTTGATCTGACCAGGGCGAATGGTGAGCTTAATTGAGAAATCACCAAACCGCCTTTGCCACTAATTCGCTGTTACTGATCGCTATGCGCTCAGGCAGCTTAAAAAAAAAAACTCAAATATTTTTACTTTACATGTAATCCCCTAGCGGGTATGTGTAAAAAAAAAAATAAAAAAAAATATGCAGACAGATAAAAATTGCTTTGGCGTCAATATCATTGCGTAAGCAGTGATCGACGGCAAATAAGGGGTTAATAACTCTTAGAATAGCCTTTTTAGTACTGTAATAAATTACAGTACAAAAAAATTAACCCCTAAAAAATGCACAAACAGCAAAAATAAATGCGCTGATGTGCACGATCACTGCTTATGCAAGATCAGTGGCAGGGAAGGGGTTAAACGCAGGGAATTGCTTTAATAAAATTTTTTTTATTGTTTTATTATTTGTGTGTTGTGTATTTATTGTTTTTTTAAACTTTTACTTACTTTTAGAACTTTGATCTGTCTCTCTCCCTCACTAAAAAAAATGTGAGGAGAGGGAGACAGATCATAACTGGTCAGATCAATATAGAGTTAATATTGATCTGACCAGTCAGTGGGGATGTTCAGGAGAACATCCCCACTGCCTGTCAGTGTGCCTGGCAGTCACTGATTGCCTCTGTGAAGAGGCAATCGTGTGACAGCCAGAGAGCACAGGAAGCAGGTACTTCCTGCCTCCTGTGCTCTTGCCCTTAGAAGGGCAGCGCCATCTTGGTCACTTAGTGACCAAGATCGTGCATTTTTTTTTTGTGTTTCTGATTGCCTCGACTTGCGAGGCAATCAGAAACACTTTCTGAGCATAGGAAGCGAAAGATTCGCTTCCTATGCTCATTTTTTAAATGCCCGCGTTTTAAAGGCACTGTGCCTTTAAAACCGGCATTTCGATCGCTCTCCGGAGCGATCGAAATGCCGACGGGCATTTTTTTTAGCATTGTACGATGCTTCCACACGGAAGCATCGTTACAATGCCCTTAGAGCACTGAAAGCGGAAAAACTCCGCTTTCAGTGCTCGTTTTGACACAGGACGGACTAGGTCCGTCCTGTGTCACTAACGCCTCGGCACACAGGACGGACCTAGTCCGTCCTGTGTCGCCAAGGGGTTAATGAATCCATGTGTGAATTTGTTGACATTTATCTCTCTAGTCTCTAGTTCACAGATTATCTTCTCATTTTCAAGATATTTTGAACCTTGTGGAGACTGTGCCATGGAAACCTTCATATACATGAATTATACTTGACGTGGTTTTTTGTATTATACACGAAAAAGATCTTATAACTATGTGGTACCATTTTGATAATTTTACTGGTTATTTGGACCCATTGAAGGCATTTCTTATCTGTTTGACTCAACCTTTTTAAGCTCCCACGCCTTATCGGTTTCCCGATGGAAAAAATTGACCCTTATGGTGGCATATAGAAGTCATTTATTTATAACAACGTTAAAAAGGGAGGAGTCCCCAAACCTAATGCGGCACCCCTACCCCCTGGAGATGCGATGAGCCCCGCCTGCCTGCAGCGCATGTGACGGCTGGTCCATCTTCACCAGGCCGCCTTCTACTGATACTGGGGTATCCCGGGGCGGCCAGGATAGCCTGCTGACCTTGAGCCCCACCCCCTTTCTGGAGGCCCGTGAGCCCCCCAACTCACGTGCCCAACATGTTTTTGCGTTCTGCAGTAGCCATAATGGTTCCCGCCTTTGTATCCACAACCAACCGGCTGGCTATGCTCACCGCATGGGCCCGACCACACGTCAATACCCAAATCGCGCCCATCTCAACCTGCAGGGTGTTTTTGTTATCCCCAGAAGTAGTGAGGGCTGCATTACCGCAAGATGGGACCCCCCCACTCCATCACCAAAAGAGAACAAGCATTAGAATGGTTCACTCCACAAATTACAGCTGAAATAGCCCTGCCTGATTACCCTAACTCCCACCACTATTCCCCTCCTACTGATAACCTTCCTGACCCTAATTAAGATCCCCTCCCTTGAACCCTTAATTGAATTACTGCTAATCCCCAGTTTGCCAGGATGTCTCAGGCCATAGCCCATTGTCCTATTGTCTCTGGGCTATCTCCTGAGACACCCTGGAGCCATCTAAAAAACCTACAGGCAATGAGCTTAATGACGCTCGCTCCTAATCAGTCTCTTGCTATGTTTTCTCTTGGATTCCACACATTACCTACAGCGGTGCAGACTGCGATCAGAGCAAAATGCGCCCCATTGCTCAACGTTTATATTGGGTGGTGGGAGGAACCTGCTACCGCTGTAGGCCATGCACCTCATTCTGATCCTGTCAGTTCTAACGACAGCTGCTTTGACTTACAATTCACTATGACGTTCAGCTCAGTCCAGATTGACTATTTAAATATTAGAATTTCAGACAGTAGGCCCCGGATAGTTTTGGCACTCTATAGAAAACCGTGTAGCAGGAACATTCTCATAGCAGCCTTGGGAGAGTTTTTCTAAAGGCATTTTATAGTGATAGATGGTCTCTTCTAAAGGTCAAAAATACAACTGTCAGGACCTGCTGCATCGCGATTCCCCAGAGTTACTTTCACTAACCTTACCTACATCTATTAAATTGCTTCCAGTCTTCCATGTTTCTCTACTTAAACATCATACTCCTGATCCATTTTCAAAAATTGTTCATGCTGCTCCTGATCCCATTATTATTCATGGTGAAGAATATGAGGTTGATAAAATACTATATTTTCGTTTCCACAGTTATAGCTTACAATATCTCATTCAACGGAAGGGCTATGCTCCTGAAGATGACACTTGGGAATTTTCGTCTGATGTGCATGCTGACAAGCTTGTCTCCTCTTTTCACAGATGTCATCCTGAGAAACCACATCCTGAGAATCTTCTGCATCTCGATTTCCCGGAGTTATTTCCGGGTTTCACAGATCAGAGGCTGTGCCCCTCTTAGGACGCGATCTTCCCTCGCTGTATAGGGAAGTAGCGGCACGAGTCAAAAGCTGAGATATTTTGTTTCGTTTTCAAAACGAAAGTGCCGGCTTAGCTCATATCCTCCTCTAATTTCCAGTGTACCGACCTCTGCTTCAACATATTGACTTTGCCAAACTTCTATTGCCCCTTGAATCCGGATTTGCAAAATGACCTTGTTGACGTCTCCTACCCCTTTAACAACAGGTAAACAATTCCCATTATCACAATAACTTGGGATTGTTAAAAGACTTTGTTCCTGTCTCAACCTTCCTGCCTGTTTATCTGCTTGCTAATCTGCTAGCTAAAACTGCCTGCTTTACTGCTTATTCAGATCTGCTGAAGTTGTCTGGCATCCTGCTCTAAATACTTTAAATATGTGCTTTTTCTAAAGTGATCGATTCACCTTTTCTCTATACTAAAATTGATCCAACAATTACAACAACTGCTTGCTTCCTATGAGATTCAGTAGAATTCCCATAAAGTGACATAGACCTCTGAAATTTTGCTATTGAGTTAGAACTATCCTATTTCATTCTGACAATAAGCCTCTCACTCTCAATTTAGTCCTCAGTTTCATGAGATCTTGTCCATTGTCTGGAATCACTCCCCTCATTTTTCTTAACCCCTTCTTGACTTATGACGGTCCTGGACCGTCATGGGGGAAAACTCCCTTGGTGATCAATGATGGTCTGGGACCGTCATGCAGATCCGATCGCGGTATGCGCACTGGCATACCACGATCACGATAAGAACGACATGGCTAAGTATCTTGATACCGAGACACTTAATCCATGTCGGCTGAGGCCCCCGGAAACATCCGGGCACCGTGATAGCCAATCACAGCGCCCGGATGTCATTAGCTGTCAAAGCAGGTGCCCAGAGATTAAACCTTATCTTAAACTACAGGTAAGATGTGTTGCACTTTGGGTCATACTCTTTCGTCTCTTTTTTTCTAGACACTCTCCCTCCCTCTACTTACGCAAAAACGGTTATATCTGTGCGGTACTAATCCATGTAGGTCATGTAACAATGCCCTGGTTGGTACTACATTTTAGTTGAGTATATTAGGTACCACAGACAGACAGACAGTACATCAATTGTAACACCCAATATTTCATGTGATGACATGCCTCTCCTAGTTTCAAGAGAGACATTAGAGAACATCTTAATTCTATTCCTGTGGATTATAAGCCCCCTGTGATAATTGGTAAACAATACAGGTTCCACAGCACTTAAATAATTCTTAATCTAGTTAGGGCATGTGATATCTTAGTTTGCTTAACATTGACAGGGTTTTGGTGGATTTTTGATTTAAAAACCAAGATGCCGTCTGACCTAAATACATTTTTTTTTAAATTTATCTTGTTCTTGGCTTTTTTTCTAAGTTATACTAAATTTCTGCTATACATGCAAATTATTAATATCTAATTTGGAGTTTAATATTTCTGCCTTGCTTTGTAAGTCATTTATTCTACTATGTACTTTTTTGACAAATATATTTAACAGTTAATAGTTTTACTTGTTTATATGCAGTTTGTACTAATATTACTCAGTGTGATATGGTGAATTCTCAACTTTGCGATATTATTTACATTTTGGTATATTATGATTTTTAATTAATTTACATTGAATCATCCTTTTTCTTTAAGCCCTTAGTGTATAGAACTACATTTTTTATTGATTATAATAATACATTCCCTATATTTTTAATTATTTCCGGAGTGAGACTATATTTTTGGATTACTGGGTATATTCTATGGGTTGCTGCTGTCATGGTTAACTAGGAAAATTGATTCATTCTTACCATTATTTTATTTTCCTGGTTATTATTCTACCCCCTTTTCCTTCATGATCTTGGGACTAAGAATAAATTAAGGTGAGATAAGTGTGTGTGGTGGGGGGGTATGTCTAGTTTTACATAGCCTCCCTATTCAGAAGGTGGAGATACCCATACGTCTCCTTGAGACATCAAAAGGAGAGTATTGTTTCTATTTTGTGTGTGTGCATAATTGCTTGCAAGAAAATCTGTGCAGACTAACTGGGTCATCGGTCATAAGGATGTGCAGTAACCACTTCATTCAGTATCTTGTAACTGTCGTATTTGTTTTTGACAGCAGTAATACACTGATGAGCTGGATCAATAACAGGAGAAAGCTTGCAAAAGGATTACTTACAAGTTAAGTATTGCAAAATTTAAAGACCAAAGCGTTGACCCAATAAAATAATATTTTTAATGTATCTGTTTTAATATGCATTTATTTACCCAGGTTTCGTTTTTTTTTTAACTAGTGATCAATTAATCAAAATTAATTTATAAGAATGCAATCTGAGACAGCCAATGTTATATCTACAGGTGTAGTTTCTTCTATCGCCAAGTCATTTTGTTAGCCCTCCATGTATATTATAGGGCCCAAGGGGCATTATTTAATTAAAAAAATATATATATATTTTGGGAGGACCTCAGCTATTTTTGGCTTAAGTTCTCCTGACATGAGTCTTTATCATCCTCATAGAAGTCTATAGGAAGGAAGCAGGCTACTACTTTGGGGATCTGAGGCTAACAAACTTTTGGCATAAAAACTGACCACAATTGACAATTGTTCATGCCAGTTCAGAAGCGCTTAGGTGCTTCCTGAATGTAAGTAAGTGGGTAGTTTAAATGTGGAAAAAGGAATAAACATGTAACAAATAAACCTTTTAGCAGTTGGGTAGAAAATACAAAAGAATTAGAAAGCAACATCTACAGTTTTTCAGGAACAAAATATGCATACCAAAATTGGTAGTCTAGTAACTCTTAAACTTTGATACTCAAAGGGATTATATATCTACTTAAATAAAAGGAGCAAAGCAAATGTTTGTAATCTTACTGTAGTAATCAGGAATTTATAAAAGCAAAGGAGAAAACATTCACCATTTAGCAAACTCCTAATAGACATTGCAGCATGACACTCGATATGCATGGGCTTTACTGACTGAAGTCAGAGACTTGGAAAAGTAGCAACAAATTAAAGGGTTGACTCAATAAGCCCGTCTGGCCAGATCAGGGCATTAAGCCGAATTGCAGAGAAATCTGCAGTTCGGCTACCCATTTTGTGCTGGCTTACTGCCACAGGGGCTGGCAGGCGGAGGGATGGTTAGCGAAATCCTGTGGCTTTTTCTTACTCCTGAAAGGACAGAAGTTGGGCCAAAATCGACAGAAATTTAGGAATTTCAGGCAGTTCAATTCTCCAGAATTAAGCTGGAGAACTGAACAGAAAAGTCTAGAAGAATTAAAATAAACATTTTTATGAAGACCAAAATATGTACATGCTATCATATTAATGTTATATATTCTAATAGTACATTTACATTATTAAAAGATTTTTTTAATTAAAAAAAAATTATATATTTTATTTAATTTGATGTAATTAATGTCAGTTTTTTTTTTAAATTTCAGGAGGACTTCGGCTAATTTAGTAATAGCCAAGATCCACCAGAAATGCCCCCAAAATAAGCTGAAGTACCAAAGTTACCATTTCGGCAGACAAACGACGGAGGAGTTTGCTTCCGAAATGTCTGCACAAAAATCAGCTCATTCAAGATCACTTTGGTGGTTTTGGAGTAGCCTGAATTTGAGGGCTACTCAGATCATCAAAGTGATACAACTGAGTCCAAAACTTGGAGCTACCTAAGTCAACCCTGTTAGGAGAAAAAAAAAATTCTGTTGCCTTGAAACGTGTTATATTGTTTAATCAAACTGCGCAGAAAAAAAAATAAAAAATATCCAAATGAAGAAAAAAAATAATAACCAGCACGTCTAATGCTTTATTGTTATGGTATGAATAAAATACTTTATGTTAATGAACGTAGTATAGCATTTGTTCTTTATTCTATGTTTCCCGGTTTCAACTAAATTTTGTCCCTTAAGTTTGAAATTGCACATACATGTAAAGGGACTGACAACTAAACTTTACCGCTACTGGCTTTATAGACGCACACAAGTACATCTACTAAATAAAAACAAATACCAGAAATGTTAAAGATATACAGATACATGTATGTGTATATATTATATATATACTGTATATATCCAAACACACACATACACACACTAGTATTGCTGAAAGAAAAAAAAAAAAAATCACAACAAAATTACTTCCAATACACATATCGTCTCCTATTAGCTGTGTAATATTAGGAGATAATGTTACAAAATAGAATCTGGATCTTGTTCACAGACTTGTCCAATGCAATATAGGTACCAAAAAACAAGTGGCTAGTAAAATAACAGACAGCCTTCCTGTGAAAGCATCATTCCTAAGTGCCACATGGAGAGAGCAAGTTCACCATGGAAATTGTCAATGTGTCTTCCAATTACCCACTAGCCAGTGTATAGTTTATTTATTTTTACCCCTCCCTTCTCAGTTACGGATGGAGACAAACATAGTGTCCAATAGCAAAGCCTATGAAATATGCCAAGTAGTTCAGTTTTGTTTCCAGTCACTCTTGCGTGTTGTAAAGAGCAAATAGTTAACTTCAACCCTATAAATGACCTTCCATTTTTTTCTTTGGGGTGCTCATTGACAAGACTTTGTCCTTCTGACGAATTTCTTCCCTCAGCTTAAATTCCGTGACCCTCAAGTGCCTGATGCTGGACTTCATCTCCTTCATCTTCACCTCCATCAGCGCTATGATGTCTCTCTGCTCATTGAGTTTTCTCAGCAGCTCCTCTGTGGTAGTGCCTGAAGACATGGAGTATGAATGGTCCGTAAACAGAGGAGATGGGCAGCACTCAGGGATGGGATAGGTCTCTTCCCCCATGACCACCACCTGGATCTGCTGGTGAGGGTCGTGGCTGTTTGGAGAAGAGAAGTGAGTGGCCAGTCCTCCTCCATCATCCAACTTCACGGTGAGGTTACCTGGATTGGGTTCAGCTGCCACAGGTCCTCCTCCTGCCGCTGCTCCCATGGCTTCAATGGCACTACCCATCACAGCTGCCGATGCTCCAACCCCGGCCATACTGGCTCCCATTCCAGCTGTTGCCCCCAGAAGCACCATCTCAGCACTACCTGCTGTCAGTTCCAGGACCTCCTGCTCCTCCTGGCCGGGCAGTCCCGTAACCAGCACGGTGGTTGGTCCAGTTGTTGATGATGAGGAATAGTGGGACTGATGCCTTCTCTTGCCCCGCTCTCCTCCATTGCCCCTGCGTATCTTCCTCTCGTTCACTCCGCGGAGAGGGAAAATGGTGGGCACCTTAATACTGTAGGACTTACGCCCTCCTTGGAAGTGAAGGCTGCAAACGCGGTGTCCGTTAGTGGGCTGGAAAGTGTTGAAGCAGCCCGTCACCCCGGCCCTGGACACGTTCTTCAACCATTGTCGTCTAAGTTCAACATCCTTCGGGAACGTGTAAAAGTGCAGGCCTTTGTCCCGATGGGAGTTACTATAGCATCCCGGAACGCAGCAGGTGAAACCGGGCATGACTGTATTCGCTCGGAAAGTATCAAATCGATTTGCTGCGAGATGCTGACTACGGAAAGCGGGCAACGGAAACTACATGTTCCATAATGCAAATGACTTCCGGTAGGCTAGTGACACCAACAGGATGGAGCAGGAACTGCATTTCCCAGCATCCTCCTTCAAAGCATCACGCTCTCGCGATACTTGGCTCATGCAAAGCGGTATTAATTTGAAGTTATAGGGATATTGTTGTAGTCTGCAGAATTCAGGGTGAGTAATTAATTTGTACCCACCTGTATTTAGTGTAAATATTATTTTTTTTATCGTGTACACCATGCTTTCTGCCAATGTGATCAAATGTATCACTTTACGTTGATGTTTTTATACTGTGTTTTATAGCCGTCTACCGGGTTACGATACTTTAGATTTTAATATATGTACTAAAAAGTATGTTGGCATTATTAACATTTCCTTTTCAAATCTTTTCTTTGTTGTTCATTTATTGTTGTTATTATTATTGGTGGTCATCTAACAACTTGTTTGCATTATCTCAGGGGCGTCACTAGGGTTGGTGTCACCCAGTGCTGAAACTCATGGTGTCTCCCCCCTGGATTTCCTCCAATACAATGCCAAACAGATTCCTTAGTAATGCCAGTTAGATGGCCTATTAACTATGCCAGTGGTATAAATGCCACACAGTGGCATAATGCCACACACCAGAGCCCCATAAATTATGCCACACCAGAGCCCCACTATTTATGCCTCACCTCTGCCCAATTAATTATGCCACACACACAGGTGCCCCATAATTATGCCACACACACAGGTGCCCCATAATTATGCCACACAAAAGAGTCCCTTAATTATCCCACACATGGGGCTCGATAAATATGCCACACACAAGCGCCCCATAATTATGCACACATGGGACCGCCATTAATTATGCAACACACAGGAGCCCCACGAGGTGACAATTGTACAATTATACCAGGAATATTGTGCCACTCAGAGCCCAGTAATAGTGTGCCACTCACAGCCCAGTAATATTGTGCCATTCAGATACCAGTAATAGTGTGCCACTCACAGCCCAGTAATATTGTGCCATTCAGACCCCAGTAATAGTGTGCCAGTCAGAGCCCAGTAATAGTGTGCCAGTCAGAGCCCAGTAATAGTGTGCCAGTCAGAGCCCAGTAATAGTGTGCCAGTCAGAGCCCAGGAATATTGTGCCAGTTAGAGCCCAGGAATATTGTGCCATTCAGAGCCCAGGAATATGGGACGCCACTGCATTATCTCCACATATACAGAAGTATTGGTGGTGGAATAAGATGATTATGAGCCCAAGCACAAGAATATTATTGTAAGCCCTAAAATAATTATGGTTTAACTGTTATTCACAGAACACATATGTTAAAATGAGCCCAACCAATTTTAAAATGTGCCAAATTACAAACGCCTCAATGATTCTCCTCAATCCCAACACGATGTAGACATAAAACAAATATGTGATTCAGAGTTATGGCCGCCTAGGGAAGAGCAACATTTTCTATAAAATATCCATTCCATATCGACATATTAAAAAAAAAAAAACCCCTAAATTACTGAAAATAAAATTCTGTGTAACTTCCTGTGTAATATTTTTAAAATAGGAACCATGGATCATTGGAGAATATTTCTTGTGTTCAGAGGGGTTTTTATTTATGATCATTGGGAAGAAGTACTCAACAGCCAACAACAATGTTAGCAATCGCTAGACTACATTAAAGCTTCAAAAATATTCTGTATGTGGGGTGGAGCATGTTGGGAAGGAGGGCGGACGGTAGTTTGAATGGCTCCCGACATAGTCACTAAGAAAACAACCTGTTTTTTACATGGCTTCGCCAACTAAATTGAACAGAAAACTCTTGGATATATCGACTGTACATATGGGGAACAAATAAACAAAAGGATAAAAATAAAAGGCCTAGATATGGGCCAGTTCCTGACGAGGCGTGTTAGGCCCACTGCGACCACGCCTGCAGCCACATTTCCCGCAGTATGCAGCGATTCTGAAGGCTCCTCCAGCGCACCTGACACACTCTCCTGACCTAAGCTGACGCTGGGTTCGAAGGTGGATTTTAGAGATACACCAGTTATGAAAGGTGACTTACAAACCTTGTTCCTGGATCTCCAGGCTATGATCTGCACTGAACTGGTGTTGGTCCAGCTGGCATGTAAACTGAAATTTCTCAAATAAAAGCCACACAGGCACAAACTTACGAGCAAACAAGACAACGCAACAGATAACTGATTTGAACAGCCAAGTAAACATGCTTGATGCGCGGGCACGACAAAGTAACCTGAGAATACAGCGACAGGGCCCGTTGACCTCCATGGATTTCAGGATTAATGGTTGCATCATTTGTGCCGAAGCCACTGATAATGAACGGATTGCTTCCCAGTGCAGAAGTCTGGGGCCGCTCCACAAGAGGCACCGAGAGATACCATAGTGAGATTAGCAGACAAGGAGGCACTCCTCAACGTATCTTGTAAAACGCCTACTATGCTATACGAGGGACAGAATCTTCAGATAAATGAGGACTTACCTCCAGACACCCTAAGATGGAGGAGATTGATTTCACCTCTTACTAGTCACCTTAGGAACTTGGCTGTACAATATCGATGGGGTCTGACCCGCACCATCACTGTCCAGAGAGATAGGAAACAAGTATCAGTTGCATCTATGGAGGAAGTGCCGGATTTTCTTGAGGCGTGGGCATCCCGAGCCTTTTGTCGCTGCACACATTATTAAGTGTTCTTGCATAGCAAGACCACTTAATATTATTTCACATATATATATTCTTATTCTTATTCTAGCTAAATTTACCACCCTAACTCCTCCCACAGTTTTTACACTACATAGACAGTAATATACTGAAACGTGTGGATTGTTCCCGATTGGTGTGCTATTACTTTGTGGAACGTTTCGCCGAATGGTTCACGAAATATCTTCGTTTTTGTGGCGAAATTGGTCCCATAGGAATGTTCAAAACTAGAGTGGGAGCTGACAAAAGCTAGAGTGGGAGCTGAAAAATCAGGACATGATATCTAAACTGCCACCACTCCCTCATTTTAAAGTCCACCTACACAAATCTTATATCAAAACGTTCAGCTATCCCTGCTGGCACTAAAAATGTCCACGGCTAAGCCATAGTCCTGATAGTTTTCACATTATGACCATTTGTTTGCAACTCATGCCGTCCATTGGCATTCATTGAAACTCCACTCTAGCCACCTCAAATTTGAAGGGCAATATCTAAACTGCGACTGTGCCTTCATTTTTAATATTTCAGAGACATACTATGCATCAAAATGTAGGTCTGGGTCTTGTGATTCTCACAATATAAAGTTCTTTGCTGTAGGATTTATAGTTTTTAAAATACGACCGTTTGAAAATGGCAACCGCGCTCCAACCACACAACAGTTACTCAAGCCACTGCACCCAGTTACTCCGCCCACTCCAGTTGTAGACTACTAGTGGAGGCGAGAACACTTCACACAATTTCCCCAGAAATTGTAGCTTTTCTAGTTATGATTTTTCTAAAAGTGTTCTGCTATCGTTCAGCTGTATAATGTAATCCAGAGCCCATGCCACGGGGTGTCTTGCCTTCCTTCCCCCCCCCCCCCCGGTCACCTCTGCCGTTTTTTTATAGTTGCCGTAAGCTGCCACAACTCAGTGGCTACTTGCCTCCCTTTTTTTTTTGTCTCCACCCTCTGTTGGTTGCCGGGACACCCATTCTAGGGGTACCCTTCTCCACCTGTATCTTCTCCTCTCCTACTTTACGCTTCTCCCCCTCTGCTTTTCCCTTTTCACTCTATCATTTGTTATAATTCTTGTTCTTATTTTATAAGACTGAACCGAATGTACTATTCAATTGCAACTTCGGTCAATTCCAAGTTTCTACATCTATACCCACTTATTTCATGTGTATCCACTAGAGGGTAGTAGCTGTCCATACCATATGAGAGTACCATATTGTTATTGCATTGTCATAATACAATATTGTTTTGTCCTTTTTCTTATTTGAGATAATAATGTTCATTAATACATATTATAACGTTAAAAATGTGAGTTATACTCTATTAAGAAGATATGCTTAGTGCCTTTTGTGCAATATATACTCGCATGTTACTCCAGAACTGTATGAATGTGTATGTCATGGGCATCCGCATAAATTTTTTCAGGGGGGGGGGGGCATATTTTTACCGTCGCCCATGCTGCGCCGCGACCTCTTTTTGACAGTGTTATGTAGTGGAGGAGCTTAGTCATTATCAGTGCAGCATGCAAACGGTTGATAAATGGTGATGCCACAGCATCACTTTGCCAATTAAAATAAGCCACTGTCAGGTACCAATTAACATGCCACAGTCACTTTGCCATTAAAATATGCAACAGTCAGTTTGCCTATTAAAATATGCCACCATATTAAAAAAAAAAAATCCCAGCGACGAGGGCACCATGCGGGGCACATGATACCGGACGCCAGGTCTGATTTCCTTGTTGCGCCCCTTTGCCCCCACCTCCGGACGCCCATGGTGTGTGTGTGTATATATGTGTATATATATAATTTTCATGGTGAACTCAATAAAAACTTTAATTTAAAAAAAATTCCGTATCACATAATACATGAAATTTGATTTTACAAGATAAAATGTTTAGTAAATTTATGCTCTCTTTTTCTTATGTCATCAATACTAGGTAAATTAGAAACTCTTCTGAGATTTTTATCGATCTTGTTTTGGCATAGGGTAAGAACATGTATTAAATTTTTAATTCTAACTAAATGTAATATCCCTCCACTATCCGTACTCCACTATAGAGTGCATATAAACAATAAAGGTGAAATATAGAGCATTTAGAATTTTATATATATTAATGTCTTCAAGGTTCAATATACTGCCTGGCAGACATTAGTTTGGCAGTAAATTGACACAATGATGGTATTATTATATCAATTATTCTTTTACGCACACTTTTACATAAACACATAAGTACCATAGTATGAATGCCAGTAGACACCCTATAAGCTTATAGGACAAAAGTTTTGACATATCTACTACGGTAATTTACAGTATAATCTTTGAAACCCTCATGGGTGAAATGTATCTGGTTTTATGCACTTCAAAGGGAAGCAACCTGAATGCAAGTAACTTTCCCAACAAAGTGATTTTCCCGCAGTATCTATAAGATATAGTTCTAATGCAATGATGATGTTTTAATGTGTTTCTATCAATATTAACAATGAATTTGTAATGCATTTTTATTTTCAAATGCTCTGCATATTTCAAATATACAAATATTTGCTCTCCATAGAGATTAAAATGTATACATTTCATTCTTTTTTTCATCCCTTTTATGCTCTTAGTTATTTTTGTTTGTATGTTTTATATGGCGTAGAAGGTGAGCTGCTTTGTTGTGCAAAGCAGCATCATCTTGTGTGTCCTTACTGTTCTGTCTTCTACCTTTGGTAGCGCAGACCAATATTATATCAATTTTGAAATCTACTGAAATCTTCACAGGGAGGGAAAATGGCAGATCCTTTTCAAGAAAATATTACAACACGTTCAATATTACGAAAAATTTTGGCAAGTGAGACATCTCGTTCTGCCGTGAAACGCCATGCCGAGAAAAGGTAAATTGTGTTTTGTGGCAGTATCTTTGAACATAAACAGGACACAGTGACACTATTATAGCACACATCACAGATCTGTCAGCAGCTCTATGTGAAATACTACACAAATGAAAACACGCAATGAATAATTGAGTACAAGTAAGTACTCATGGGGGGGTTGTCAGGGCTTTGCCGTTTTCCTCCCCCACCTATAGTAAATGGTCTTACAAGCTGGGCAAATGTTTCCACCCCCTATATAATATATATTGGGGGCCTAATGTATTGTAGTTGTAGAGAGTATATTTAAAAGAAGAAAAACTACCACTACTAAAGGACATAATCTTAAGTTAGAGGGGCACAGATTTAAAAGCAATATCAGGAAGTATTACCTTACTGAGAGGGTAGTGGATGTATGGAATAGCCTTCCAGCGGAAGTGGTAGAGGTAAACACCGTCAAAGATTTTAAACATATGGGGGATAGGCACAAGGTTGTCCTAGATGTAAGGGAACTGGGGACTAATAAAAGTATTTAGAAAATTGGGCAGACTAGATGGACCGAATGGTTCTTATCTGCCGACACATTACACGTTTCTATTTAACAGGGGCTGGAAGCCATTTGGCAGTCTCCCAGCCCATCCATCAACTCAGAGCTCCAATTTTTACCATGAAAAAATTTCGAGCTAACTGAGTTAGCCCTTCTATTTTATAGAGCAATGAAGTGCCGTCAAATACCTCTATTGGTGAAATGAGAAATTGAATGTACTTGATTTCTCCTCCATTGGTAAATCTAGATATAATATTGAATTCACTTATTTCAGGTGTTCACATTGCTTACATATGATCTGTTCTTTTCATTTTAAATGTACTAAACTTTAAATTGAAGCATTATATATATATATATATATATCTTTTTACAGGACAACTAAGCTTTTGTTTTGACTCCGTGTCCCTGCATCCCAATGCAAATCGGAAGATACCTGAATGCCGAATTTTGCATGTGTGATTTTAGCTTCTTCCACCGCAGAATCGTCGGAAACGTAGTTTACATCGATTCTGCTTTTGTTTTAAAAAAAGCAATGGTGCAAGCGCGGCACACAGTTTGGGCATCGTACAGAATTGCATTCCCGACACAGGCTGTCAGAAATGCAATTCACATTCCACATTCGACCTCTTGGTTCATTTGTGTCAGCGACATAACTGAGCCAAGGGGTCGGGAATGAAAGTAGGTAAGGCTGGGGACTCTATCAAGTAACTAGAAAACCCCAAACGTTTAATTGAGTTAATTATTGACTCGGTGTGGAAAATTATCTGTTGGTCAAAATTGGCAGCTGCTAAATGCATAAGACCAATGCATCTAAAAATCTATGGTCTAGGGCAGTGAGGACTTTGAATTTTGGTCCCAAGCACTCATTAATCCACAGGGAACAAAGTTAATAATCACAAAAGTGCCATTTAAACCACATTCCAGTCCCCATTCCGATTTTGCTGTTTTAATTTCTCTTCATTCCACTGCCCCATCTCAGTGTCCCTGTGTGCTGCACTTCCTTCAATATATAATGATGGTGACTGAAGTCAGATGCAGTGCCACCTCTGAAGTGCCATAGGTTTGCTATCACTGGTCTACAACATCACTTCAGTGCCAACTCTCTGAATAAAATAACACTAGGTGTTAGTGACAGGGCTGGTGCAAGGATTTTTGCCACCCTAGGCGAATCCTAATTTTGCCGCCCCATTACCTCCGCCCTTTGCTCCTCCCCTTACCCTGCCTACTTACAACAGCTAGACAAACGTTCATCAATCACGTAAACACACACACAGTCTCTTGCGCACATTTACACACACACAGACAAGCCACCATTTCTTTTGTTTCTTGTTAAAGAAAAAGTACATTTCTTAATGTGTCCCCCTGTCCGTCCCCTCTCCCTCCTCATGTCTGTCCCTCTTCCCATGCCTGTCTTCCTCTCCTATCCCCCCGTTGTATGTCTTTATCCTTTCCCATGTCTGTTGTCCCACCTCCCATGTCTGTCCTCCCCCATATCTGTTGTCTGTCGTCGTCCCCCTCACTCCCATGTCTGTTCTCCCCCCGCCTCCCCAGTCAGTTGTCTCTCTCCTCTACCCCTTCCCCCCCTTCCATTTTTTTTACGCTTTGTGCGTCGCTGGGAGCATCAGGCAGTACTAGCTCTGTGTGTTAATTAGGGATGCCCAGTTGTGTTTATACATAAAAAATTTTTATTATTATTTTTTTGTATATATGATCTTTTTACATACACTTGAGAAGTGACTTTACCCAGAACACATTTAGGACTGTTAATGTCTAATTTTCCTGATTTCATTATTTTTTACCTACTAATACTAAGTTATGTATTGAAGACTTGTTTTAGTACTTTAATCCTGTTCTTTTTGTATCGGAGAATTGGGGGACTGGAGAGGAGCCATTCTCCTGATATTGTTCAAACCAGGATGACAAATAACAGCTTCTCTTCACCATCAATGAACTTGCGCAGCAAAATGAAGGCAAGAGTAAGACATTCTGCTGGCATAATGGTATGTCTTTAGAAATATTTATTCCTCACCTGTTTTGCTTACATTTTTACACTGTACATAATTTAAAATTAACATTGCATTTGGCTACAAAGACCCCCACTGTGCACATAAGCTATTGATAAGTAAAGTAACTGTATGGCTACAGGACGTGCTGTAGCAAAATCCAACTTTATTGTACAAATCACATCTTCACAGTGGTGGTGCAGACAGAGAGAACAACTGAGGAGTTCCTTTATTGGCCTCCGAGAGATCAGAGAACAACTGAGGAGTTCCTTTACTGGCCTTTGAGAGAACAACTGAAGAGTTCCTTTATTGGCCTCCGAGAGAACAACTGAGGAGTTCCTTTATTGGCCTCTGAGAGAACAACTGAGCAGTTCCTTTATTGGCCTCCGAGAGAACAGCTGAGGGGTTCCTTTATTGGCCTCGGAGAGAGCAACTGAGGAGTTCCTTTATGGGCCTCCGAGAGAACAACTGAGGAGTTCCTCTATTGGCCTCCGAGAGAACAGAGAACAACTGAGGAGTTCCTTTATTGGCCTCCGAGAGAACAGAGAAAAACTGAGGAGTTCCTTTATTGGCCTCCAAGAAAACAACTGAGGAGTTCCTTTATTGACCTCCGGTCTCTGCCTGTTCCCTTGCTATGATGATGTGATTTGTACATGGATATGTGGACCCGCTAGTCGCTGCAGCCCTTTTTTTTTATGTGCCTGGATTTATGCATTTCTTTTGCATGAATGCTCTGATTTTAATAACAGATCTTTTAATTCAGGGTTTGGCTGGTTCAAGAAGGAAAAGTATTTCACAACAAAACAAGCACCGTAAAAATCTCCCCAATGTGGACAGTTTAGAGAAGGACACTCCGCGGACCCTCTTAAAAAAGATAATTCAAAATGGTAATATATTTAAAAGAAAAATGTAAATGATATTGCTGCATTTCCAAATTATGGAGTAAGAAGCAGTGGAAAGCTGACTGAATGTAAAACCGTTGTATCGTTATTCACTGCTTTGCGATTTTGCCATTCCCAATCCCTGTCACTGACAAAATGCACAGATGAGCATTGTTAATGGCATCTCCCTGTCTATTCTAAATATATAGAATAGAAAAATATCAGAGTTCAAAAACTCACAAGGGTTGGAGGCACTAAACCATGAAGTGACGGCTAAGGTACCTATTTTTCCAACGTTTGTCTTTTGACATGATGTCTGTTCACCACAGTTCAGTGTTTAGTAATATGTGTTTGCATTTCTCATATCTTTTTAGAGAAATGGTTCCGTCACTTAGAGTAGAGATTGTTTTAGAATGGATATTTATCTGCTTCCTTATTTTTGTATTGCTTTTCCTCCTTGTCATTTTAAGGTTTTTATTTCTTTCAGAACCAGACGTTTCAATGATTATTTCTCAGAAGTATAATACAATAACGTCTGAACATATGGAACAGGATCCTTCTTCAAACAGCTCCATTAGTAGGCAAGTTGTTTTTCATTTTCTTTTTTGTGTTCTAATGTTTTTTTGTTGCCCCCTTGCTATGTGCATTTTCTAGTGTGACGCAAGTGATCACATGTGCTTTACAATAGCAAGTGTAGTTGTTTTAGCTACACACACACCAAATACTGAAACAGACCAGAAGGTCATGTCTCTGGTAATGCAATGGTTGAAGGTGCTCAAAAACTTCCTGTCCAGTTGTGTCACAGAGCTGTATTTTGGAGTTCCAAACACCAATACTTGAACAAAAAATGTATTCAAGTCTTTCAGTTGATTTATTATTTTTTGGTAACCACTGACCAAGCTAACGATCGGGTTAATCTTGCTCCGTTCCCTTTCACCTACAACAACACACGAGGTAGAAACCATGTTTCTGGCTTAATAATGTACAGTTAATTCATCTTCCGCTTGATTCAAACTGTGGATTGTACCTCTTCACTTTAAGGCAAGCACCATTTGTGGCTTGTTATCAGGAACATCACATTAAATATTAAACTCTAGACCAGTGATTCAAGGTGGGATTGAGTATTAATGCATTTACGTACATACCCACAATATATTGTAGATACTTATGAGTGGCCAACTTATTACCTCACTAAATGTATTTTATTCTTGTTGTAAATATATCCTCTCCTTCGGGTTTGTTGGACTGTATTTGAGGAGCATCCTTTATAAGCTGTGTGTATATTCATTAATGTTATTGCAGATTATGGTTAAGCATTTTATGTCCAGTCCTTTAAATTCATTGTTTATGATATATATTTTTTTATTAATTTGAAATTTACGATCGCTTTGGCCATGTATCGGTTGTAAATATTCTGTGTGAATTTATGTGTGGTTTGCATCAGTTAGACATTATCACATAGTTGATTAACAGATTTCTCTGTGTGATGGACTTTAGGTATTTTTTTTTTGCTATGGAGAGACATCCCACAATCATTTATATCCCTTCATATTGATGTTTTCACATGTGCATTTTGCAGTAAATGCATATATTTTTGCTTTTGTGTGGCAGCTTTTTTATTATTTTTATTTCTTATTTTATTTTATTATGATACTTAGTAGAGCCTACCTAATTGCACACAAATTCTCTGAGATAAATGTTTGGTTTGGTTTATCTTGTTCTAGCCCTCTCTGCGTTTGGTTTTTTATAAGGTGATGTTTTACATTTTCCAGTGTAAATCAAATGGATTTTAGTGTACCAGAATTGAAGGAGCGTACCAATGCAACATTGTTTGGCAATGCTCGAAAGAAGAAGAGGGTGAGCATCGCACAATTTGAAAAGGGAGTTGAGGAGAGACTTCCTCCAACACAAGGTAGAACATTTTACTTCATTCACCTCTCCCATACCAATCACATGCAAATATTTGATTGAAGTCTGCTTTTATGCAGTTCAGTTTATATGTATAAACTTTGTTTGCGGTTATTTGATGTAATTGCTAACTCGTGTATAATGAGCGATTATTTTAATTCATTTTGTAGGGCCTGTTTGTAAAACTACAATTCTGGCTGTTAATTGGAGCACGTACACACTGCACACTCCTATAATGCTCAGCATTCAATCTCAGAATGCCATACACGCTATAACTAATCTATACATTGTGTACCCACAAAAATAAGCATGGTGAGACTGGCGTGCCTACATTTTGTAATGTAAAATGCAACGATTCCTTGTCACAAAACTACCCAATATACACCGATTTTGTCCTGAAACAAATTCTGGTTGGGTACTTTAGCCAAATTTCACAAATCATCCGAATTGTGGCTCCTCAATATCCCAAAAATTGGAAGTTCGTATCAAGACATTTGCGACTACCCAAAATGCTGCAATCACACCCGAATACGCTCCGAATTTTGGTAATGTAGGGGGAATTTGCCTCCATTTCAATTCTGATTTGAACTGGAGAATTCGACTTTAAAGGCCTCTAAAAAATACTATAATATAAGTGTGTGTTTGTGTGTATATATAATATATAGTTGTCATAGAGAAAAGCTGCACAAGAAATGCAATCTGTCAATAACATTTTTATTAAATCTGAAAACAGTTGAATATAATCTTTAAAAAAGTTCATATAAGTATAAATGCAACTAGAGAGAGAAAGATGTGTATAGATATCCACATGGCCCAAATATTCCCATTTCTAAGTAATAAGAGAGAGATATTTTTCAATAGTGCATTGATGTGCAATTTGGGCAGGGGGTTTGTCAGGGTTTTACCGCAGAGAGTATATTGGCTATGACTATATTCTGTGTCTTTCTGAGCAGAAGTAGGTCCTGAAAGAACAAGAATGCAATCAGATCAATCCACTTTTCCTTAATTGCATCCAGTTTCCCACAATCCCCCCATATGTGCTCCACACCTCCAACAATTACTAGCTATAGATTGTAACCAACATTCCCATACCATTATCGCTTCCTCAACCAAACAGTGGTTCAATGCTGTCAGGAAGGTAACGTTCTCCTAGCATCCGCCAAACCCAGACTCGCCCTTCAGACTGCCAGTCGTCACTCCAAATGTTTCCACTGCTCCAGAATCCAGTGGTGACGTGCTTTACACAACTCGATCTGATGCTTGGTGATATGAGGCTTGTAAGCAGCTGCTCGGCCATTTAAACCCATTCCACAAAGCTTTTAAGTGCTCCGTGACTTAACGGGGTCTTCTGCTTTGTGGTCTTCCACTTTGAGTTGCTGCTGTTCCTAAATACTTCCACTTTCCAATAATTCTATTTACAACTGACTGTGGAATATCTACAGGGATGAAATTTCACAAACTAGTTGCAAAGGTAGCATCCAGGGGGGAAAGGTGGTACCATGCTTGACTTCACTGAGCTCTTCAGTGAATGACCAGTGTTTTTCGTAAAGTAAATACAGACTGCATGGCTAGGTGCTAGATTCAATACACCTGTGGCAACGGGTCTGATAATTCAGAGATGTGTCCCAATACTTTTGTCTATATAGTATGTGTAAGGGTGTCTGTGTGTATATATAAGCTCAAGCGCCTAGCCTAGCCATACAGTCTGCATTTGCAAACATTTGTGGAAAAAAATTGGTTTTTCTGAAGAGCTCAGTGAATTTAAGTGTGGTACTGTGATCGGATACCACCTTTACAATTAATCCTTTTGTGAAAGTTCATTCCATGGTATATATTTATAATCTCATACACAAGCTGCCCTATGTGTAAAGCTGAAATCGTTATAGAAAGAACATCATGGCTCCCAATGTCCCGCTTTGGAGGCTTTGTCTTTCTTTTCGGTACAGAGATAGAACTGGATGGGACAGCAGAATTCGCGACAGTAATGGTGCACTTGTGCAGTAGACTGTCAGTATAAGTGACCGTGCATTCGCAGTAGCATGGACACGCAACCTCCCAAAACGCTGGTGACCCAGTTCGCTGGGGGGCAAATGTTGGGAGGTATGGAACATTGAGTGATTACTTTACACTGTTTATGCACACTAACTACTGGGAGATGGCTCTTTGTGTAGATTCAAAGTCTGGCTGCCAAATGTTGGTCATGTATTCAAATTCAATGTCTCAAGCCTTGCTATAACATATTACCCCCCACCTTTCACTTTTTTGACTGTATGTATTCAATGTTTTGTTGTGTTACAGAAAAAAACACTTCCAATTGGAAAGAGCAAACTGGAGACCTGTCTGCACTAGCAAATCAATCTGTGATACCAAGGTGATTAACGCTTGTTGTACTTTCTATTCCCCAACAGTTTGAATTTACATGAGGCTTAGCAGGCAAAAACTATGGAGTTGGAATTTATAACTTGTTTGTGTGAGCTGTACGTTTTTTTTTCTAATTATGATATGGGGAATATTCTGTTAGTCTAGATTGTCACAGCATGTAAAAGAGAGGCAGTGAAGCCCAATGTTATGACCCATGACCATTACTATAATATGTTTTTCATTTTGGAAAACTAGAGAAGTAAGGTGAAGGTGATTTTTTTTTTTTTTTAATCCAAAATAATTCATACCTTCATTAGTAGATTTTATTTTACATGATCTAGGATATTCGAAAATAACCATTGAAGTTAGATTCTTTAATTTTTTTTTTTTTTTCCTCCTGGAAATAATGCAAGATATTATTAGGTTAGAAATTCTGTGTAATCAGTAGATGTGGCAGAAACAGCACCAAAATTGTATAGTGCCCGAGCCACAGGTTCCACCAGTCCTCCCAAATATAAATAGAAAGACCTATGTGGTCGACGCTTTGCCAGTTGTTTCGAATAAAATCCATTTCACTTTGACAGTGCTGAGCTACCTATTTTTATTTATAGGAATTCTGTGTAAGTCTGCACCAGTGGACAAGGTATAGAAAAGACAGAATGAAGGCCTGCACATTTCATCCACTTTTATATTCTGATTCCTCTCAAAAACATTATAAAATTTTCTTCCTTTTTTATTTAGGACTCTGAAAACTAACCTGAGCACTCCATCTGTACCAGAACCAGAATTTAAACAGAAAAAAGCTTTAATACGGAGACCGAGAAAATTCCACTTTGTTTCCCAAGAAGACTTTGAGCAAGGCGTTGAAAACAATTATCAACACTTGAAAGGTTTATTATTTTTATTATTATTTGTTGAAATTTTCTGTGTTTAAATAGCAGATATACATGAACATATATTCTGTATGCATATGTAGAAGAATGAGCAGAGGTGGCTCTCTAATTAGACAAGTTAGGCAGTCGCCTAAGGCTTCGCACTTGCGGGGCCTCGCGGCTGCCTAACTCACCTAAGTTCCTTCAAAGTGACTGGGGAGCTTAACGCTGCCTGCGTTAAGCCTCCTGTCACAATAACCTTCTCTGTTGGCACTTTAAGGGGCGGCATGCCGCCTTCCTTGTGCTTCTGCTTATTTTTCTTTGCTCTTCGCGTGCGGTCCTGCGCTTTTCATGAACCGCATGCTATTAACTTTTTTGAAATTAAGTCTATTATTTGGTTCCTCCTTGTACAATGGTATTGGGTTATTCGGTATTGCCTGCTGGTGCTGATAACATTTGATTTCAATATGTATTATTTGTCTTTGTATCATTTTATCTTTTTAATAATCCTTTAAAATGTATTTGATGCAGGTTCCCAAGAGTGCTTTGTAGAGTCAAACGAAGATGAATCTGACGTATCTTCAAATGACATGGCTAGGATGAACACAGAATTGTATGCACATCCCGTACTCAAAGACAAAAGCATTTCTAAGTTTTACTCACAACAGGTAGAAGCAGCAATGAAAGAGCTGGTGTCAGATGTGGATGCAAATAAAATGGAAAACGAACCAAGGGAATCCAATGTTGATTTGTCTAAGGTGCATTCTGTATTTGAACCTGAAGACCAAAGTTGTGACCAGCCTGACATGACATTTCAAGGGGTAGGTGAAGACCTGGGATCACAAAGTGGGTCTAAGGAATCTGACCATCATGACAAGGAGAGTAACTGTAATATTGTTGACCTAAATGCACAGTCTGACCCAGGGACCCACATTCAGATGTACAACAATCTTCCCGATGAAATAAGAGAAAAGGTGGTTCCTGATATTCAAGCATCTGATCTTAATACTGAAGATAAGGAGTCATCAATAGAAGACATCCATGTGGACAGATTGTCTTCAACGATAAAAAGGAAGGGAATTCAGCTTAAACATGCAGAAAACCCGCCTCAAACAAACATTCTCACAGATCATGGTAAACAACACATTTGTAGACCAAAAATCATATATGTTTAGATCCTAATTGCAACGACTCTAAAAAGTTTATAGATCTTAATTAACAATGATCATGGGCACTTGGTCAATCATTTATTGATGTTTATATATATATTGATTCTTGCTCTCTTATTTTGCCACAAGATGTTTGTGAGTTTTCATATGTTTGTTTTTAAATACCAGGGGAAGTATTTTGTAAGGGGCAAAACAAAGGGGGAGTAAATCCAAAAGACTCCAGGTATGCTTTGTAAATTCTTGTGAAGGCTTTTATTGGGAATCCACACAGAGAAATAAACAAACACATACAGTAAGTGAAGTCACTTGACGTGTTTCCCACCCTAGTGCTCGATTTTAAGTGCTTATGATTGAGCACTAAGGTGCGAAACGTATCAATCGATTTCACTCCCGATAAAAGCCTTCAAAAGATCACTGGAGTTGTTTGGATTTATTTCCCCTTTGTTTTGCTGCAGTATTACAGGTGTGGTCTCCCTGTGGAAAATATTGGGACCCAGACATTGCCCTTAATTCTCATTTATTTTGCACCACCAGGACTGAACTGTTCTCTTTCTTGCTATTTTGAATTGGGGTAAGAACAGTGGTGTCATGAGGGGGGGGGGGCGGACCGCACCGGGTGACACCCCAAGCAGGGGTGACACCTGTTCTGTCTGCATCCTCCTCACAACGCATCGCGCTGCTGAACGTTGGATGCGGTTGCCAAAATAAGGTTACTTTACAGTACAGCTTTGAGTTTATATTTCCAAATATTCAGATACTAAAGTACTTTGACAATCACCAGCATTATGTTAAATGGTTTAACATTTTTGTAATGACTGGAGAATCTAAATGTGTAACTTTTTTTATAAATGAGACCATCTTTTTTTCTTCTTATTCTGAGATTAGAAAGATGGGTAAATGTATCCAAGTTATAGCTAAATTTGTCTGAAGAACTGCATGTGATTTTTACTTTTATTGCACCACTTAGGGCCCAGAACACCACCAAGAAAAAAGTCGAGGGGGATGGTGGAGACCTCCGTTGTAAAAGGCACATCCAGTAAAAAGGCTAGAGAACTGAATGTGGACAGCTATGATTATGAAGAGCATGTTCAGAATGATAATGATGGGGTAAAATCTATGAGTCAAGGTAGGTATACTCAGTTACGTATACGCGGACAATGTTCATGATGGATATTGAGAAATGTATGTTGTGTATTATATTTCTTTTTTTGTAAATCACTGATTATTGATTTTTTGTGGGAAACATGAAACAAAAACATAGACGGAGGGGGGGGGACAAGGATCATAGAAAACATATCGGAAACAGTGGAAACACGATTACATCCTTCATTCTCTGGTACAATACTGAATAACAGAAATCTACCAATATACCGTATTTGCTCGAATATAATACGACCCTGATTATAAGACGACCCCCCAAACTTTGGATATTCCTTTAGGAAAAAAACTAAAAGCCTGAATATAAGACTACCCTATAGGAAAAAAGTTCAACTTGTATATATTCACATGTAAATTGCTTTTTTAATAAAAAATTATGATATAAAAAAAATGCATTTCTTGTTTTTATTTGCCAATGCTGCCTCTCTCTTTCCCTTGCCCCCAGCTTTGTCTCTCTCCCTCCCCTTAGTGTTGTCTCTCTCTCCCCCCTCGCTCTCCTTGTCTCTGTCTCTTCCCCCCCTCCCTCCCCTTGTTTCTCTCTGCCCCCCCTCCCCTTGTTACTCTCTCTTCCCCCCCTCATTCACCTTGTTTCTCTCTCTCCCTCCCCTTAGTGTTGTCTCTCTCCCCCCCCTCCCTCCCCTTGTCTTTGTCTCCCCCCCCTCCCCTTGTCTCTGTCTCTTCCCCCCTCCCTCCCCTTGTTTCTCTCTGCCCCCCTCCCCTTGTTACTCTCTGTGCCCCCCTCCCTCCCCTTGTTTCTCTCTGCCCCCCCCCCTTGTTACTCTCTCTTCCCCCCCTCATTCACCTTGTTTCTCTCTCTCCCTCCCCTTAGTGTTGTCTCTCTCCCCCCCTCCCTCCCCTTGTCTTTGTCTCCCCCCCCCCCTCCCCTTGTCTCTGTCTCTTCCCCCCTCCCTCCCCTTGTTTCTCTCTGCCCCCTCCCCTTGTTACTCTCTGTGCCCCCCTCCATCCCCTTGTTGCTCTGCCCCCCCCCCCTTGTTATTCTGTGCCCCCCTCCCTCCCCTTGTCTTTCTACCCCCCTCCCTCCCCCTCACCTGTTTATTGCTCCCTGGTGGCTAGTGGGGGCAGCCGGGGGATGTCTGCACGATACGTGCAGACATCCCCCAGCTGCCTGATTCTCCTTGGTGGCTAGCGGAGGATGTCTGCGTGATGAGCGCAGACCTCCCCTGCTGCCGCCCAGCACGACCGCCAGGACTTTTATGATGAAGCCGGAAGGACCCGGCTTCATCATAGAAGTCTTGGCGGTCGTGCCGGGCGGCAGCAGGGGGAGTCTGCGCTCATCGCACAGATATCCCCTGGCTAATAGAGAGGGGGATCCAGGTCCCCTGCAGCTCTGCGGGGGACCTGGATCCCTGTCTTATAGTCTGAACTCAATTTGAAAAATTCTGAATAAAACCTCGTCTTATAATCGAGCAAATACGGTAATACAGATTGTTATACATAGATACTAAAATATAGAATATTTGAGATCAATAAAATACGAATATATAATACAGGGAAAACCCAATCTTGAAAATGAGTGCATATAATAAACAAAAAATTTAATTGAATCCGGTGTATCTGGGGGTGGGGGGAATTAAGGGTATAAAACCCAATGAGAATATTATGCTAGACTGGTCGAGTGTCTTCTGGGCAGGGGACTTCGGGTGCCAACAAGGCCTGGATCTGGGGTTCTGCTAAAAATTCTAACCAGTAAAACCAGATGAGATTATACCTCTCCTTCCGGTTGTCAGATTTGTGTGCCAACTCCTCTAGCATACGGGTTTGCTCCACTCTCAAGACCCACTCTCTGAAAGTAGGAGGATGGGAGTCACGCCAATGCAATGGAATCAATGCTTTGGCCTCATTGAGAAGGTGGCGGATTACTGATTTCTTATACACACTGATAGGGGAAGAGGTGTGATGGAGTAGCAATGGAGCTGGGAGAAAAGGGGGTGGTTTGTCTGAGAAACGCCCCAGGGTTGAATATATTTTAGTCCAATATGGGACAATAAGTGGGCATGTCCACCAACTATGCAATACCGAACCCGGGGCCAATCCACATCTCCAACATGAGTCTGAAACGTCTGGAAACATACAATGTAGTTTAACCGGAGTTCTGTACCACCTTGTTAATAACTTGTAATTCAATTCTTTCGTTTTGTTGCTCAGGGAACTCTTGTGGGTAAGGATACAGATCTTTTCCCATTGCTGGTAGATAGTGATATGTGGAGGTCATCTACCCACTTCCCCTTGAATGGCTAAGTCTACCCCTACAGCTTTAATGAGGGAGCGATGGAGAAGGGAAATTCCATGTGAGGGCATAGATCCACATTCGCCTAGGTCCTCAAACAAAGTCGTAATCCGAGTCAGATTGTGTTTTTGTGGCACGGAGCACAAGAAACTGCACAGCTGTACATAATGGTACCTGTCTAGGCCTGTGTGTTGTGTGTTCGGGAGTATAGTTGCAAGCGGCTTAACCGTACTTCCACTAAAATATCGCGCAGTTGTAGTCGAGTCATCTAGTGAAGTGGAAAGAAAAAGTCCCTCCTGCTTCCCCAGTGCGAAGTCAGGATTATGTCTCAGTGGCGTGAGGGGTATGACATAAGATCATATTTCCTGGCATTGTTGTGTAATACCGTCAAAGTAGCAAGAATCAGTGGGTGGTCCCTACTTGTCCGTGTCGTCGTGCCGGGCGAGAGCCACGGTAAAAGGGGCAAAGGAATGGGGCTACTGTTTTCCTCAAGGGAAATCCAAAGCTTGTGTGGTGGATTGTGAACCCATTCTAGAATTTGTCTACGGTCACATGCTATAAAATACGTTTTTGGGCAGGGAAGACCCAGGCCTCCCTGGGATTTAGCTCTAATGAATAAAGCGTGCTTCAAGCGGGCCGGTTTTTGTGCCCACAGAAATCTCAAGAACATTGTTCGGAGAGAAACAAAACAGGCGGTAGGTATAGTTATCGGTATTGTCTTGAAAAGATACAATAAACAGGACAACACATTCATCTTAAGAGCATTTGCTCTCCCTGTCCAGGAAATGTGGAGCGGACTCCATGTAGTCAAATCTTTATGCAAAATAGTCAATAAAGGTGGGAAATTATGCTGGTATAACAAACTAATATCAGCACATAGCCAGATTCCCAGGTATTTTTATTTATGATGACACAAATTTAAAGAGGAGGGTCCTAGTCAACTGTTGTACTTCTGTCACTAGGAGAGAAATATTGATAATTTCTGATTTACCGTTATTGATTTTCAAGCTAGCAAGGACACCATATTCCTCAAATTCTCTAAGGAGATTCAGAAGCCAAACTACCGGATTGGTGATAGTAAACAAAAGATTGTCTGCGAATCCCAACACTTTATGATGCATGCCTTTCACTTCCAACCCCCAAATATCTTGATTAAAGTGAATCGCCATCATAAATGGTTCCAAGGACAGTATGAAAAATAAGGGGGACAGGGGGCAGCCCTGTCGTGTGCCGTTAGTGATATTGAACACACGAGATAAAGCACCATTAATTCAAATAGACACCGAGGGGCGGGAGTACAGGGACGACACCCAAGCCATCATGTTAGGGCCGAAGCCAATAGATCGGAGCACTTGTAACATAAACGTCCAGTCGACGGCCTTTTCTGCATCTGTTGATAATAATAATGTGCAGATCTGGTTAGACTTGGCGTGGTGTATTAAGTTAATGGCTCGGATGGTGCAGTCCCTGGACTCCCGTCCCGGCACAAAACCTGATTGGTCCCAATGGACCGAATCTGGCAAAAAAGGATTAATACGTGAGGCTAGAACTTTAGAGAACAATTTCAGGTCTGCATTCAACAATGAGATCGGCCGGTAGTTACTACATTGCTCTAAGTCACGGCCTTCCTTAGGAATAAGGGAAATGGTGGCTGCCAAGGAATGGGGATGAAAAGATCCCAAATCCAGTAGGGAATTCAGAGACTTTACCAGTTGTGGCCCCAAAACCCCCCAAAATTTCTTGTAATAAAGAAATGGGAAGCCATCAGGCCCGGGGCATTTACCCGTTTTTGAATTTTTTTATGGCTGTAGCAAGTTCCCCGAGTGAAATCGGAGCTTCTAAAATATCAGACGCGGATTGGGGAAGAGTATAACCCGGGTACTTTTTAAGATATGCTTTGATGCGGGAAAGGTGATTATCTTTTCCTGCTGGGCTGTGTGTCGTAGGGTGGAGATGATGCAATTTAGAAAAATAGTTCACAAATTCCTCCTCTATAGCAGCCAGGAGGAATCTGGGGACAGCTTTGGAATCTCGAATTTTGTGGAAATAAGTAAGGGAACATTTCTTCCGTAGTGCTCTGGCCAGGTATTTACCTGGCTTGTTACCATGCTCATAATATACAGCTTTCATACGATGAAAGGATTTAGCGGCTTGTCTATTGAGTATGGTGGCCAAGTCTTTCTGTAATGTGAGTAGGTCTTGGAAAACAGAGCGTCAAGGGAATTTTTATGTTGTTGTTCTAAAACGGCAATGCGGGCAAAGTAGGGCACTAAGTTACTACGTTTGGTTTCGGCACCCAGTTTTATAAGGTGGCCCCGCACCACACATTTGTGGGCTTCCCAAATGGTGAGCAATGGAACCTCAGGTGTTAGGTTGTTCTGAAAGTACTAGTCAGTATTTGTTTAGTTGAATTTTCTATTGCCGCATCTGACAGCAATGTCTCGTTCAGTCTCCAAGTCGTTTGAGTGGGTTTTGTCAGTGGGGAATAAAGTGACATGTGTAGTGGTGCGTGGTCAGACCACGTCGTGGGGCCATAATGTGCCTGGTCCAGTAATGTCAAATGGTATGATGTCGTAAACAAATAGTATCTCCTAGTATATCGTTTATACGGAATCGAATAATAGCTTTAGTCTTTCATCGTGGGGTGGAGAGCCCTCCAGCAGTCTACCTACTATGCATCTGTAAGCAGTTTCTTGACTTTACGGACCACATGAATAGGTGTTTGTTAGGCACCAGTGGAAGTATCCCAACTGGGATCTAATGCCAAATTAAAGTCCCCTCCCAAAAGAGACCCTCCTGAAAAGTGCATAATATGCTCATGATTTTGCTCAGTGTGGTATTTTGTAGTCTGTTTGGTAAGTATATATTTACGAACGTATACATTTTATTAAGGATGGTGCCCTGGATCCAGACATACCTACCCTCAGGGTCAGAATTTTGTGCGACCAATTGAAATGGGACATGTCTAGAAAACAGAATGGCTGTACCTTTCGTTTTCTTACAGGGATCATTGCTATGAAAAGCAAAAGGATATTTGAAATTGTGCAAAGCCGGGTGGTGTTTGCCGAACAGATGTGTTACCTGTAAAAACGCTACTGAAATAGAATTAGCTTGGAGGTCCCTGAGCAAATGTGATAGTTTTTCAGGGATATTGAGTCCCTTTACATTCAGAGACACTATATTCAACTTAGAAGGAATGTAGTTAGGGTTCTTTGTCACATTACCTGTGCCAGACATTTCGTGCCCACAGTCTAAAAATGTTTTTCCCAGATAAAAGTTACAAAAATTTAAGGGGGGGGCACAAAGGGAAAAGCTTAGGGAATTAGGCAAATGACCTTGAGCTCCTATTGGTCGGGCAGAGTCACACTGCACCAGTCAGATAGACCACCGTACCGACCAATATCTCCAGGGGCCCTGGTCGGGGGGTTGGTGGAGTTTTGCGGTGGGAATTAGTCGTGAAGAATGTCAGCAAAAAATTGCCTAATTCAAACACAAATCAAAAACAAAAAGGGACAAGCTACAGGGATCCCGGTGAGTCCGCCATCCCCCCTTTCCTATGCATAAAAAATATATATATATATAACATCATCAACATCACATATAAAACATTAAAGTTACAATCCAAACGTCACAATTTAATGGGAGTTTCAACCCATCGAGGAACATATCTGCTAAAGTCTTTCAGACCTTAATGAAGAATACAACATAACCTGTGGATCCAGTGTAGGATCACGGAACTGGGTGTGCAACCTCTGATATCAGAGGGATACCTGGCTGCTCAGGACATTCTCAGTGTGGGGGTTCGACCCATATATCTCAGAAGGGCGCTTAGAGGGGTACCCCTGTTTTCGGCCACTACCCCTCCATGGAATATAGAATGAATAGCAGGGGGGAGCCATAAAATAAAATAAACATGTGGCGCTGACAAAGAACAGCTCCTGGTACAAAATACAAAAGACCACGTCGTGGGGCCATAATGTGCCTGGTCCAGTAATGTCAAATGGTATGATGTCGTAAACAAATAGTATCTCCTAGTATATCGTTTATACGGAATCGAATAATAGCTATAGTCTTTCGTCGTGGGGTGGAGAGCCCTCCAGCAGTCTACCTACTATGCATCTGTAAGCAGGGGGGAATATAGAATGAATGGAATATAGAATGAATAGCAGGGGGGAACCATAAAATAAAATAAACATGTGGCGCTGACAAAGAACAGCTCCTGGTACAAAATATAAAAGACCACGTCGTGGGTCCATAATGTGCCTGGTCCAGTAATGTCAAATGGTATGATGTCGTAAACAAATAGTATCTCCTAGTATATCGTTTATACAGAATCGAATAATAGCTATAGTCTTTCGTCGTGGGGTGGAGAGGCCTCCAGCAGTCGCTGACAAAGAACAGCTCCTGGTACAAAATACCATACCATAATCATTCAATTACCGGTCATTCTAACAGGGGGGTCTTTTTAACTGCAGATCATGTGAAAGCTCCACCGTTTTTTTTTTATATATAAAATTTGGGGAGCATCTTGGTAGGGTAACGAATCAGCATTTGAAACTACTCCCTATTAGCATGGGGGCAGCGCATTGAAACAGTATAATCCAAATTTTATACATGCAATAAGAATAAAAATAACAGCGGGTAGAAATCTAGGGGGACATATATTCACCACGACCCTCCGTGACCGGGATCCATCAGAAGCTGGACTCGTCTCTCATCCAAAAAATAAATATTATGGTCGTGCCCTTGACCTAAGAGTCTCCAGCAGTAGGGAACTGAGAATATAGTCATGGTGGTGTGGAAAAGGAGGGCACCCCCGAGACACATGGGTCTCGCCTCTCGTGGAAAAACTATTCTTCAGCCTCCATTCCCGGAGGCAATTGTCCGCAGTATTCTGGGCATACGAAGGCCTGGAAGATGATCTCACGGGACTCCCATTAAATATTCATTCTGGGATGTTGCATGCGACCTGAAGTTCCTGGTCTATTCCTCATTAGTTCTCCCGGCAATGCCAGATTCCAGTCTGTCATGGCAATCTCAGGTAAGTTAAAAAAAGCAAGGAGGCCTGGTATATCCTGATGGTATTGAACAGAATACGCGCCTTCCCTCGTTCGGACGTTCAAGCTGAAGGGATAACCCCAGGAGTACGCAATGTTTTTCTCTGGCAGAATCGACCTCCCGTGCACGCTGCATAATTGAGTCCTTCAGTCGGAAATCCGTTATCCGGCAAATTATATCTCTTGGCGTACTACCTGGTGGGCCGCAGTGCACGATGTGCCCTATCCATGGCAATGGAAGTTATCTCCGGTCTGCCAAGTAGTGTTGTGAAAATGTCCTGTAACAGGCCAGTGACATCTTAATCAGCACGTGGGGCGGATTCAGGCACTCCTCTCACACGAATATTGTTCCGTCTGTCACGGTTATCCTGATTTTCTATTCTCCGTTCATACTCTGCCAGATGTAAAGAGTGTTGCGTTGAGGTTCAAGCTATTGAGGAGATCTTCCTCATTTGTTGAGCTGAGGCCTCTTCTTGCGTCATTTAAGCGGCCAAGTACCGTTTTGAGTATCGCGACTTCCACGTGTATAGCCTGTTTAATCTCAGTAATGAGATGGCTTAAGTCCGTCTTCCACGGGGCCGAAGTGAATAGTTGTTGCGTCTCCGAGGTAGGGGCCATATGCACCTGTCCTTGTTGCTGTGCTGGAGCGAAGGTGATATCCTCGTCTGCGCATAAAGAACTCGCGGAGGAGTATGGCTCGTGTTCATCTTCGTCCAAGATGCCAAGTCTGCCGGCGTCTTAAAAAACTCTTTCAAAGAGTTTGTAATGGCTTTACCCTTACCCCTGGGCGTCGGGGTGTCCGAAAGACCACGTTTGTTGCGACCCATCGTGTTTTCTGATGTGCGGTGCTCGTGTAATACGGAGGGAAAGCTGTGTGTTAGCCCTCTTCGGTAACACAACAGGCGCATTAAGTTCAAATAACAGTGAGAAAACTAAAATCTATACTGTCATCTGTTTCCTGAAAATATTGTAAGTAACCAAATGATTAGATGTTAATTATAAACTGTATAATATGTGTTAAGCTTCTTGTGCAGTTTCACTGTGATTGAGTTAGGATGCAGTTTCCATTAGCATTGCTTTAATATCTACGGTATTTAACTCCAACGTGTCTTCCTTATTAGACATTGAACAAGTTCATATTTGATTAGTTTGTATCTAGGTTTATTATACACCTTTTGGTATTTTACATCCCATATGAAAACATATGTTCTTATAGCCTTTCTTTTCCCTATAGCAGAAGTATATACGCCACCAGCAAAGGAAAGACTGAGTGAAGCGTTCAGAGAAGTGAACGTTGAAAACCAACTCACTACAGAAGGGGAACAGCCATCTACTGACTCAGATGAGTCCCATTCTGAAGGTAAAATGGAATGTTTTTTTTTGTTTTTTTTTTAAATCAATGTTTATTAGAGTTTGTCAGCATAGAAACAAAAGGAGAGGGGATACAGAAACATAAAAAGGGGGGAAGGGGGGCAATAGGGAAGAGTTATGTAAAAGGGGTATATACCTGACGCAGCAGATGTTTGCATGTTCCAGTACATATATACATTCATAGCATATAGTGGTGCGTAATTCTTCATGTCCCCTCCAATGGTAGGGGGGTGGATCAACTTCAGTCTGCAAGGAGAAAGAGAAAGGAGGAGTAGGATAATAAGGAAAGTAGTAATGTTGAGAGAGTTAGGGGGGGGGGGGGGGGGGAGCCGGGTGAATATCGGGGGAGGTAGTGGTGGTTTGTTTGCGGAAGTCAGCAATAGAACCATTTGAACCTGCGTTTTTCATTTAAGGGTTTCGTTCTAGAAACCAGGTCAAATTTTATTTTTAATATTAAACATATGTCCTAACATGTAGTCCACTAAGTGAACAATTGAGGAATAAAATGGTAAACTTGTCTTAAAGAATAGTAATGTCATAATTACCAGTTCCTCAATGGATGCTGACTTCTAAACTTAGTGAAACAGATACTGGTTACAAAGTGCTGCGGTAATTAAATAATTTGTATTCTGTAGAATTTCTATGTATTTTGTTATAATGCATAGACAATATTATTATAGCCAAAGACAAAATCCGAAATTATATGATGCCTACAAATATTTTTATATTCTCTGCAATCACTGTGCGAACAATGTTTTAGTGATGGATCCCCTTTATATAATCTATGTTTTCACATTTTGAAATACTCCAAAGGGATACATACTGAAGTCGTGAAAAACCTATTGATGGCGGTCACTTTGAGCGTTAGCTACATTTTCCATGTTAGACTGAGGCCACTCAAAATGGCTCATCTTACAAAGGGAACCCTTTTGAGAACTGCACTTTAGGTGAGCTGTAGTGTGTCTTACTTAAAAAGGACCGCCTGAGGCAGACCACTATTCCACCCTAGCTACGCTACAATAAGTAAAATTCAATATCAATACCACTAAAAATACAGTCTGCTCTTGTTGCAACACCAGGAATCTAACATTATGCTGGGCACACTGGCGGAACTACCACAGTAGCAGGGCTTGCAGCTGCGACCTGGCCCGTCACTCAAGGGGGCCCAACCACCCTGCTACCTATGTACCTGTATGTGTGTCACTGTTTATATCTGTATGAGTGTCATTCTGTGTATGTGCATCTGCATGTGTGTCTATTTGTGTGTCTGTGTATCCGCATGTGTATCAGTGTGTGTCTGTGTATCTGTATGTGTGTCAGTGTTTGTATCTGAATGTGTGTCATTCTGTGTGTCTGTGTATTAGCACGTGTGTCCCTGTATGTATCTGTATGTATATGTGTTATACAAATGAGGGGCAGGTGAAGATGCATGGGGGGCCCCAGGGCACTTTTCGCCCTGTGGTTTCTAGTTACGCCTCTGACTCAGCAGTAAATATCTGTAAAAAACAATATTGAAATAAGGGTCTCATGGAAAATCGAAACGCAGAGTTTTGGACCACTTCAGTGATCCGAATAGCGCATGAATTCAAGCTACCCTGAAAATTTCATGCCATCCTTTGGGTGACAGGGGGTGTGTAGCCGCATTTATTACAGGTCACTTTAAAATTAATCCCTCCCCACCTGGGCAATGTAGAGGTGGGGGCTAGGTCAGACCGCGGTGGATAATCATTATATTATATGGTGTAAGGGGCAAATCGGCTATATTGAGTTGGTGAATTTTGGAAAATGCCCAAAATCCCGCTACTTTGAATGATCTGGACCCATTTTGTGCCAGATCGGTCTATATTGAGTAGATACTATAGTATTTTCTTAAGTTCATCTAATTGGTACACCCGCATAGAAACATAGATTGTGTCGGCAGATAAGAACCATTCTATCAATCTAGTCTGCCCAATTTTCTAAATACTTTTATTAGTCCCCAGTTCCCTATCTTATATCTAGGATAGCCTTGTGCCTATTCCACGCATGCTTAAAATCCTTGACATCCCAAGCGGGAGTGACACCCCTTCTGTCTGCATCCTCCTGACAGCGCATCGTGCTGTTGAACTTTTTTTTTTTCCTGCCTAGCCACATCTGTTGGATGCGGCTGCCGAAATAAAAAATAAGTTAATAATCAGTGCCACTGGACTATTTTTGTATCCTCTGGTGAAAAGAATAGCTGTTGGGAGTATTGTTTTAAAGTTTTGTATGAGAACCTTTTCAGGCAGAAAGGTTACTTTACAGTACAGCTTTGAGTTTATATTTCCAAATATTTAGATACTAAAGTGCTTTGCCAATCACCAGCATTATGTTAAATGGTTTAACATTTTTGTAATGACTGGAGAATCTAAATGTGTAACTTTTTTTTATAAATGAGACCATCTTTTTTTTCTTCTTATTCTGAGATTAGAAAGATGGGTAAATGTATCCAAGTTATAGCTAAATTTGTCTGAAGAACTGCATGTGATTTTTACTTTATTGCACCACTTAGGGCCCAGAACACCACCAAGAAAAAAGTCGAGGGGGATGGTGGAGACCTCCGTTGTAAAAGGCACATCCAGTAAAAAGGCTAGAGAACTGAATGTGGACAGCTATGATTATGAAGAGCATGTTCAGAATGATAATGATGGGGTAAAATCTATGAGTCAAGGTAGGTATACTCAGTCACGTATACACGGACAATGTTCATGACGGATATTGAGAAATGTATGTTGTATATTATATTTCTAACATTTTGACAAATCTTTCAGTTAAATCCTTTTCTATCTACTTACTTCCGGGTTCGGGCACGCCTCCATGACATCACATGTGACGTCCGGAGGTCTTTCGATCTTTTGGCAGGGACCCACAGGATCTAGTAAGATCCTGATCGGGTCTCTGCCATTGTGATCGATGGCCAGGAACAAAATTTGGCGTCACCAAGGGGTTAAACTGATTACAGGGACTAAACATAATATCATATAAACATAATTTTTACTCTTCATTTACAATATAATCTATTATGATCTGTACATTGTGTTAGCAGAATGTCAAGAAAATTTATAAATAAGGGGGAAAAAAGGGTTTTAAATGTGTCTGTGGTGTCTCCGTTTGAAACACACCATTATTATTTAAATAATACTTAAATCTGTATTTCCTATTCATTTTGCACATCATTTGATGTATATGGGAAAACAAGGACATATTCTAAGTGACCCTAAACCTTTGAATGGTTGTGTATGTATGTATGTATGTATGTATGTAAACTCATCTCTTTAGAGAAGCTTACTACCCCAGTCACTTTACCTCTAGCTGATCCCACCGAGCTGGAACACACACAATTCCTCTTTGGCCTATCCTACCTAGTGCCTCCCATCCAAACTACTGTTACCACAACTTCAATCACTCTGACCTCTTCAATCCCTTATGTGTCTCGTATCCCATTCCCTCTAGATTGTAAGCTTGCGAGCAGGGTTCTCTACCTCATGTACCAGTCTGTTCTAGTTTGTCTAACTTAGTATGTAGTTCCCTTCTATGCTCTGTACCTAGCGTTATGTAAATTGTTGGCGCTATATAAATAAATAAATGTTAATGTAATGTATGTATGCATGTTTGTTTACTCACAAAAGTTTTAAGATTTAAGATTATAAGGCAAGCTGTGTGTTAGCCCTCTTCGGTAACACAACAGGCGCATTAAGTTCAAATAACAGTGAGAAAACTAAAATCTATACTGTCATCTGTTTCCTGAAAATATTGTAAGTAACCAAATGATTAGATGTTAATTATAAACTGTATAATATGTGTTAAACTTCTTGTGCAGTTTCACTGTGATTGAGTTATGATGCAGTTTCCATTAGCATTGCTTTAATATCTACGGTATTTATCTCCAACGTGTCTTCCTTATTAGACATTGAACAAGTTCATATTTGATTAGTTTGTATCTAGGTTTATTATACACCTTTTGGCCTTTTACATCCCATATGAAAACATATGTTCTTATAGCCTTTCTTTTCCCTATAGCAGAAGTATATACGCCACCAGCAAAGGAAAGACTGAGTGAAGCGTTCAGAGAAGTGAACGTTGAAAACCAACTCACTACAGAAGGGGAACAGCCATCTACTGACTCGGATGAGTCCCATTCTGAAGGTAAAATGGAATGCTGTTTTAATTTTTTTTTTTTTTTTTTGAATCAATGTTTATTACAGTTTTTCAGCATAGAAAACAAATGAGGGGGATACAGAAACATAAAAAAGGGAGGGGGGGCGCAATAGGGAATAGTTATGTAAAAGGGGTATATACCTGACGCAGCAGGTGTTTGCATGTTCCAGTACATATATACATTCATAGCATATAGTGGTGCGTAATTCTTCATGTCCCCTCCATACAGAAGTCGTGAAAAACCTATTGATGGCGGTCACTTTGAGCGTTAGCTATATTTTCCATGTTAGACTGAAGCCACTCAAAATTTTGGCATTTTGGTGAGCTGTAGTGTGTCTTACCCATCACTCAAGGGGGCCCAGCCACCCTGCTACCTATGTACCTGTATGTGTGTCACTGTTTATATCTGTATGAGTGTCATTCTGTGCATGTGCATCTGCATGTGTGTCTATTTGTGTGTCTGTGTATCCGCATGTGTATCAGTGTGTGTCTGTGTATCTGTATGTGTGTCAGTGTTTGTATCCGAATGAGTGTCATTCTGTGTGTCTGTGTATTAGCACGTGTGTCTGTGTATGTATCTGTATGTATATGTGTTACACAAATGAAGGGGCAGACGAAGAGGCATGGGGCCCTGTGGTTTCTAGTTACGCCTCTGACTCCGCAGGAAATATCTGTAAAGAACAATATTGATATAAGAATCTCATGGAAAATTGAAACGCAGAGTTTTGGACCAGTGACTTCAGTGATCCGAATAGCGCATGAATTCGAGCGACCCTGAAAAATTCATGGCACCCTTTGGGTGACAGGGGGTGTGTAGCCGCATTTATTACAGGTCACTTGAAAATGAATCCCTCCCCACCTGGGCAATGTAGTGGGGGAGAGGTAAGACCGCGGGGTATAATCATTATATTATATGGTGTAAGCGGCAAATCCGCTATATTGAGTAGCTGAATTTTGGAAAATGGCCAAAATACGGCTACTTTGAATGATCTGGACCCATTTTGTGCCAGATCAGTCTATATTGAGTAGGCACTATAGTAAAGTATTTTCTTATGTTCATCTAATTGGTACACCCGCATAGAAACATAGACTGTGTCGGCAGATAAGAACCATTCAGGCCCATCTAGTCTGCCCAATTTTCTAAATACTTTTATTAGTCCCCAGTTCCCTATCTTATAGCTAGGATAGCCTTATGCCTATCCCACGCATGCTTAAAGAGAATAATGAACTCGGCATTGTTTGAGTAAAATTCACCTAAATTAGGATAAAAATGTGTTTTAAATGTGTCTGTGGAAGATTGATATCAAATTGCACATTTCCTATTGAAAAGCAGTTCATTTGCATATAAAGCCTCAGGTGGTGTCATAAACACACACATTTATGTATCACCTTAGAACAATGTTAACCCCTTCATGACCAGACTGTTTTTGGAATGTTGTGCGTTAGTGACCGAGGCTGTTTTAACACTTCTGAGGTGTTTTTGTTTAGCTTTAATTTTCTTCTTTGTCAGTTGCTGTACCCACACATATTATATATTGTTTTTTTCAGGACAAGAAGGGCTTTCTTTTCATGACATTATTTTGTTCATATAATTTATTGTATTGTGTAAAAAATAGTAAAATATGGTTAAAATTAAAAAAAATAAACACTTTTCCTGACTTTTCTTTGTAAATTCTTTTACTAAGCTTCAAAAGCTAATGAAAAAACGTGCTAAATAGATTCGACTATAGGTCCTGAGTTCAGAAATACCCAATGTTTATATGTTTTTTTGCATGTTTTAGGTTAATAAATACAAGTAGCATTTAGCTGTTTCAAAACCATTTTTTTTAAAATTAGCGTTAGTGACACTGTAACACCGATATCTGATATGAATCACTGAATAACCCCCCACTTGTATACATTTTTATAAAGTAGACATCCCAGGGCATTCAACTTGGGGTAATTTGACACTTTTCACTCTGTCATTTTACCACAAGTTTTGGCGTAGTAATTTTGTGTGTGTTTTATTTCCACACACTTTGAAACTTAGGTATGAATTTAAAGGGACTGTTCTGTTTTATTGCCAAACAAAACCCCAATATATGTTCAGCAACTTCCCCTGAGTATAGCGGTACCCCACATGTATAGGTCTGCTAGGTTTATGTGGCAGGTACAGGGCAAAATTTAGGATATGGTTATTGCAGCTTTAAAACGTGTATTTATTATGTAATACTTGTGACTACATTTCCTATCATGCTCAGCCAGCCAAAAGCTACCGTAGCAGAATAGGAAATGTAGTCTATAGTAGGAAGCACCGATTTTTGCTATCCTGCGGCTGCATGGATCAAATATCCAGCTGCTGCGGGCCCCTATCTATTGCTGGGGGCCAATGCAGAGCACTGGCCCCACTAGCAGTCTTTTTAAAAAAAATAAAATATCCCTAGAGGACCACAGACAGACATAACATGTCATTGGTCCTCTACGGAATAACTTCTTATTTTTATACAATTTATTATTATTATTTTTCAATTTTTTTTTTATTTAATTTTTTACATTTTTTTTATTTTTATTTAACTCTAACCTTAACCCTTTGGTTAGGGTTAGTACAAACCCTAATTCTAACTCTAGGATTAGGGTTTTGATGAAATCCTTTGGGGGGCTGGTTGTTACTGGGGGGGACCAGGGTGAGACTTCACACACTATATTTAGTCTCTCTCTGCCCCACGATCACCGTGGAGCAGAGAGAGAGACTATAGCTGTCAAAGCAGGCACCTGCTTTGACAGCTATTAACATCCGGGCGCTGTGATTGGCAGCGGGGGGGGGGTCCTCAACCGACATGGCTGAAGTGTCTCGGTATCGAGACACTTAGCCATGTCGTTGGTAGCGCGATCGCGGTATGCCAGCGTGCATACCGCGATCAGACCTGCATGACGGTCCTGGACCGTCATCGGTCACGAAGGGAGTTTTTCCCCATGACGGTCCAGGACCACCATCGGTCGCGAAGGGGTTAAGGTGATACAGTCCCTTATAATTGTACGATACTGCAGATATGTGGGGCAGTGGGAATATATGCTACACACTATGTACACACCTAACTTTTTATTTTTTGACTGCAGTTCCCATGATCTATAGCAGTGATGGCGAAAGTTTGTGGGCCTGGGTACCCAGTTTTTTGCAGGCCTCAAAGTATCAACACCGTGCACACACACTTCTACTCATACTGGCACACACACTTCTACTCATACTCAGATATTTACTTATCTCATACTCCTCTGGACTCAGACTTAGTGTTCGGTGCTCCACAGAGTTCTGCGGGGCTACACACCGAGTTCTTCCCTCAGCTCTCCTTCACGGCAAGCACCCATCGATGCACTTAAGGTCACGCCCCTGGATACTTTTTTAATGAGCTAGAGCATAGAGGGCTATGCATGTTAGTATAGGCATTAATATATATTTAGTGCTTGTTGATCCAAGGAGAAATCTGATTGCCATTTGGAGTCCAGAATTTGAAATTGCTGAAGGGGTTTTTATTTACCTTTTTTTGGATCAACAGCGGTAAACATGGGATAGGAGAAAGGTTGAACTTGGTGGACGCAAGTCTTTTTTCAACCTAAACTACTATGTAACTTATACTCACTCACTCTCACACACACACACTTATACTCACACTCACACACACTTATATTCATACACACATACACAGCCAGGTTTAGCTCTCACCACTTGTCTGCTCTGTCCTAGAGGAGAAGACATCAGTGGGTAAAAGACGGGCACCGCCGGTTATCTGCTTCTTCTATTGATAATCGGGCACATGTGCGATATTTGAAAAAGCGTTCAAGTCGGAAAGCAAAACGTTAATTGTTTTCCGACTTGATTGCTTCTACAGATAGCGCAAATGCGACCATTCATCTGTGGAAGAAACAGATGACCAGCAGCCCCTGGAAAACAAATCCTGTGGATGCCTATATTTCTCTTTAATGTTTAATTACACCTGGTATTTACTCGTTCCATTTCACAATTATAGTATTTACCATAATAAACCTAAACAGGCTTAGTCTTCATTGCCCACATTGTTTTGTGGATCCCAAGACCTTCATAAAATGCCGTCTCAGGCTAAGGAAAAAGAATCGCACAGAGTATGTTGTACAGTGTGTGTGTATATATAAATATATGTATGCATGCATATTGTATCTATTTTAAATAATTAATAACTAAAATGGCCTGTCTATGTTCTGTTTTTCTGCATGCTATGAACTAATCTGACAACTGCTATTTATTTCTAACTATTATTATATGAATCAATGAGGAAAATGTGCAAAATATTGTCTACATAATTGTGAACATTATTTTTAAGGTTGTATTTTTAAACCTTTTTGTTTTATTATTTTTTTTCTAGATTTAGAGAAGGAAGAACAGAAACTCTCCAGTAAGCAGTCAAAGCTCCCTCCGTTAATGAATACTCCAGATTTTATCAGGAACACTCATTTCAAGTAAGTGGATCCATTGCAAAAATCAGAGCGGAAATAAAATGGAATATAAAGAAAGATGTGCAATCTTCAGTAAAGGTGAATATTCCAATGGTAACAAAAAAATAAAAGGAACTTTATAGTCACGTTACTCATCCTGGTCTTGATGCGTCCAAGGATTGCCAAACAACCGCACATTCGTACTTTGTCAGTTTTTAAGCTATATAAACCTTCTTTAATTTTGAATTGGTATTCAGTTTGGGTTATTATTTCTCAGATTTCGATTAGTTGCTATAAATACATGAACTAACTGAAAGGCGTTCCCATACTGATGTTCCCATTTAACCAGAACCTGAGATTTCTCTGTGTGATTAAGACTCAATAATAATTTTGAAAGTCAATTTATTGGAATGATGCTTGGATAAAAAATTATCTATTTCTGGGCATGTTGCTATTTCTACGTTCCTGACCCTAGCATAATTATAAAATCTAATGTTTGCAGGGTAAATGTGAATTTAAATAAAAGTGCATGCTTGCTTCTTAAATAAATCCACACATATTCTATATTGTTTTTTAAGGACAGGTAGGGCTTTCTTTTGCGACAGTTTTATTGAGCCTTAACCCTTGTGTACTGTATAAAATGTAATAAAGACTGTAAAAAATGTTGATTGTTTTTCTGGGACATAGTATATCTTTCTCCTCCCTCCCTCTGATACAAGATCAAAGTCTATTTAATGAATAAAAGTATCTTAAATTCAAGATTGGAGTACTCGGTATATGATAAGCTGCAATCTTGAATGTAAGATACTTTTAGTCATTAAATACTTATTCTTATGCATTTATCCTAACATCTTGTCTATATATTATCTGTTACAAACAGATATATAGATATATACATAAACATACATACATATACCCTGTGGAAAATTCCTGCTAAAGATATATCAACCATTGCACCCAAGGGACCAACTAGGATCTCAAGGCACGTATACCACGTGTGTTTGTGAGTGCAACATATACCACACATATTATTTGCTGGCGCACTGAAATCCCTTTGTATTTTTAATGTCTTTTTCGGTGTGATTTAGGGTTACACCATATTGGCTGCAGCTTACATCTCTTTAGCGCTGTGGACACACCAATTGTTTTCGTCTATACTGTGTTTAATTAATGGATTGCATCAAGTGTAGGCATTTTATATAGAAACACTTTAATGAAAGAATACAAATAAAGTAGCTTATTGAGCCATCTTTACCCCACATTGCTCCACTAGGAGGCAGACATTTTGTTTAGAATCTTTGCTGAGATGGGTCAGTCCTTTCTTCATCTGAACCAAGGTCAGTGAAGATCTGACACAAGATGTCTGCCCCCTGACATGGCGTAAAAAAGGCTCAATAAGGAACTTTATTTGTATTCTTTCATTAATGATTTTCTTTATAAATCACTCACACTTGATACAAGCTTTCAATTAACTATAAGTTAATTTTTTTGCTACAGTTGTCCTTTAAGAGAAAGGCGTGGATCCAGATAATACATGCCACAAATGCTGTTATGCCAAACAAATGTCGGAAGAAGAAACTGACACCAAAAACCACGTTCAAAAATATAATGCAAAGAAACAGCCAGCGCAGTAACTCATTGAGGTCTCTAGTTGGAAAGGAACTGATGATTGATGTCTTCAGAACACTGCAGAAAGGGCCTTTTGTATCTGAAATAAACACCAATGCTTTTCCTCTTAACCAGACCTTTCAGGATGATGGCTGCCCTGGAGAGGTTTAAGACCTATATTTTCAGCTCTGTGCAGCAGTAATTGGCAAGATGTACTGCATGTTAGTTTAAAGGACAAATATTTATACATATAAATAGATTTCTTTTAATATACATATCTGGGCTTTTCATTCCTTAACTGACCTTGATTACAAATTAAAAGATAGTAATGCCCTGCTTTGGTCAGTTTTAATTTAATATATTTAAACAGAAATTGGTGATACATTTCCTTTTATTGTATTGAATTCATACTGCATCCATAACTATCTTTAAGGCACTTTTCACTTTATTATTATTATTTTTTATTTTTTTTACAAATGCCGATACTGTCATGGTCATTTGCATGTGTTTTTATAGGTACGTTTTTGAAAGTCCTAAATTGTGAAGAATATTCTATTTTAATTTGCCTAATTTTTTTTTTTTCAGGGTACAGAGAAAACAAGCTTGTGGTAAACAAGAAAAGAAGAAAAACACAGAGAGCAGAAAAAAAGAGGCTTTGCCAAACGGCTTTATAAAGCAGATATTTAACCATTATTCTCAATTTCGCACATCAAAGGAATCCTGCAACGAGGTAGCCAGATGGTAAGATACATATCATTTTCACATATATATACACACAAACACATACAATATATCTTCTAATATAAAGTGCATATATGTACTTGAATCTTAACTTTCCACTCACAGTTTTGTGGATGATAGGCTCACTATATACATTTTTAGGTCATTTAGGTTTGGTGCTGTATAAATCTTACGTTTGTCCAGTTGCCTTTTGATGTCATGTTGTGCTTGCCAGTCATTTCTAAAGCTGAAATTGTGTTTTTGATTTGATTATAAAATATTTATTTTATTACAAAATACCTTTTTATTTAACCCTTTAAGGACCAGGGCCTTTTTCCGTGCCAATGACCAGAGCCAATTTTCCCATTTTGAAACGTCCTCTCATTTAACACACATTATATGTTGTTTGTTTTTGGATACCCTATACATATAAATAATTTACTAATTCACTTTTATTCAACACTACATATAAGAGTTCCTGTTTTCATGCAGACTGTTGTACTTTCACAAATTCATCTATTATTTTTTTTATGTAGATTTTAAACAATGCAAAATTCTGCATTTTCAAGTAGCTTTATTTGTTCATATAAATGTTCATTTCTTTCCTGCAGTGTGGAAATCTACTTCAGACAAATCAGCAAAGATCTAGAAGCTTACACTGCTCACGCTGGCAGGAAGACCGTGACACGTGCGGACCTTGAAATTCTGATGAGAAGGTGAAGTGGCATTTATTTCTGTTTATCCACTCATTGGTAACTTCTGTTTCATAAGTTAGTTTAACCCCGTTGGCGCATCAGAACATGTATATATGTACGTGCAGTGTTTTCCTGCAGTTTGCGCATATATATATATATATATATATATATACATCCTTTTCTAAAACGAGCAGTGCAATAATTAAACGCATCCACTGCTCTAAATGTGATCAATTTCTCAATGTCGAGGTATTAAGCAACATCAAAGCTTGGCCCCTGGGTCACCACGATAACTTTGTGGCGCCATATTGGAAGGCAGCATGCTCCTCCAATATGGCACTGCCCTGTATCTGGCACATCACTTCCGTTTCTTGACTGCCCCTTGAGACATAAAGGGGCAGAGAGAGCCTTGTATTTTGTTTTGGACCTGCAGAGGGGACCTTATCTAGCCTCTGCAGCGAGAGACCCCTGCACTGTGCAGACCCCGATCAGACAAGTGATGTGAGCCCCTGCTCTGACTGGCTGTGTCTTGGCTGTCAGACATCGCTGTGAGTAAACCCGCCTGTATCTATTAAGATATATGATATGAAAACACAAATTGTATTTTTTTTTTTTACCTGACTGCCTGTGCTCTAGCTGTGTAGAGATTCCTTCCAGTGCCATGTATTGCTTTATAATAATGTACATGTGGCCTTTATGTGATTTGTTGATAATTCTGACTTGATTCCCTCTCTTCTCATTCACAGGCATGGCTTAGTGACTGATACAGTTCCTCTAAATACCCTTATTGAGAAACACTTACCCTTGGAATATAGAAAATTGCTTATCCCTTGTGCCATGAGCGGAAACAAAGTATTCCCTGCAATGTAATATCTTTCACACAATTGTACATAGTAAATTAATTGAAAATGCCAGTGTGACTAAAGACAATTTGTTGTTTTCAGCTATATATTGTGAGGGAAAAAGTCATAGTGTGTGTGTGTGTGTGTATATAATGTTGTAAATTACTTAGTGGGCTTTATTCATGAAAGAGAGAACTGACGTGAATTTCAAACTTAAAAGTAGCCAATCGGAGAACGTCCCCCATTCAGTTGAATAGGAGAATTTTTCCAACTTTCCTTAAGTTTGAAATTCCTTGTTCAAATCCAAGCAATATTCTTTCATGTCTAAAGCACAGGTCCTTTTGTGATCATATTTTTCGTATTTTATTCTATTTAATATTCTAGCGCTGTGTCTATTGTTTTTAAGTCGCCTCAGTTTCCCTTGTGGTTGATAAGTTGTTACTTGTATTGCTGATGATGAAGATTCCACTTATTAAACGATTTAATGCACTTCGCTTTACAACCAGAATGTCTGCCACAAAAACATATATTTTGTGTTGATGTAAATAAACAGTAATATACAATAACCTAAATCTACCTGGTTTGTTTGTTTCGAAAGTGTATTTTACTAATAAACCTTTTAATTTGATGCGTTTAAATAATATCTTGATCGTGTACCTGTATAAATCTACCCCTCACATTTTAAATCATGTACTATTATGATACTTTAGCAGCTTTAAGCTATTTGTTAAACTGAACAGCACTTTATTTGCTCAATTATAGGACAATCCCCCAAACTTTGGATCATAATTTCTGGAAATAAAAGGCCTAAATATAAGGTGACCCTATAGGGATTTTTCAATACACATTTATGATAAAAAAAAAAAAAAAAAAAAATTTCAATGTTGCACT